>NW_019091489.1:453242-521759 GCF_001949145.1 Acanthaster planci | reverse complement strand
TATGTTTTGTACACAGTTGTCAATCGGGGACCCTCTGTCAATCGGGGACCTTATTGTCCTCTATTGTTCAAGGTCCCCAATTGAATGCAGAAACAAACTCACGCACACCCCAAACCAACACCGCACTGCGGCGACATATAACGGGTCGGGGGGGGGGGCAATTTCGCCCTGCTCTTTTAAGGTAAAATGTGTCAGTTTAATGTATCAGAGTTACTCATTTTCGAACATGAATTGGAAGAGAGTGGTATGAAATAGTTCTGTATAAAAATAGGAGTTTCAGAGCATAGACAACAGCATAAAAGAAAGTGAGAATAACATCTAATCAATGTAAGAAACTCTTTTCCCCCCAAAGGTAATATCTTCGAGCTTTGTACCTTTGTATTAGGCGCTGGTGAGTCCGGGAAAAGTACCATCGTAAAACAGATGAAAATACTGCATCAAGGTGGATATGATGACGAGTAAGTAATAAAGATGTAATAAGACCTCTTCGATCAGTGCTGATATCTTAAGGATATTTTGCAAATATACATTGTTATCTCTCTTATCATGTTATCATGATATTTTCGCCTGTGCAAGTAATCAGCAGTTGTTTTAAGTAAAACACACTTTAAAATGTATGCAGTCATAATGGAAAATGGCTCTGGATTTTGAAATTCTTAAGTTAAATTGAAGCTCTTGTTCTCTCGTTTTGTGGATTATGACCCAACTCTGTAAAAAACAACGCCAATTATAAACGGTCGTTGCGTTAACTGTAAACATGTAACCGTTTAAAATTCAACTTTTTTTGGGGGGGGGACAATAAACGTGTCTGGGTGTTCAGAAAGTGTTACCACCCGATACGTGTTTTTTTTTTGGTCTTGTTATTAACATCTTAATGTGTCATTGTGTCTAAATTTACCAACCATCAACTCAACACGTTTGTGTTTAGAAAATAAACGCTACAACGTATTTACCTTTGGATTATTACATCAACACCACAACACGTTCATAAAGAGTGGCCAAGAATACGTTTAAAAGGTGCTAAAGCATGAACGTTTGTTTTAACATGGAAGTTTGTCAAAGTAAGATGGCCGACATGACCAACTACGCCTGCATCTAAAAATGTTTCTTTCAGGCAATCCAGCGGGGCTGGAAAGATATTGTTCAATTGTATTTTGGATGTCATAATGTCAAAAAGTTGGTGTGTGTGTGGTCCGGGGAGGGGGGACATTGCAAGCCATTGTGTGTTATGTAAAGTGCATCCCAAAAATTAAACACATGAAATCAAACAGCTTCCACCCAGACGCAGACTTGATGACAAGTCGTAAGATTTTGATTCCATTGGTAAGGCTCTAGTATAAAATAAGAAACATAATTGGTCGAGTTCCGTCTTGTCTAACGACTAGTCGGATACGTAGACCAGTTCACTAATATAGGTTTTCCTGGCAAATTTCGCACTTCTTTCATTTAATTTTTTATGAAAGTTCAATTTCGTCAAAGAGGGGTCAATCGCCTCAATGTCGATTCCAATATCGAAATAACACCATTTGAATCCAATTTCAGAGCATTGTAATTCACGAGAAACAAAAATCTTATTCGTCCTATTTATCGTCATTTTATCTCCTTCAAGGAAGGGTTAAACATTGGAAAAGTAAAATTCAATTTCTTTAGTGACAAGAAAAAGCTGAAACGCAGCACTTACATTTCGAATTTCATGCGATCTCACCGAAGTTGTATGATAAAAGCATGTAACTGAATGATCATTACAAGAACGGCCAGATGATGACTGGTAACTTGTCTTTCATATATTAAATTCTTCAAACATGCCACAAGAACAATTTTGCATTTCCAATTCCGTGCCATTCCAGAAGTGAGACGAAAATGACGATAAATATGAAGAATAAGATTTTTTCGTGAATTACTGGGCCATGAAAGTGAAATCTTGTGATGTTATTTCGAAATTGGATTCAACTTTTGGTTAAGTGACCCCCGGGAAACCTATACATTCTTGTTTATGTGCTCATGCGCATACAATTGGCCAGGGAAGGCAACGAGCTAGAGCGGCCCATTGAAAATATTCAGAGGCACAAACCTGAAAGTGATTTTCCCACAGTTTCTGTAAACTGCAGAGCCCGAGAGAAAGTGACGTTCAAATTAATGCCCCTTTCCTTTTTGGGTACTGTTGAATAGAACGAATAATGCAGTGACGCATAATTAACGACCAGCAAATGACATGATGGGAATTAATGCAGGATTTGGACAAAATTTATTAGACAACTGAACTGCTCTATTTATATCTACGTGCAGCGCGATACATGTACATGTTGTATGTGTGAGAGATCCTAAGGCACAAAGCTGTGCAAAGGAGAGGATTCACCCATTGACAAGGATGACTTCTATCACCAACTCGAACGTCTAATCACTTGAATACAGGGTACGAGAGCGTAGTGGACGTTTCCACTCTGGCCAACCAAACGACAACTCGGCACGCCTTGTCATTATGTGCTCCCTTACCAATCTATCAGTCGTCGGTTCCTGCTTTAGATGGAAGGAAATCCACCACTGCACATGGCTGTCCAACGATGGTAACAGTGGGAAGGAGACCGACCACATCCTGACTACAGACTGCTCACTCTTTTTCTCTCATTGAGTTAACAAAGGAACTCAGGCCCCAGCGAACACTGATCAGAGGCTCATTATTGGCACAGTCAAAATTCAGGCCTATCGGAAGTTGCCAAAATCAAGCTGGACACCAGATCTCTCATAGATAGCTCTAGCATAGCAATAGATTACAACAACGCTGTGAGCCAAAGAAAAAAAATTGAAGCTCTTTGGCGCACTCAGAGCCGACCCAGGAACTGGTTGGTCTGCTCTCCGGTTAGCCAGCCTTTCTGCTGCTTCAGACACAATCAGCACCTGCAGGCATAAAAAGTGCCCCTGGCTGACCGACGAAACTCTGGATCTCCTCGAACAGAAACGCAATGCACATCTTCGCGGCGAAACAGACAGACTAAAAAGTTTTTTTTCAAAACTAGAGCTAAAAATGATCTTGAGTTTTATAAAAGGCTTGCTGATGACGCCGAAGAACGGCTGCGCTGGAACAACTTGCACCCATCTTTTCAGGCCCTTCAAGCGTATGCGCGACCCCCCACAAGGAAACTCCACCTCACATGTAGTTAAGGCCGACGGCGCCACATGCAAATCAGTCATGGAGACTCTAGCCCGCTGGTGTGAGCACTACTTGTACATGCGTTCTCTCGACCATCCCCTGCCATGCCCTGCTTGGACCTCACCGCACAGGCAAAAGCCACATTGTGGTGGTTGAACCTCCACCACATCTCTCCTTCGACGCTCCGAGTCCTAATCTGTCTGACGTGCGCCGAGCCATCAGAAACTCAAGACGGCATACCTCCTGAATTGATTAAGTGAGCAGATGCCCCAATTAGCGCGGCTTTCCATGATCTCTTAACTTGTCCACAGAGTCTCCGGTGATTGGAGGGATGGCATCATCATTTCCTTATACAAAATGAAAGGTTCCTAAAACTAGAGCAGCATTACAGGTCTATCTCGCTGCTCTCGGTAGGTATTCTGCCACATCCTGCTCTCTCGCCTGGAGCCTCTGTTCATCCAACACCGTCACCATCAGCAGTCTCGTTTCACAAGATGCTGGTCAACTATGGACGTAGCTATCTGACTTTCGCTGGAGCTACACTGCGAGTTCGAAAGGCCTCTTCATGTTGCCTATGATGACATCAAGGCAGTATTTACTCGGTAGATCGGTAAGCTCTATGGCAGGCTCTGAAAGTAACTGCAGTTCCACTAAATTTTCTCCATCTGATCCAGGCTGTGCACGAGGGCAGCACGTACACTGTGCGTATCGGCGACTTTTCAACACCCTTCCCCCATACTTCTGGCGTCCATCAGGGCTTAATCCTCTCACCAGCTCTATTCTGCTGTGTCATCGACTTGATCCTAAGTCGCTGCCAGTCTGACCTTGGAATAACTGTCGGAGATAAGCCATTCAAAGACCTGGCCTACGCCGATGATGCCGCCCTGTTTTTAGGAAAACCCCACTAGTGGTCCATTCCTCTCTAGTGATTTGAGGAAGAAGCTGGAACGACGGCCATGCTCGTGTTCTGGGCAAAAACGAAGATCCTGAACTGCCCCGGCCTCGTACATGTATTTCTGAAGGAATTGTTTTCTCTGCGGGTACATGTATTGATAGGTGCTTTATTACAGGTGCATACACTTCACACGGGGTTCAGTTAGGGTGGTTTGTCATTTTAATAAAATCACTTGATTTAAATTTCTTATTCAAATCCAACTTTAGTAACAGAAGAAATAAATAAAAGAAAACACACGTGCAGTTAGTTTGCTTGCTTTTGAACTGATAATTGAGAAAACGTGATTCCTATCTTGACGAAAAAAAATCGAATTAAAAAGGAATCTGATTTAAATCCATAATAGCTGATTTTGTTTTTCAAATTGTTTTTAAATTAAAAAATCGCAACCCTGCAAGTTACTCAGAACAAATTATTTGAGTTTATTTTAAAGATGGGTTCTATAGATCTCATGTTCGCCAAACAGAATTGGACCAGTTCGGCATGCTGAGCATCGCTGATTGTGTTACACATCTTAAGCTGAACCATACACATAAAATTTTTCATGAAATGACACCACTATCTGTGTCATTTAGGCAGGTTTCAGACATGCATTGTAATTCTACCAGGGATGGTTCAACCAATTTTGTACTTCCAAAAATAAAAGGGCCAGATAGAGTGCATTTCATTTTATAGTGTATACTCCTGTGTAAAATCTACTACCTAATAGTACCAAATGCCGCTAATCATGATCAATTTATAAGAGCAACAAAAGCCATCCCCCTCTCAGTCTAATCTTTCAAACGGTCTGTTGATCCCCTGTATGCACTTTTTTCCAAGCAATTATAAATATCATTTTGTATTGTACGTTTACTTGTGTTCTTAAGGACCCCAGTGGAAACAAGACATGTTACTAACAACTTTTCGGATTTATTTTTTGCCAAGATAGAATGAAAAAAATACAAACAACCCTCGAAACGTTATAGTAGTTTCGGGGAAAAAAGCAAACTCTGTGCCTTTCGTATGTTCTAAATTGTGTGCTTTTTTAATTTGATTTGGCACTTTTTGAGTGAAAATTAAAACGTGCCTTGTGAAGTTCGCAATACTAACAGGAGTGCCTAATTCCTTGGTGACTATGCCTATTTCCTTATACTGTGTACACATTCACTCAACATTACATCCGATTTTATCGGTCTCCTGGGTAATAACCCGGGTATTTCAACAACAAATTTATTTGCTCTAACATCAAATCATCTGCTTTATAACCTGTTACAGGGAAAGGAGAGAATTTATCCCCATTATCCGTGGAAATCTTAGAGATGCTATACTGGTAAGAAAGAAACTGCTAAGTATTTCAAGCATTTCCCATTCGCTTAAAATTACTGTGAATACTGAACACATCGTTGAATACTTCTACTTTCATGATATAATTATGTTTTCAGTTTTGTGAATGTATTTCAAGCAGGAAAAACTGCCCAAGGATACCATCATCAGGGCCACAAGAGTGATAATTGTTCAAGTATATTTCCCTGTTGAAAATCCTCATATATTTTAGACTATTACTGGCAGTATGCAAACTCTGCAGCCAACAATACATCTCAGCGATCCTACTCTCAAGCCTTGCCTCGATTATATGCTAGATCATGCATCTCTTCCAGATTTTCAGTACACAGAGGTATGGTATGTTCAATTTTTGACATTGTGTCTGACTTTCACAGTCAAGGGCATACATGTATCTTTTAAATCCTTTCAAAATTATTAGCCAACCCATCTTTAATATTTTTCGACTTTTCGTGTGGTAAAAATGGATAAAAAAAAGAAAAAAGAAAAAACTTTTGCACTACCATAGAAAAAATCAGCTCAAACAAAGCACCTCAGAACAGATTTTTAACTGTAATTATTAGGAATTCTATTACAAATTCTTAAACAAAGCACCTCAGAACAGATTTTTAACTGTAATTATTAGGAATTCTATAACAAGGCAAAGATGTTGTGGGAAGATGAAGGTGTACAGGAGTGCTACGGACGAGCTAATGAATACCAACTCATCGACAGTGCGGAGTAGTAAGCTATCTTTATTCTAAATTATAAAAATATAACAACGAAATTCCAAGTCTTGCTTTATTTTCTCACTATATCGTCTTCATTTTGATTTTGTTGCCGGTGATTTAAAAACAATAGTTCTAGAAATTATGGGTAATATTTTATCTTTTCAAAATCGAAATGGACAAAATGATATGTAGGACCGTACACTTCCAAGTTTAATTCATTTAAGCTAAATATTTTAGCATTTGGTTATTGACATATACTTACTTAGCTATATTTCAAGATGAAAGGTTTTCTGGATTTCTAGAATTTCTTCGGGGGGAGGGAAGGATTGGCTTTCAATAGTTCTTCAGTTTAAGAAGTATGTCCCAACCACTTTTTGTGACAAGTGAAGCAACTGTTCCACAAAGTTGGGAGATAGGATGTGGCCTTGGCTGGTTTGTGTGACTCAGTTACCTAAGTTAATTCTAGGATGTAACAATACTTGAAAATTCACATAACAAGTATTAAAAAAGAAGCAGTTCCTTTAATCCGAGAATAGCCATGATTGCCAATATTTATAGATCCATCTACCTTTGTATCATTGCTTCAGTTTTCTTGATCACATTGATGAGATTCGAGAAGAAGACTATTCACCTTCAAACCAGGTAAATGTCGAACTTCCTTGTTCAAAATAAGATTCATTGAGCATGTGTAATGAGGCTATTCTTATACAGTGCTGCTGTTGCTTAAATGTGAAATATATCAAAATTTGAGATATACAAACACTCGTCAAGTACCCAGGCAATGTTGTGGTATTGTCACATAGTGTATAACTGTGTTGTAAAATCATCAAGTATATATTTTGGAAATTTAACCCTTAGTCTGTTTTATCAAAGAAATAAAAAGGAAACACACTAAAGGTTGGTTAAAAAATGTCCATATACATGTACGTACACCTTTAAAATGGGCTTCCATGTTAGTAAAGTATGTGTCAGTTTTTGCCATTTTGCTGTTTGTTCAAGTTTAAAATTGCTTCAATATATTAGTCGGCAGGACAAACATGTCAAAAACATTGCCAGGAGCAAAATTGGCTCTTTAATAAATATTGCAGAACTTGTTCTCAATAATTGTGTATTACAAGGGCTTGCAAAATCTAAGTTATCTAAATGATGACCTTAATATAACAGTGTGGTGATTTTATTGAGGTTTACTGTAATTAAAATTGGATTCAAAGTTAGAAGCCAACTCAACTTGGTAGTGGATGGGGCTGCAACTTCCCCCCTCCCATTTAACACCTGACAAAACTATTTGATTAAAAAGGGTCCAAAAGAGCCCCCAAAAGCCGAAACTGTTGTTCAAATGTATCATTATTATCATTGGGCCCATAAATGATCCTAAAACCATTGCAGCTCTACCATCTACAGCCCCATTCTACCATTCCAGGTGCATATGTGTAACTAGAATGGCGAAGCCACCATGACTAGCTGCTTTGTATGAATCTCTGAGTTTCTTTGTATATAAAGCAGCTTGTATTAAGAGTCATCCATGCAAATTACAAATTGCACTGAAATTAAACAAGGAATCAACCTGACTAAGTGCAAGCTTACCACCATTTTTTAAAACAGCAAGTAAAGAAAAATGGGCCGATAAACAACATTATGGATGTAAAAATAAATGGAACCTTCAAGGTTTCAACCCACCCCATCACCCCATCCATCTTTTACTCTACCCCCAATTGGTACAATCCCACCAATCTTCTACTCTGCCCCAACCCAATCATCCAATCCATCTCTTACTCCAACTCCCAGCTAATCATCCAATCCATCTCCAACTCCCCATCCCATCATCCCAACCATCTAGTACTCCACCTTCACCCCATCATCCCATCCATTTCCTGCTCCAACCGGATCCCACCCCATCTACTCTTCCCCTTACCCCATCATCCTTACCCATCTCCCTTTATATGTGTGACACACATTGTAATGGACATGTGCTTACAGTACAGGAGTGTACAGTAATCACATGTACATGTGTGTGTGTCAACATGTGTGTATGTGTAACACAATTAAAACCTTTAATTTTAAAATTTATACATGTATGTAAACAACACGTCAAAGCTTGGATCCCAAATAAAGATCTGATGCCAATAAATTCAAGATTGAATAAGCAAGCACAGATAGCACATACTATACCCACAAGAAAAAAGTTTAACATTGAGGGCCAGACATACACCCCAATGGATGGATGGACAGAAATTGGTATTACATGGGCTCACAATTGCGTTGCAGCTCACCAATAAAGCACAAAAAGGAATATGCCCCTTACTCTCCATGGTGGAGACACGCCTTCCCTCAAGTATTATCACATCCCCTCTTTCTTGAGAATTAGATCTGCCCTATCTGCAACTGTGTGACCCTGTTTAATCCTTTTCTCCTGCTGAGCATGTACTGCTTCAAAGTTGACATCATTCACCTTTATCCACACTGAATTCAGCCATACAGTATTTTCCACCAGCCCAACAATAGTATTTGAGATGAATTTCAACCTTACTTTATTTATTGACCAGGTCTCATACATGTTATTCACAACTGCAGGACATACTGAGATCAAGGAAGATCACAACAGGTGTACTACAAACTAGTTTTGAAGTAAATAACGTGCATTTCCAGTGAGTGGCTTGCATGGGTATTGTCAATTGTAAACCGTTTCCTTGTTAATTTGTAATTTGTTTATTTGTGTGTGTGTTTTTTTCTTTGTATGCCCGTAGAAAACAATTTATCCATTAATTGGATTCACCATTAAAAAAATCACACATATTTCTCTCATGCATGAATGTGCGGACAGGAGGGGTCAACCCCCCTCCAAAATAAGGGGGGAAATAGAGATATAACAAAATAACTAAAGTAAGTGCACCAATACCATTGTAAACAATGTATGCCATGTAATGCTTCATCATCATTTCTGTTTGTCTACAAAAAGGAAATATTAAAAAAATCTCCTGCCTGAACCCCTCTCCCCCTGAAAAATTCCTGGATCCTCCCTTGTACATTGCCTTGAAGTCATGATCATGAATATTTGAAGTTAGAAGCAAGTGTAAAAGCCCAGTAAGTGAATAGAAAAAGCCTTTGCAACCTACACAATTTCACTTATTTTCCACAGATCAGTATCTGTGGCCAGTACTACATGAAACATTGCTTAATTAAATTAGTTATCTGTGGTAATGGCATGACAGGCCATGTACCTTTGACATCCATTTCAAGCCTTTCCACAAACCTGGATGTAGGGCTCATACACCAAGTATACCTGCACAATACGTCTAGGTTATATCACTGACTTCTGTTTTTGCTTTATTTTGAGCAGGATGTTGGATGTTGGTGGCCAAAGAGATGAGAGGAAAAAGTGGATCCAGTGCTTTTCAGGTTAGCAATATATATAAGACGTATTATGTGTTTATCTATTATTGACTGTGAATACCAGATGTGTGTCTATTTAGGCTTTTTCTAATTATAAAAAGATGTGAACATGAAAATCTCTATAAAGACATTAAAAAGCTACTTGGACTTCCCAGTTTTTAATTTTTTATTTTCACTGTTGTAGATATTACAGCATTGATCTTCGTGGTTGCTTGCAGTAGCTTTGACCTTGTCTTGCGTGAAGACCAGAATAAGAATCGCTTACAGGAGTCTCTTGAACTGTATGAAAGACTGTGGAAAAACAGGTACTAGCTGGTTTAACCACCGTACGAACAGTGCAAACAGTTATAAACACAAAAACTATTGCTACAAAAGCCATATTGTAACAGTATTCTTTTTCTTCTGACAAGCTAAAACATCACCACAGATAGTTAAGGTGCCTCATGAAATTTTGGTCAGCAGTATGCTTGTGTTTACTGCTGGACAAACAACCTGCCTTGAAATATCTTCTTCACTGTTGATGGCTTCATGCTAAAGTACAGAAAATTTAACTTTGATGTTGTGGTGCCATATGAATCCAATTTGAGCAGCAAACATACAGTTGGCTTGCTTTTCCACTTGTACCAAAATACCAAAATGCCAAATTTGGTGAACACTTGGCATACAATCTCTGAAAAGTGTAAGTATCAACAGTAATAACTACAGAGTTTAAGTTGTCTTTCTAAAAACAATTATTTCTATGGTTTCAGTACCCAATTTAAAGTTTAATTTAAGCATGCAAAGGGAAATGAAGTGCTCTAGACCACATGGAGACAATATTTTTACATAACATATCAGTTTGAATTTAACATTGAAACAATCTAGTTGATCAAAGCATATTGTAATTTTTGACAGGTTTCTGAGGAGTACCTCAGTAATTTTGTTCCTGAATAAACAAGATATTTTAGCCCAGAAAGTGTCAAAGGGTACATCTCTGCTTGGCCACTACTTCACAGACTATGAAAATTTTGAGCCTCCAGGTTAGTTAATTCCACCTTCTGATGTGAGATAACAATATGTTGTTCTATTACTGGATGTTCTAATTCCACTCTTTACACGTATGTGCACTATTTTTTTGTTTTTCTTTTGAAGGCAATCCTTTTCCAAATCTTTTTTAAATGAAATTACAAATGATCTGAGCTGCTTTAATAACCAGCCTTTTTGTGTTATTACTATCAAATGAACTTTATCTACAGCCTATGCTGTTGGGTGAATTTCTCCCACTGTACTCTCTCTTTTCAGGTGCCACTTTTGGTTTTGCAATGCTCCATATTTCTCCTCTCCCAAACAATTCTCCATGGCTGTATGTACATCAAATAGCAACACATTGGATTTACCCAAAAGCTCACACAGTCATACAGCAGGCAGCAATGCTGAATATGCCCTACAGTTACAAGTACCTTTGACAGAATCAAGACACCATGCTAAAGCATACACAAAATAAAGCGTATGTTTTGGTAACATCCAATATGGGTGATTCAGAGTAGTGCGCGTCCAAGAGTTTTGACATGCCTTGGCCAATCACAATACGAAAAATCTGTCAACCCAATGCACATTTGGAAAGGGTCAACAGATTTTGTGCTTTTTGATTGGTCAATGTGTTGCAAACTCGTGGAGATACACTATTTGTAAATTGCCTGAATTGCAATTGAACTGCTCTTTAAACTGAGACGATAAAAACTCCAAAATTCACCCTCTAAAACCGAGTCCATGCATGGTCCATCAGAGGCAAAGATGTAGTTTAGTGCCTGCCTATTATGAGCATCTGTGAAGGCCCCCCAACACATTCCCACGCAAAGAAATGTCCCAAGATTTTCCTGTCTTCTTCTTAGATTGATGTGGATCTGAAATATTGGATAATTTCTCCCCCCCCCCCGAATGTGAATGGGTCTGCGACTGAATACCTACCCCAAACAGTTGCTAAATATGCAAATACCTTTGTATTTGACTCTATTTGCTAAAATCTTGATCAACTGTAGTGTGCCCTCTAGTCCCATGATGCACAATGGAGATGCCACCACATTTGTCCTCCTTTTCCGCTATTAGAACCGTCTGAGCAAAAAGTGAGGAAGGATGGGAGGGAGCTGACAATACAGGGTAGGTATTCAATAGCAGACCTCACCCATATTCCTACGGGGAGAAGTTTTCTGCTTTCATCCTACCCCAAACAGTTGTTAAATATGCAGAGTAGCACCCCTCCCTTGGTGGGGGGTGGTGAGGATGCACTACATAAAAGTGTGTAGAAACATATAAACCTTAAGGACCATAGTGCGGACTAACTAGGTAATGGAGCCATAAGACAGTTCCTGTGGTAGACCGCTCTGATGAGGTGCTCTTCTGTGTTGATGTGGCCAATGTCAGGACAGCCCTGTTATGTGAGGAGCCCCTTTGCAAGACCAAGACATTGGTAAGGTAGTACACAGTAATGAACGTAGATGGGGTCTTCCAGCATGCCATCTTGCATATCTTCTCCACCAGTACACCCGGAAGTAGGACCACCATAGGTCCATACTGGCCAAATATCATAAGCCCTTATGAGGCATTGAGTTTGATTCTCCGAAGAATTCAGCCAGCTATAGTCTCTCTGGTCACAGCTCGGTAAGGCTTTATCGTAGTTACGAAGGGTTCCGATCTGATACCTCTGAGTTCTCTGGTTCTGGCTAGGCACTATTTCAAAGTTCGCACTAGGCACCAGTATCTTTAAGAGTTTGCATTGGGCACCATGGCTTGTTGTCTGGGGTCCCAGTGTGTTTAGTGATGTCCGGCACAAATATATCAGGAGTGTGGAAGGAGAAAGACTGGTTCTTAGTGAGGAATCCCAGTGCAAGGATGAGATGAACACTATGGGGTTCCCATCAGATATGACCGTCAGTGATGGACAAGGCTTTCAGTTTGCTGTCTCAGCATGAGGTAGTAACTGCTAGTAGAAATGCCAGTTTCACTGTCACTTTGCTGAGAGGCTCAAAGGGGGGAAGCAAGCAGTTGAAGGACAGCTGACAGGTCCCAGGAAGTAATTAGTCGCTTGGTAGGAGGACGTTCAAGAAACATTTCTCGGAGGTGTTTAAGGGCATCATTGTCGGACATGGTCATACCATTGGGGAAGCCGTCATATACAGCAGCGATAGCTGACTAGTAGTTGTGGATGGTTGACACTCGAAAATATTACTTGAACATATGCATGAAAAAATCAGCCACAGTAGTCATAGAAACTTCGGTCGGAGCAAGACCTTGCTCTGTACACCACAAAGTAAAATGTTGTAATCTGGCGTCGTTGATGCTGTGCATAGATTGGCATCGACTCTTTGAGGTCATCTTGGCAGCTTCATCAGAAAGTCCTGCTGACCGGAAGGATCGTTTGACAATGAACAGCAGGTCAGCTAGGTGTAGGTACGCTGGATGAGGGTAGAGAATGCCTGGCTTTGGTTGGTGGAGTAGATCCAGTCTGGTGGGAAGAATGATCGGCGCTTCCACAAGTAGTCTGGTTAGATGAGGGATCAAGGCTGGCAAGGCCAGAGGGGGCATTGAGAAGAACAGGACACTGCTCCCATTTGATCTTGGCGAGCACCGCTGGTATCAGGGATATTGGAGGAAAGGCGTAGGCCGAAGTCCTTCCCTCGAGTGTCATGGGCAAATGCATCCTCATACTCTTGGACAAAACATGGAGGTGTCATACATCAATTGTTAGGAGGGCAAGCATTCACCTCGCCAATGCCTCCTGACAGGACAGATGCTCCCATGGGATCAGTATCAGGGTATTGATCTCTAGGTGACCCACGTCCCCGGTGTTGACAACTCCATCGCAGATGCCCTCTCTTATTGGAAAATACTTTCAGTGAAGTGGACACTGTATGCCAGCGTGGTCAAACACATCTTCGCCAAAGTGGAGAAGCCAAACATCAGCCTGTTTGCTCCAGTGAAGAAGGCCCATCTGCCAATGTTCTGCAACAGATTCTACCACCCGCAGGCTTGAGCAACGAATGCTCTTCAGACCGGCTGGGAAGGGATGTTGGATTACATTTCCCCTTAGAGCTCTTCTGAGGTGGCTTGGCAGACTGAAAAGATGATTGTCTGGTGGCTAGACTGAAGAAAGGGCAGAGATGACCCTGAGTACCCATGATGCGGAGAGCTGAAGGGTCAAGCCCGGCAGTCATCTATACGGGACTAGCAGGGAGGGACTTGCAGAGGAGGTTCATGAAAACTAAGCTTGCAGGTCGAGTGGATCTGCTTAGCTTCAGTCGCCATCATCTCCATGAACTTCCTGGCAAAAAGGTCTATGCTGTAAAGAGGGAGATCCTGGGGTCTCGACATGACTTCCTTTTAGGGGATGTTCATGGTGTCCAAGGTGTTGGATCTGCATGCAGAAGTGGCTAGAATGGAGATATGTACAAACTGCTGAAAGATAGAATTTATATTCTCATCAAACACTCGGAATGCACTGGCTACTAAGTCTTGGGTCATGGGCGAAGTCTTCTTTGCAGGCATAGGCCAGGTATTCAGACAGGAGAGCCATAAAGGCAGTACAGAGACCTTGCCATGAAGCTCTGTCAAGTCTGGAGACAGTAGCTTCAAAGGTACACCTAGGCTTGTCTTTGAAAGGGGATTTCCCAGTGGACTTCTGAGCATTGGAGAACAGTTTATCCTTGGGCTCAGTAGGGATCTCAGGGGGAGAGAGAAAATATTTGAAGTTCTTGAAATTCTTGAAATCTTTGAATTGGAAATAAGTTGGTGCTCTGGGGGAAGGGGTACAGGTGCCACTGCTTCATGCTAGTGAGAATTTAAACATCTTGAGGCATGAGTGGTCCATCCGCAGCTCGAGGAAGAGCAGAGCCGATGCCTCTACTCCAGCAGGGTGGCGTTTGAAGGAGGCATTTGACTGGGCCTCAGCCGTGGATGGGTTGGAAGGCAGGCCTAGAATCTGAATCATATCTCTCTGGAGAAGACAGAGACGTGCCTCCAGAGTAGTAAGGTTGGCTGCAGAGGTAATGTCTTCGTCTTTGGAAGGCGTATCCTGTTATGATTGAGGCTGGTCGGTAGAATGAAGGAAGTCATATTTGGCACAGTGACTGGGAGCAGAATGTGAGGTGTAGTCAAGGCTGAAACCCGGCCAAGCAGGTTGAAGGGATGAAGCCATCATGAGAAGATCAGATTGTAGGAGGTGGATGTGGATGCATTTTGCGGGAAGACTGTTTATCTGGTATGATTGGATTTCCGGGCATTAACCAAACACTGCTGAGCGACCCAAACTAGCACTCGAACGTATGCTTAGTAAGTCCCACTTTGTACTGTTATGGGTGTGCTGAGTTCCTAACAACCTCGTCTACATGGGCTGCATGTGTGTTCGAGTTGAAATTGCTCAAGGCATGTTGGGAACCAGCGTATGGCGTTGCAAGATCGTACCAACGAGACTGAGGTTGCATATTTACATGTACTGACCGTGGATAGCTCTCCTACATCCGCATTATGGTTCAACGCAACGTATATATACATGATGTGCATGTATAATGAATGCACCAGTCAGAGATCTCTTGCGTGAAGGCGGCAAAGTCAAAGTAATTCCCCGATCTCCCAGTCTCATCATCATAATATTTCTTTGTATGCCTAAGCCACCGTGCATGCCAAATGTGCAACCACAGTGTACATATGTACATGTACGCAACTGGAAAAATCAGCATGCCGAATAAATGAGCATGTTGCAGCAACATGCTCATTCATACAGAGGCGTTCTGCCGGAAATCCGAGCACGCCGGATAAATGAGACCGTTACACGATGGCAGAGGAGGCCGGTAGGTTCTGCTGCCTGGGATGTGGCCCGGCATTGTCTCCGCAGGGGCCGCCTTGGATGGCAACTGGGTGTCGGCCCAGGAGGGACTAGTGTCCATGTCATGTCCGGGAGCACTGGTTGAAAGGACGTCTGAAAATGGCGGCATGTGGTGTGAGGCAGTCGGCTCGGCCAGTGCAGGAGGCATGGGGCCGTCCCGGCTCGGGGCCTTGTGAACCATACTGGTGGGTCAGTGTGGTCTCCACAGAGAGGGTGCTATGCACACTGGAATACACTCACAACTGGCAGACCTGTGTGCAAGGTCGTGGCATGATGTGTAACAAAAAACAAAGGTAGTCTCTTTCACTAAGTACGAAATATAGTGCTAAAATCGTTACTATTAAAAGTCTAAATCTATAACTTCAAAGTTATTAGTAAAGATTATAAGAAGTTAATAAAGACAGAAAACATTAAGATGAATTCACTGCACAGCTGCTGCAGTCACACCGAGTGCAGCACCACTCTGCACTATTGTTGACTGCAGTGGTAGATTTAGGGAACTGAGCATCTGCATATTGCATGCACTCAGACTCTCAGACACCTTGAAATGCGGCTAACCCTGAACTAGTTACTGCCAGCAGGAATTAGCACGGAATCACAAGTATAGCTGGAATGCCACTCGATCTTCTGCAGACTGACTCCTATCGGTTGGCAAGGTAGTTCTTTCCTCGTCTTCCATCTCTGTGGTCCCGGGTTCGATTCCCAGCCTAGTCCACATGTGGATTGGGTTTTCAGTCCCTACCTGACTCTGTGGGTTTTATCCAGAATATTCCTCTGGGGTTTTCCTCCCACCTCTAAAACTGTAACTGCCTCTTACTGTCTCCCCTTCACTGACGTTAGTGAATCTTGGTCATTTGGTGGCTGCCCGAGGCACCCTTGTATGCCATTGGCTCAGCCACATTTAAATGTATTCATTGTTCCACGCTTAATGTCTTCATTGTATAGTGCATTTGAACATATCTTTACGAAATTTGCACTTTATAAATGAATAAATTATTATTATTATCGGTTAATAGGGAAGAGTGGAGGACCATGAAATCGAATCACACGCACCTCCTCATGGAGCCCCCAGCAATCCCAGGGTTGCCCCATTGACCCTATATATACTGGGAAAGCGAGGGACCGTGGAATCGAATCACTCACACCACTGACCTCGCAGAGCCCTCAACAATCCCAAGGTTGCCCTGTGTTGACCCTATGTATATTACTCGGTGTTACAGCAACATAGAGTCAATGTGAGAACCTATGAAATGCATACACATAAAGAGGGAAGAAAATACCGAGAAAAACAAGAAGATACACATCAATCAAGAAAAATACATCAATATGTTAAATGAACTTTTATTACAATACGTTACAGTTGATCAAAATAACACAGGAATGTGATAGCAAATCGGAAACTCGAAAAACTCAAAGATACCAAAAATGACATGTTCGTTAAGAATCCATTAAGGAAAAGGAGGACAAACATGGCGACTGCTCCACCATTCATCATTGGACTTAAGGGCACACTACGGTTGATAAAGATTTTAGCGAACAGAATCAGACGCAAAGGAACTTGCACATTTGGGATGAAAGCAGAATAAAACATTTCATAGTAAATCTACCCTTAAGATAGATTAAAAACAGATACCCGAGAGTCAGGCTATAAACATATTTTTTATGAAATGTTCATTTCAAACAGGGAAATATTACAAAAAATTGCTTGAAAGTTGCCCCTCCAACAGATTTCTGAATCCAGAAATAAGTGAACAGCCGAGTTTTTCCCAAATGCTTGTTCACCGAATCAGAAACACAAAGACCAACAACATTTGGGGAAATCTGCAGAGAGTGAGTATCTTACAGCAGCAATCTCGCCATGGCAAGTTGACATCTCACTGCGGCAATTTCCTACCTTTGTACATTGAGACAGATACTCAGTGGACAATAACTTGCCATGGTGAGATAACTTGCTGCAGCAGGATGGTTACTCACCACAGTGAGATAGTAGCACAACTTCTTGCTCATGGCCCTATATTACTCAACACCAGTGATGAATGTTGGAATAGACCATTGTAACAACTCTTTGCAGGAGATGCAGAATGTAATTAAGAGTCACTTTTGTATGTTTACACTATGGCATTATTCAGTATACATACTTATATTAGCCAATATCATTTAACTTTAATTTTGTGAAAAAACACAACTAATATACCTTTTTCTACACTAGAAACCATTGAACCTCCTGAAGGTTGGTGCTGCTTTTCAACTAAGACTAAGAGAGCCGAACAAAGGCGACGAGAATCAAGTAAGTCACATGAGAACTATTGAATCATGTACCTAAAAGTCACTGATCTTGTCATCCACTCTAACGAAATACAATCCTTAACTTTGCAGACAAGGTTTCACTGCAGGGCAGGGATGCTGCTTTACCTACCACACCTTACATTTAACAGGCTTAGACAGCTATCTTGCTATAACAATATCAAACAATCACCAAAACAGTTAAAGGTTTTACCAAAATGTCTTTCAGTATGTATCACAAACTTGTAGCTAGTTTTGGGCACAGTTGGCTGTGGCTTGAAATTACACATCGCAAGACTTGGACGAAAAAACTTGTAACTTGCTTGTGTTTAGACCAAATTGACTTGTGACTAAACTGAGACTTGCAAAAATTGACTTGTGACCACCTCTGGAAAGCAGCATGTGGCTGTGGCATAAATTTAATCACTTTTGTTTTACACATTCCAAAGCATTAAGCAGTACAACATCACCATTTGCTTTTCAGTGTTCCCTGCACTGAATATCAGCGAGAGTAAAGAATTTTTCAAGGCGAAAAGTTTCATCAAAACCAAATTCCAGGTATGTAAATCAAGACACTTTCCTATAAATGCTCTAAAAATGTGTATCATGCATTTAACCCCCCCCTCAAGAACAGACAGACCGCCGTTTATCACAAGTTCCAGCTGCCATAAATAAGTGAATAGTTGATAACACAAAATACCAGTCAACCAGTAGAGTCAGCCCATGCAAAGGTAGGCGGTGCTAGGTAACTGTTGTAAATGCATAGATCCCATGGGACTCAGAGAAGACATGCCTTGGATTGTATTGCTTTGTGTTAAGTTCCAGCTTTAACAACTTGTTTTCAACCAGTTTTTAATTTTAAGCCACCATGCACTATTAGCTATTGATCAGCTTTAAAATTGCACACAGTATATCACTTACTAGTTATTTCTGTTCAGTGATAATAGCAAAATTTAACATCTTATATTTTTCCTGTAATTATGATGCTGCAACCTAAATTATATGAACTTGAATTATTTTCAAAAGTAAGTATTTGTCATATTTAAAGTGTAAAGTTGAAACTACATGAGTTATTGTTCTTGTCTATTTATGCATACAATTTACATTATCTCCTCAGAACATCAGCATAAGGATAAACAAAGATACAAGGTTTAAGAAAGGATGCTATCCTCACTACACATGTGCTGTGGATCAGGAGAATATCAAACGTGTCTTTCATGATTGTGAAGACATGATACAAAGAGAACATCTCAAGAAGTTTAATTTATTATAATTACCCCAGCAGGGCTTCAAAAAAGGGAAAAGATTACTAAGAATTCCCTTGAAACAATGCTCACGACACGTGTATGTGGACAGAACTCTATCATGTTGTAGCAAAAGAACATTAATGCTCTCTAGTAGGCATTTATCCTTGGGGTGAGAAAGTAGGGCAGATATTGTTTCCCTTCCCAAATCTCTTGGTGGCAAGAATATGTTCCATGAATTTGCATGATGTCTTCTGTTGTTTTCCTTATACCTTGCCTCTAAATGATTTATAAGTTGTCGATACACCCTGTAACCATGACACACTTTATTCTTCAGGAGCAGTTGCATGAAATATTGTCTTCAAGCAAACTTGAATTCTCAGTTCTGATTGGTTGTTCCATGGCAAAAAAATGTGTGATGTGTAGGCCTAACTGTAGTGCACGGTTCATATCAAACCCCGCATAATACGCTTTTCTACTCAATGCTCACTATTTTACACTAAGAGCAACACACACATCTGCAAAATTTACTTTGAATTCAAAGTTGGCACATTTGTGAACATAGGTCCCTATTACAAGTTTATTGCAAGTCAAGTTTGCTTGAAGATTAATTTGTTAGCATGCTCACACTCGTGGAACACAGAATAATGTAGTGCCTAAGTGTCCCAATACCACTCAGCCTTCAGCCTCGTGATAAACGGGACACAGATACATTATTCCATGTTCCACTCACGCTCGAGTGATAACCAATAAACTAAAATGAGCAACATACTCAAGTACTTACTCTAAAAGAGCCATTTCTACGAGCACCTGAGTAGCACAAATTGTGCATTTACATATTGTGTGACTCTTATTAATAGCAGTGATCATGTTTTTGATATTTATATAATATCTCATGGATACATTGCATTTTATTTAAATTATTCCACTTAGAGTTCCTCTCAGAATTAAAAAAAAATTACATTACTCAGTTTCATTATACACTGGTTAGTTTATGATAGAAAATCTTAAATTTATATCCATTTTTCATACAAGGATAAAGTACGTACATCTGATGAACAGAAATAAGAATCTTGTATTCAAGAATCAGTTAGATGGGAATTAACTTTGCAAAATCAACTCATAAAATTCTATCCTTATGTTTTATCACCAAACTTAAATTTTCAGAATGGCCGTGTATAAAATGCCTATCAAATGGTTTCTTGCACTCTAGTCTAATTCATCTTATCCACATCACTTATGTGCAGGCACAGCCTTAACCTTACAAGTCAGAATTTCATTTTGCTTTATTTTCAATCATTTTTTTAAGGCATACTGCCTGAATACCAAATCCTCTTGCCTTCATTATACCTTCATGTTACTTGCCCATTCCCATCACTATACTCCTTTGTACTGGAGTTCAAATTTTCCAGAGAGTAACCTCGCGTATGTTTTGTGATTTTTGTTTTCCCCTTTATTTTCCAGGAGCTTAGTGTTGGTGATAAAAAAGAGCATCACTTCATTAAGCACTGCTATCCTCATTTCACTATTGCTGTCAGTTCAGAAAACATCAGCATTGTTTTTGACTCCTGCAAAGACATGATACAGCGCTTGCATCTTGCCAAAGCTGGTATAATTCGCTAGATGTCATAGAGAATCCCAGATTGATGTTCATGCTCATCAAACCATATGCTGCCTTCATGCCCATGCTGGCATATCAGTGTCTTGGACTTGGTATACAAACATTTTGTTTACACACCATTTTAATCTCTGATTTAAGTTTCTTTTGTTTACTATGTTATGATGCTTAGTTTGTCAATATTACCATGTAATGCACGTTTCATCGTATTTCACTCAACATAGTAGGCTCTCTGAAAGATATAATATTGCAATAGATATAATATTATAATAAAGCAAGCTGTAATAGTGTGAATTGTGTCAATAATAAAAGCCTGAACACCCTTCTGCCATGTGTCTGCAGGACACACAACAAATAATTCAAAACCTTATTAGCTTTAACAAAGCCAACATCTTGGGATGCTGAAATAAAAAAGAGAACATTATTTTCGTAATGTGTGTACAATAAAATATGCTACCATTTAAAGGTACTTTAGATCAATTGGCATAGTGCACCTTATTCAGAGGTTTATACATGTACATGTATTATTACAAGTACTAGCAGTACCACTAGCTGGTATACAGAGGCGTAGTAGCAGATCAAACTTGTCAATACATGTAAGTTGCCTGATTGTATGTGGATCACAGCAGCTTAAACTTTAACTGTCCAAATGGGCCATTCTAATTTGTACTTTCTTTGACTACTATATTTCAATGAAAAAAAAACAGGAGAAAGCTAATAACAAACCTTCCTGTACCCCATGCTGGTCTAAGTTAACTGCATGTTACAATCACAGTGTTGGAGATCAAAGTTCTACAGTGATAATAAATATGAAGGCACGTTAAAAAGGGGTTTCTGAGATCAACAGTGCAAAATGAAAACAAACCTGTGTGAGAATGAGGAAATCAATTTAAGACACTAAACCCAGACATTACCAAAGAAATGTGAACTGTGAGTTTGTGAGTCTTCTTTGATGGTTGTTTCTCTTTTAAGAAGCCATCTTAACAATGACCTGCAGTTTATAACTTTTTTTGAGCTCAAGTTACCATGGAGTGAATACAGTTGTGATTGAAAAAGGTCTGATCCTTGCCGGATCATTGCCAGAGAAGGTAATGCATAGTATTCTTGCTGTGTCAAGTAGAATTGGACAATGCTAAAATAATTTTGTAATGAGTCACTTTTCTTGAATTCCCTTTAAACTCTAATTGTGCGAGTCCGAAGCAAAAAGCCCATCATAAACATACTGTACAGATGTAAACTATGTCATGTAGAGTAGCATCATCAATATGGAAATAAAATGTTAGTTAGCAGTATCAGAAATTTGTGCTGGAAATAGGGGGATGGGGAAGAGTGGGGGGTGATGGGTGACACCATATAACTTTATCACACACCTCTTCCTGGTTCTTTATCCCAGTTAGTTGAAATATGATCACGTGTGGTTCACCAATATGGGTTAATACATGAATTTGATGTCATTGTGACTCAATATGCATCTAGACATTGCACACACATCAATTCCAGAGACTGGTGCCCAGTTAGGTACTATTGCGGTTATTGCGCCCTCTGGAGGTTCTTCTGAATTGAACCAGTTTTCTTTCCTTAATTGTATACAGCAACTCAAAATTAGACTGCTTTTATGGAGATTAAAATTAATCTTCAGTTTTTCCAATTTTTGAATTGGTATTGGGTGAAAAGTTAAATTTAAACAGTTAAAATCCTTTAAGAATTCTTTTCCTTGATGAATGTAACCACTCAAAATTAGACTGCGTCAAGGGACACTAAAGAGAACCTTTAATTTTTTTTGGGGGGGGGGGCAATTTTTGAAGTGCTATTGAAAGTTGAGATGAAATAGTTCAAACCCTGAAAGAATATTTTTGTAGTTTGGGTGTGTTATAAAACACATATGGACTGGCCAAATTCGGTCACTGACAGTCCCTCAGGGACACAGACATGCACTAGTGACCTCATTGCCAGTCCATGTGTATAATACAGAAGGTAATGTTCATGATACTGATGTATATCTGTCATATGTATTCAAAATGGCATATTTATGGCTTTTTGACATTCTTTGTCCTTTTTTTTGAGTGATATCGAGTTCGTATTACATGCAGTTCTTCACAATCCACTTTAATATTTGGCTTACCACAAAAAGGGGGGGGGGGTACCATAGCCCATCCCCCACCTCAAAAAGTGGGGGATATATACCCCCACCCCCTGGTTAAAATACTAAGATTTTTGGTAAACTAAACAAAAGTGCTCTTCCTAGGTAGAGGTATTTATTCCTTCATAAAAGCTTTGTACAAATCATTTTCAAGTGTAAAAATTGTATAAAGGAAGCATGTTAATTATGTTTTCTGTACAGTGTAGTTTTGCAACGTAAAAATTAGATAAATGGTCTACTTCAAATTTTCAGTGCTTCAAAAAGTTTAATTCCTGCCTACCAAACTGTTGGACAGGACTGACTTATGCAGCAGGTTCCTTATGTTGCCATTATCCTCTGTCTCTGAATGACTCGCTTCCCTTTTGGGGATGGGCAAATCTTGAACCTCAGTGAGCCATCACTTAACATGAGATAGATTATGTAAGGTAGTCTTACATGGTATGAACCGGAAAACCATTTTTCTACATTTAATATACTGGTTATTGATGTGTCGATATTTACATTCACAAATACTTAAATATGTTGGAGAGGAAGATTGAAAACTTCTTTTTCCTCTTTATGGTGGTCCAGTGTACATTATAGTTCATTTTTCAGTACGTAAATTGAAGAATATTCTATGTGTGTTTGAAATAGTTTATGTTCAGACACAAACCTTATCCGTAAATTATCTTTGACGTTGAAGAAACTATATGCATGTAAATGCATGTGTTCAATGCAAAAATGCAAGTCACCCTGCTGCATTTGGTCCCATGGGCTGACCCGACAACCCTGAAGTTAAACAGATCCCCCTATGCATGGGAACAATACTACAGTTTTGGTTGAGGACCTGCCATAATGGAAGTAACATGACTTCGAAAGAAACAAAAAAGGAATCAAGGAAAAGAGTTGTAGTAATAGCACTCATCAAACACCACACTTTTCATATTTATTGCATTTATTATATCAAACAGTAAATATTCAGTATAAGCCTTTTGTGGCAGCTTATGAAAGGTTTCCAAGGAATAAAGGATTTTCCATGAACAGAGGATCTGCAAAAAAATTCAGATTGTTATTTCAGCTAATACTGATTTTTCATACTTGTAAAATTCAGAGTCAATGGCTAAAATCAATAAATTCTTATTCTTAAACTCCACTGAAAACAAGCACAAAGCTCATGACTTGTTATGATTGTTATTTCATTTAGTACTGATTTTTCATATTCGTCAGACTCAGGGTCCATGGCTAAAATCAATAAATTCTTAATATTTACTTTTAACTCAAAATAAATCTTCCTCGGAAAAACAGGCAGGTCTATCTGCAGATCACATTTGCTCCATTTTTCCAATTTGCTGATTTACCAAGTTTGGATTGCATAGAGAGATGTTAGTGGCATCAGACAAGTTTGCAGAACATGTATGTGCACATCAGAGTTGTAATGACTCGAGTCAAGGACTTGACTCGAGTCTGACTTGAGTCACAATTTTTGGCCACTCAACTTGACTCGAGTCCAGATGGGTAAATGACTCAACTCGAGTCTCTGTAACCAAATGACTCGACTCAAATATCTCATGGAGACTCGACCCAAGTACAAGCTTATAAGACTCAAGTCTCAAAAAAATTAAAAGCAAAATTTCAGATGGCTAGATACCTGCTACCCTAATTCATTTTCAGTATGTCTAAATGAAAATAAAAATTAAAAAATGACTAACGTGTATTTTTTTAATTGTATTTTGTTAAAAATTTGTGAATCAAATTAACAAGCCTAGTACTTGACTCAACTTGACCACACAAAGTGAGTCGACTCGACGTCTTGACTGAATGACTTGACTCAACTTTAGTCACACTTAAAATGACTGGACTTGAGTCACCAAATAATAGTGACTCGTTACAACATAGGTGCACATCTTAAACACATCACCATCTGCATTTGCAACTGTACACATATGTGAAATCCTACAATAGCCAAGACTTCCATCTTTGTTTACAAAATGAGTGAAATAATTTTGAAAACTTTCTGTAAGATTTTGCAATAGTTTATTAATCAAATGCACCAATGAAATAGGGTATCTCTCCAAAATTTAAACAGTACATGAAAAGGCATTTTTCAAAAATAACAATGTACATGTATATTGTGACAAATTGCCAACCTTTCACTGTAAAACCTGCAGTAGGAACAAACCTGGGGTCTTTGACTAGGTGTGTGTAAAATAGACCTCAGTATAAGATTAAAAAAAATTAAATTAATAATTACCAATACAAACAACATATATCTTATAAAATGTTTGCTGGTATCCACTGCTTATCTGATTCAGACAGGCCAGGCTAACCCAAACAAGTTTAGTGGTTTGAGTAACAAGACATCTGCACCAGTAAAGGTTTAAGTAAATGTACAATTTTTCCATAAGCCCTTACTCAACAAGGAGTATACAGTGTTTATACGGGGAAAAAAACCTGATGTAAAAAAATTATCTTCCCATGCCAAAAATTACATCTTATAAAAATGCCAGTATTACATAATCTTATGAAACCTTTATGACGTATGCAAATACAACAGTGTCAATTAAAGATACAATTTTAACAATGTCATTTATAGAAGTTCCCTTAAAGTGTAGCTACAATTAATTTTTCTGAGACACAAAATTTGAAAACTTACTTGAAAATTCTTTCACACTCTTATTTGGTTAAATGCATTGAAAAGGGCACTTTTTAAAACACAATAATCCATGCTTTCCCAGGCAAATGAGGGCACTGTTGCTGTGATGTTATCTAAGGGAGACACAGTTCAGCGTATAGGTTTTTCTGTTAAAATTGTGAACCTTAAATTTGCTTACTGAAAATGGAAAAGGGACTAATGATTGCTTATTGCTATGTGCATAAACAACAATGAATTCATGAAGAGAAAATTTAGTCCCTTAAAATCTACTATAAAGTGCAGGACCTTCTGTACAAACATATCAGCACTGACGCTTTCTTCCTCGGATGACATTGCGGTTTTGCTCATAAATATGTACATACACAGCATAAAAATGAAAAAGGCAGTAAAGCACCCTCTAAAAGAGTGAAAAAAAAGTTGAAAATAAAGTTACCTGGGACACAAAGGTGCATTGTGAAGGTTTGTATTAAACCAAAGGTGCCTAAGATTTTCTGATTCTTTGTTGTTTGCTGTTCCCTATACAATTCATGGGGTGACAATTTTGTTTCAAAAACTCACTTCTTTGTTAACTGCAAGTTTTTATCAGTTTATGTTTTTCTTTTCCTGATTTTACTGTGCCATGAGCATCTCTTGAGGTGGAAATAAGAGCATTATAAATATCCATTACTGTTATCATTATTGTTAAATTGATTACAGCTACCATATAAAATGTACCTTGAGAAATACTGTTTAAAGCAATGTCGGTTAAGCTTTTTGTCAAAATTATAAAAGATTTCTTAGATGTATATTTGTCTTAAAATAAGAGGGTCAGGAAATATCTTTTGAATATATATATATGAATATGAAAAATCAAAATCAACTATAAGTACACATCCCCCTTTCACCAAAACAAAACCATCCATCATGAAAGAACCATTTACCAAAATCTGCTTAGTTTTGGTTCACTTATATACGTGATAAACTTGAAAATGAAAATGCCACTGTGGTATCACAAAATGTTAGTTGATTAATTGCTTACAATTAAAGCTGGTGATATGCTTTCCTTTTATAATAACCTCTTCAGCAGTTTTCATTCTTGATAGTCTTGAAACTGTTTCACTGTCATAAACAATTTTAGCTGTCATTTTTGTTATGTAGTCTAAAACTTTAATCTCATTCGGGCAGCTTTACAGGTTCCTGAATATTAAAGTCAACAAATTGACACTGGTGCCAATATAGAATAGCATCAGTGATAAGTGTTTGGTGGTCTTCGCCTCAGTGCAGTGTGTCTCGTAGAATGTGAATGCTGGGTTATGTCATGCTCTTCTCATTCCATGGGCCGATCTAGCCGGTACAAAGAACATGTCATTTTACCCCTATGGTCACCTTCATAGATGTGTACCATGAAGTCCATGTCCATTTCTATTAAGGTTGGACAGCTCTGCAGGAAGGTAAAATGAAGTCTGCAAAAATAATTTTCTTAATACACAATTTACATTTTACTTTGAAGAAGAGTCAGTAAAAAAAGAGCAGTCAATGCAGCCTATTAAGTTTATGATTCAATGTGGATTGTGAAATTGAAACAAAGCAACAACCTAAAATGAAACAATAAAATATGGTGACTACAGTAACGTTATAACGAAAAAGTGAATCAATATTTATTTGAAAGGTATACCAAGATAAAGACTCATTAGAAATCTGTGGTTCACCAAAGCATTGTAAAGGCAGATTCTTGTGCTATTTACAGAAAGAAACCTAATCCAAACCAGTCATTTTGTTGCCCTCGCATTTCTGCTTTCAACAAGGTACCCTAAAGTCCAACACTGCCAGTGACAATGACAGACGAGTTAGAGCTCTGGCTCTACAGGATTCAAGAAGGTTTGTTCAATAGTGTGTACTCTACCCCACCTAGCGTGGGCCGAGTCTACTAGAGAATACATACCCAGATTACCAATACTAATTGCATATTTCCCAAAGCCATTACTCCATTCGCTATTAATTCTCAATCAACAGGTAATGCGGCCTGATCTCCCACAATGCCTAGCAAAACGGCTGCCATGTTCTTCCTCTTTTTCGAAGCACATGAGCACCGAGGCCGAGTGGGAGGAAGGGTGGTAGAATGATAATCTGGGTAGGTATTCTCTAGTAGACTCGCCCCACTCCAGGTGGGGGAAGAGTCTACTGCCTGCAACCTACCCAGATTACAAATACTAATTGCAGAGTAGCACTGCAACAAGGAAGTGGGTAGCCAAGGTTGCACTACCATACGTACATAGTTGGAGATAATTCAAAGATATTATGAGTATAAGGGACTCTCAACTTAAAAAGGGGGACAAAACCTCGACTCCCATAAAAGGTTGCTTGAGTATGATGACAGTTTCTCTGGTAGCCTAGGCGGCAGTGTCTAAAGAAAGGCTTCCTTCTTGGGACGATCTCTGGACAATGTCAATGATGTCCGGACCAAGTGGTATGATCAAGGTTAGGTGCTAGTGAGATGGGTCTGGATGTAAGATAAGAGACCTGGGTTGGAAGATGATGTACGGACCAAGTGGCATGATCAGGGGAATGTTGACCAGAAGTCTGACGATCTGTGGAAACCATGGCTACCTTAGCCAGAATGATGCGATGAAGAGGATGACCCAGGTGTCCTGTTGTATCTTAGACTTCACCCTGGGGATGAGCGAAAAAGGTGGAAATGCGAATGCTAGAAGTCTTTCCCAGGAGACACATAGAGCATTTGTTGCCCATGCTTGGGAATGTGGATATCAAGTGCAGAAGGTTGGGAGTTGAGTGTTCAGGTGGGATGCAAAGAGATCCACATGGGGCCTGTCTATCATGCAGAACAGTGTCTTGAATACCTTGGGTTGGAGCATCCACTCGGTACGATGGACCAAGGCTCGAGAGAGAGCATCTACCAGATCATTTTCTTCTCCAGGAATGTGTTCAGCAAATAGACCGATAGAGTGTTCTACGGTCCAGTAAAGAAGGTGCCAGGTTAGGAGGAACAGGCGAGGAAAGTGTGTGCCCCCCTGATGGTTGATATATGCGACTGCTGTTGCATTGTCTAATCAGACCAAGACCCTCTTATCTTCTATGATGAGCAGAAGTGCAGGAGGGCTTAGAAGAAGGTTTAGGCCCAAGAGGTCAGAAGCTTGTTACAAAGACACTCCCCCCAGCCTAGGTTCAAGGCATCTGTCTTGATCACCAAGTGGTGTCTCTGAGTTGTAAAAGATTGTCTCTCACTGACCACCAGATTATGTGTGCAAGAGCCAGGATCGACATCGGAATCTGCAAGCTGAGAGGGTCCCTGCTCGGCTTGAAGTGTGTCAGGAGGAAGAGTTGGGAGAAGGGAAACCCAGAACTTGGACCATTTTCCACTGAAATAGACAGAGGCAAGGCTCACATGGGGATAGACTGCCCATCGAGAGGGGTTCCACCTCATTAGACATCATATCCGCAGAGTCGGGTGTGTGCAGATCCGGGTCAGTGATTGTCTCAGTCAGACGTTAAGCATTGATGCTGTGTTGACTCTCTGTGATGCTGCTGTGGTGGTTCAGGCTGATTCTCCTGTTTGGCCCCGGAGTCTTATGAACGGGGCAGAGGGCACAAGTACATTTCCGGATCTGGGTACGCAGCGATTGGATGGTGAGGAGGATAGTGCTCTACAAGTGTGGACAAGGTTTCCAATAGTGGTGCAAGTAGGTGCCAAGGTTTGGTTCGGGTTTGATTCGGACATGGTTTGGCAACTTTTTGCTGAACTTCAGTTCAGTTCAGGTGCGGACATGTACACAAGTGCACATACATGTACACATACAATGCACATTGAGACATGGAAGAGCTCGCTATGAACATGCCATATAGAGTACTTCCGTGTATAAAATATGTTAACACAAAAGCAATGAGTCTCCTCATCATCCCATCCACAAGCAATTTTGTTTAGGAGTTACAATTCCCTAGAAAGTTACCGTCGGAGGTGTGACAGTTCCTGACAGTGTTTTACAAACCAGAAGAGGTTGTGTTTGGACCACGCATCACTCAACAAAATGATAGCAGGATATGTGAAAACAGAAAAAAAACAGCATGCTCAAATGGGACTTTCCACCTTTGCAGGATACAAGATGAAATTAGGTTTCCAGCGAATTGTGTTTTGTTATTTTTCACAAAACAGATTCAACTACCAAACTATAGCTTTCGATGTATTCAAAGAACCTTCGGCATTCTTTCCGAGGACGACGCTCATGTGGCCAAAGGGGCGATTTTCCATCAATCTTTTTTGAATGGATAACAGCATTTTGTTATTTGAGATTTACGAACAACTTAGAGATATGGCAAAATCCATTGCAACGTATTCACACTACGACTTCGATCAAACATGATCAAACAAAAGGCAAATTAGGCCACTGCTCAAACCAAATCTTGTTGTGCCCTGGATCGCTGCACCGGCCCACCTGGCAAAATGAGTTTTCCCTCTGGAGTTGCCTTCGATCAAGCACGAGTCTGACTGTGATCAGCATCCAATCAAAATTCGTTTTGCACGGCCACTTAAGACATCATTGGCCTAACATGGAATGTAAGGGCGTGGCTATCAGAGATTTGCAAACAAATCTGGATATACATCAGCACAATTGGATGTGGTGAGAATTTAGAATTGTTGTGCAGCGGAAATGCCGTATGTTGCATGTTCTCGGTTGATTATTAGTGAATTCTCACCACATGCTTTTTACAACCATCGCGTGATGCAGGGCCACTGTATGTTTACTGTATGTGTACATTTACAGCATGTGTATATACATAAACATATGCATGTACATGTGCTGAGTGCTAGCGCCGATGCAGCATAACTCGTTTTCCATTTTTCATCGTGTTTGGTTTTATCAAGTTTTCTTGCCTGCATTCTGTGCACTAGCAATGCCATGCCACATTAAAGCCGAACATCTGAACAGACCAGTTTGGTTTGGTTCGGTTCGGTTTGAAAGTGCCATGTTCAATGATTTTTGGCTCAGTTCGGGGGTTCGGCTGCAGCACTAGTTTCCAAAATGGTGCAGAGTGCTTCCCTAGTTGAAGGAGAATCATCTTCATGCTTCTTCTTCTTGGAAGGACGGTCCAAGGAAGATCGGGTCTGTGTCTTGCATTTCTTCCTAGATGAGGACTCTGATCAGGAAGGGTATGCCAAAGCCAGATTTAGGCAGAGCTGTCGGAGATGTATCCATAGGGAGGTTCCGTTGTGTGTGAGTGTTGCCAGAGTTCAGGGCAGGCACAGCAGCTTGAGCAACCTGACTGATCAAGGGAGGAGGCCGAAAGCCCCTGTGGTGAAGCAGTGCAGGGGGCTCGACAGATCTGGCTGGAGACTGGTGAGCAGCAGTAGCTGTAGTGGGCCTGGCCCCAGTTGCCATATCTGATGCAAAATCCTAGGCGGGACAGGAAATGGGTAAATGCTGTTGACAACTTGGCCATAGAAACTTGATGATTGGCCATGGTGAGCATGGTATTTTACCCACAGCAGTGCTGTGAGACTACCCTGTCTGGTCAAAGGTCACAGAGTGATAACTGGGTCTGCGGAGGATGCGGGTAGGCACTGCTGACTTCCTGGCCATAAGGGCCAGGGGTGGTAGGTTTACCCAGTACAATGCTGGACCAGCCCCTAACTAGAAACCAGGTGCCCACACCGTGAGCACAACTAGGAGGGGGGGATGTTCCAAAATCAGTCTCTGTGGAATGCGTGATCTAATATAATACACACAGAGGGCAATACAAAAGAAAAACACTTACATGTGCACAGCTACATGTACAACCAAATGCAGTGAAAGGTGGCAGGGAAGAGACATTCTGTCACAATCTTTATTTCTGTCATAAGTAAGAGATGTAAAACACACATCTATAAATGTCATGGAAAAGGAGTCAAAAAGAAAAAAAGGCCTACCACAAGCTTTATACCTATCAAGAATAGTTTATAAGGAAGAAGCAGTTGATGGAGTGTCACAGAATGCTGTACAGTGAATGAAAAAACTCTTGAAAACTCGGCAAACAAGTCCGTTTGTAATAGACTAAAAAAAAAGACAAAGAACATAGCAGCCATTCCACTAGGAATGGGAGATGAGGGTGCACTATCAGTTGATTGAGAATTTAGTGAACTGCATTATGGCATAAGGAAATATGCAATTAGTACTGGTAATCTGGGTAGGTTGAAGGCAGTAAACTAAAAATGTGTTCTCAAATTGCTCCCATTTTAATCAGGGTTCCTGGATTGATACTTCCACCGAATGTCCCTCATGTACAATACTTTCATTTGTGACTGATAAGTATACATCTACATGTACCTTGGAAATTCCTACTTTTTGAGTATTAACTTCAAAAATCTGTTTTGTGAAATTCTAATTCTTGTAGGGTACCATTTCAGTACCCCATGAGGACAATGAATATTCCTTGTGTGGCACTTGTTATGATTTTGGTACCCCTCAACGTGAAATAAACACACGCACACCAACAAAGGAAATACCCACTGGAATATAAATGTGAGTGCAGGCGTGTCATACATGTGTGAACCTCTGCACAAAAGAAGTCCATATAATGCAGGGTACAATACGTGTTGTGTGGCTTTGCACACATCCACACTCCCCTCTATGAAAACAGTTTTAGAGGCATTTTGGGGTCAAGGTTTTCCGTGGCAAAATGAAGAAAAACAGTCCAGGAAATCATCAACAAAAATCTAGCTCGAAGGAGTTATCCTAGTAGGAGAAAAAGGAGCATTTACCTTAACCACAGGACAAAAAAAGGAATCTCCACACTTTGTATGCAAAACAAGTGTGTGCGTGTGAGTTTGTTTCTGCATTCAATTGGGGACCCTAAACAATCGAAGAAAATAAGGTCCCCGATTGACAGAGGGTCCCCGATTGACAATTGTGTACAAAACATATGGGTGGTCTTCTAAAAAAGTTAAAGTACAAACAAAAGAGGAACAATGGGGGGTCCCCAGTTCCAGGCAAATACACACTTGTGTGAATGTGAGTTTAGAACTTGTGCATGCATGTAAATACACTGTCCCAAAAGGTTTTATTATTATCACTATTTTTTAACTACATTCATTATACTATTCAAAGAATAATCCACCAAAACTCAATATACTGTTATAAAAATGTTTTGCTCTACAAATGCTTTTTGTTACATGGGCCAAATTTGTGGTTTAAAATATTGAGTTGCTCAAATATTAATGTTTGTACCGATGAATATTTTAGAACTCTGAATAGAGGGATCCCAATACAATGCTTTTAGCGTCGATCTGCACACTTCCGCATTTGAAAACGAGGCTGTATGTGTCAGCTTCAATTCTTAATATGATCAGACGATTGAACTAAGGTGGAAAGCTCTCAAAAGAGATCATATCCTTGCATGGTGCTACTGCAAGCTTTCCACCTTAGTTGTCTGTCACCATGAATAGCTTGAAATCCCATCAGACGATTGAAAGTAAGGAGTCAAGACACAAAATAAATAAAGGTACGTTAAATCCAAACTTTTCAGGCTGCACATTTTTGTGGAAGAAACTTTCAGAATTACTTGACATGTGAAATCAAAAGAAAAAATAACGACAATTTACCGTGAACTAACGTACCTGCAATGGCTGTGTATCTTGAGCAGTGGGCGTGGTTTAAACTGAAGTGGCGTCACACTTTCGAACCGGATAGCATATATTGTGTGGACTCCGCGGGCGCGCGCGACGAAGTTGAACACAGAGAGCCACGGTTTCGATGCAGATATGCACAGACGGCGCTAATGTGAAATCCCTCTATATTATATATACATAAAAAAGACATACCGGTGTATCAAACTCAGCAATATCCAAGTCCATCATCTTCAACAGGCGGCCTGTCTGGTTACAGTAAATTCCAAGCTCTCCTTTTGTGCCTACTGGTGAAAAGCCAGTGGTTGTTACAAATGACACCAGCAAGAAGTCAAGTTCACTGTCAAAACTAATGTCTCTGATTTGCTGGTAATATAAAGAAAACAAAAACCCAAGTTAGTGTTTAAATCCTCAGGCTAGAATAGGACTAGAAACAGATTAAAGAATAATACATTATCCCTGATGTAATGTGAAAGTTAAAAAACAAAATGGAGTGGTAAAGGCTACGACATTAGCAACCATCAGTTTGTATTCTTATATTACATCCCTAACATATGAATTTACATGAAAGGAAGTTTAATAATGATTTGTGAGCTTCTTGTTCTCCTCTTCTAATTTCAAAGGTAATGACTGATTACTAATGAAGCAAACAGGGGCACATATGAACACCCATGCTTTGGACGGAGAGGAGTGGGAAATGGGAAAATTCTCTCAAAAAGGAAGCAGTATATAGCATCAACATTTTCATCCTCAAAAAACATTTCTAGAAGCTGACAATAAGGATCACAGGGTTTCAGAACAGCCGAAAAGTTGAGAAAACCTGTTACAACAAACAAAAATAAATCCTGAATTTAACCAGGATCACCCTTGCACCAATGTGGGCTGGATTATCCAATAGGTCAGTGTGTGATAAAACAAACAAACCGACACCAACACTCACACAGACACAAAATAATTAACACTGTTAGCATGTCTATAACTTTTTGAAGTTTGGAAAGCTTCAAACTGGCTTGTACATAGCTTAGTTCAGCTTAGTGTCAATTTGAAATGTCTCCAGGGATTACCTGTGCTATGGAATTGCTGCCGGTCCCTAGTTCATGGCCTTTAACCACTCCCTCCCGGGGATTCCGGGTCCGGACACGGATGCTTTATATGCGTGGCCGGAGTCTCCGAACTCGGACAAAGGGAACAGGGCCTTGTAACCAAAGACCGTACTTGGAACAAAAGACCAGGCTGCAGGGAATAACCGACATTTTTTCACTCTCAAAAGTGGAGATAATCCAGCCTTGTTTTGAAACAGTATACCACGGTTTGGGGCATTTAAAGCAAGCGCATTACCACTGGGGACAAAAGCGCTCCACCACTGAAGTAATGAGCCACACAGCACCGCTGCATGCTAATCTGGCCCGTATTGAAAAGTGGTCAGTAGCACACTGAGCCAGGTTCGTGAACAAAAGGAAGTTATATAACACTGCACAATCTGGGCTCTTTCTACAAGGCTGCAGGCCTGGCTGAAATACTCGTCAATAGATTTTGTCTTTCAGGCTAGAGTGGACACTAGACAGTCCTTCACGTGTTTGTAAGTGTCCAGTAAATGAAGGAATTGAATTTTTAAAGAATTTTGAAAACAGAAAAAATGATAAATATCCCGGCCCAGCATCATCAACATTGATAACTGCCCCGGGCAGGAAGTGGTTAACACTGATACTACATAAAACAGACACAATATATTTCAAGATGTATTTTTATTTTTTTTTTGCGTTGGGGAGGTGTTAATTACATATAACGGGTTTGCCCTTACCCAACGTATATTAATATACTCTCGGACAAGCACTGAGCATACAGTGCTTATTAATATACGTTGGGTAAGGGCAAACCTGTTATATGTAAATAGACACAATATAGATCGACTTGCAAAAAAACTACCATTAGGCAGGGTAAATTCTAAAGTAAAGACAATGTGTGACCTTATACACGCTAACTAAATGGTGAAAAATAAGAACTCCACACATCTGCAGGGCAATGAAGATGACCAGTCAAAATACAGTCTGAAGTGCAACATTAAAAGAGGAAGCAATGATTGGTCTCTCTTTTCCCCCAAGCTAAGGTGGGTTTTTTGCATTCGAGGAACTCATTACTGATACCACTCACATTTCGCACTCTAAGCTGTTTCCGCCATTTAGTGCTGACCCTACGACCTGACAAGGTTGTCTCCCAATTAGCCAAATCTTTTTGCTGTTTTTCTTCTTCTCCTTCAAGATGTTTGTCCACAACTGGATGACTCACTCTATATACAATCTGCAACTCGATCTTCCCATCATCTCTTGTATGGAATGCATTGACACTAAGAAAATAATCACACAAAAATAGAACAGCCCACTGGAATACTTGAAGGCATTAATCAGCAAATACATGTCAGTTAGAGGAGTCTCAGTTTCTATGAGCCAATCACCAAACACAGCTTGTGTTTTCTGTATGTGAACAGGATCAAACAAACACACACAAATGGAAAAAAAAATTGACAAATTCCTTTCTAGTTGTATTTTTAAAAACTCATTTAACCTTACCATCTTTTACATGTACGGGTATCTTCATTGAGTCATTATCTTCAATTAGTGCTTAAGTTCTGTGACAAGCATTTCGTAAGTGGCACTAAAAAATACAAATTACATCATGATCATTGAAGGATCATGAAGTGCTAAGCAATAAACCAGGAAAGAAGTATTCATTCTAGACTGGCATCCTCAGAATTTATAATATAAAGATGAAATATCCAAATGTACACATTCTCATCTACAAGTGTATCTACATGTAAATGCACATCAAATAATGCACGGCAATCTTTAAGGCCCACCACATTAAAAAAGAAATAAAGTTTAAAAAGTTTACACAAGTTGTCTTTATTCACATGTTGACTGCTGACTGCGAGTAAACTCATATGAAATGAAAGGCTATTGTAACATAAATTGAATACACTGACATCACTAAAGAACACAATTTATAGAATGCTGGCAGTGTGGAGGACATACATCCGTAAAATGTTTATTTTCAAATGGACACATGAAAGGTACCTGTTAAATATGCACGTATGCATACAACACTTGGTAAATGAAAATGCCCTGTGAAATTATGCACGGCAGTCAACGTGTTAAATCAATCATACTATGAAATGCGGCAGGCAAATTCCTCTCCCACAGTAGTGTAGGAGAGTGTGCTAATGAAAACCTATCCAAACAGTCACTACATTTCCAAATTTCATTTGCACCTTATTTCATTCGCTAAAATTTGATCCAATGTAGTGCGTCCTCTACCAACACAATGCATAGTTGCGCCACCGCCATGTTTGTCCTATTTTGGAGTGCAAGGTCCAAGCCAGAGTGGGGAGGACGGGAGGGTGTCGACTGTTTGGGTAGGTATTTGCTAGCAGATTCTCCCACACTACAGTGGGGGAAGAGGAGAGTCAACTGCACTCATCCTACCCAAACAGTCGCTACATTTGCAGAGTAGCACCGTACTCTGGAGGAAGGTAGGCGAGGACACACTGAAAGTGATGAGGACCCACCAAAAAAAGGAGGAGGCCAGTATCCTCATTGTCTCAGTGAAGAAACTAGTATTGTCTCACCATGAAAGAACTCATTGCAAGACTGTACTGAGGTAGCATGAGGTGAATGATGATAGTGTTTTCCAGCACGCTGCCCTGCAGATATCTTCTGAGAGGACACCGCTGAGGGATGTCTGCAAGGTAGATACTGCTCTAATGCTGTGATCTGCGATTGGGTGGCAAGGGGAAGACCATAGAACTACTGGGCTGAGGGCAAGGGCATAAGCAAGTATTAAACCAGTCCCAGCTGAAAGGGAGAACACCTGTCACACAGGCTCGTAGGTGAGGGAACCTGGTGCAGAACAGCACCAGCTGAGTGTTCTCTGTCGTCGACAAAAGGTTAATATGTGAACTGTCAAATACCTTGAAGATTAACTCGGCCATGTTGTGATGCAGAGTCTGCTCCATTGGGTGAGATTTTCTCTGAGAGCGCATGTCTGAAATAGAATTGTAATGTTGGCTGCCAGGAGATGGGTTGCCTTCAGGTTGATTTCAGAATCCAATGCCCTTGGGGACCATTGTCTCATTAAACAGGACAGATTTGTCCTAGCGCAGAACAGAAGTGACGTATCGCACTTAAGGTTGCCTGGAGTTCCAGAATGTTGAAGAGACTTCCCAATAACTCAGGAACCCCTGCCCCTGAGACGTGGAAGTTCGGGAAGGGAAGAACTCCACCCAGATTGGGAAGGATCACACTATGACGCTATTTAATGCAATGCAAATCCCTGCCGAAAAATAGAACCCTTCACGAACCGGCGGATCCGCAGATGGAATGCAACGTGCATGCTTATGTATAATGTGCCCGATCTTCTACGTATCGTGAATATTTTTGCTACAAGCTCTTACGTCAGTCAACCCACTGAACCGAACCTAAAATCATTTAATATGGCACTTTTGAGCCAAACCGACCCACACTGTTAGGTTCGGACGTTCAGCTTTGATATGACATGGCATGGATAGCAAACGAAATGCATGCAATAGCAAGAAACGTTGAGAAAAAAAACAGAAAGACAATGGAAACAGGACAAGTTAAACCCCCACTAGCTCAGGACTGTACATGCACACGGGCAAGTACATCCAAGCTTGCCTTTGACATTGCACGTCACACGGCAGTCAACTGTATACATGCATGACATGACCTGCTCAGCGATTTAGCACATAGGGGTGCAGACTACTAATTCAAGTGAGAATTTCTGACCAGCTCATTAGCATTAGAAGTGCTCCCCCCACAGTATCTTTTGAAAAAGGAGATTGTTTGGCCCCCAAAATGGTGAGATTGTGTATTAAAATCCTTGCCAGGATCAACTCCCTGGGTCTTTGAGCTTTCATATGAGAGCAGAATGGCTAAAAACTACGGTTGAAAAATGGTCGTAAGTGCCTGAGAAAGTTGAGGGTTGGCCACTTGAAAAATGGCTGCAATCGGACTTCGGAAAAATCACTTTTCGGGGGGTGATTTTGTTTTGCGGGAATAATTAAAAATGTAATTGGTTAACCCACAAAAAAATTTTAAAAAATAGAAAGATTAGGGACTAGACAATAATTTCATTTGTGTTTCTGAAATCTCGGGGATGTTGGTATGCATGTTAACTGGCCCCAAACAGTGCTGATTTTATACTGCTTTCAATGGGGCTTGAATTAGTGGGCTGTACCCATAGGCGGGCGGGGGGCTACAGCCATACCAATTTGTTGGGGCTTATGGGTACAAAACTGCCTTGGGGAGTTTTAATTGGTAAAAGCTTCTGCGCTCTTGACAAATGGTTATTCGGACTATAGGTGCCGCCATGTTGAATTTTAGCGCTGGCGCGATTGATTTTGTGCACGCAGAAACCAGTCACTTCCGATTAATTGTCATCAAGGACTAATGAACGGTAACTATACCATAAAACTTCAGTTGTTTATTATAACTAAACTACTCCAGACACATGTATCATTTTTATTAAAACATTTCATTGTTGTTTTGTAAAAAATCAGTGAATTTACCATGTAAACAGGTGCGGAAATTTATCCACACGCCAATATATTGAAGCCAATTCCAACTTGTGGAACATTAAAGGAAGATGATTGACATTTCCCCCAAACCGCTCCTTTATTAGGTAATCAGTGGATTTACCCAACGGGACTCTGCGGTTTGTGGCAAACCATCTCTCCACCGTTAAAACATGGTCAAAATGGGTGACTGTTTGTTTGGATATTGATGGACCAGGAGAGGATTAAGGCTTGAATAACAAAGGGTGGTGGATTCAGTTGAAACAAGGTTAAAATTGAGGTGAACATTTTGACTTGATCTATGCGGTTAAAACAGGGTTAAAATCAGGGTGGAATACATTTCAACCGAGAAACAACATTAAACCCTATTTTAACGGATCCAAATTTCATAGTGTCAGTAGAAAGTTGTAATCCAGATGGTTCTGTATCAGCTTCCAGTGAAGGTGTGTCCAGATGAGGTCCATTATGAAAAACTGGGAGGTTGATTGGGTCAAATTTTGACTGGAAGAGTGCCAGTAAGTGGGGCTGGAGGGGCCTCCTTATGAAGACGATAAAGAGATACCAGATCCACCAGGCTCATCAATAGGCCAAAGAAGTATTGTGTTTGTGTGCCGGCGCCCCGGAAGGGGTCGAGAACGGCACCTAGATAAAATCGGGGCATGAGTAGGGACAGAAATTAATTTTTCCGGTTTCACTACAGGCTGAGACTGCGCGCCTACTATATGAGCCTCGGCCTCTCAGCCAATCTGGCCGGTTAGCATGGACTGAACTGAGACTGTAGCTGTACTGTGGCTGGACTGTAGAGAAACTGGCCGGCAGTGGACGCTGCACCTAAAGGCTAGTGTCAGCTGCAGCCTTGTGTGGAGAACTGTCTATGCTGAGTTAGTTGGCAATAACTTCTGCCATTAAGGTGAAGACCCCTTGTGATATTGAGAGACCAGATGGCAGGTCAAATCCCAAAGATTCTTCTGGTGCAGATGCATCAAAGGAACTTGCAGAACTGTAGATGGACTGAAGCCATTTTCAGATCCACCAACAACGGCCAGGATAGAGTCAGCAGGGGTTGCATTACTGTGGAATGCTCAGGATGTCCCCATGTAGAGCTTTTAGGGATAAAAGAACCTTCCTTGTTTTTATTGTGTGTGTGTGTGTGTGTGTCTTCAATGCTTGTCTATATGATCTTGTCAGAGGGACTGGAGTTGAGTGAAGAATTTGGTCTGATGGAGGGGCACTTGTTAATTCAAGGAATAGCTGAAATAGCTTGCAAGAACCCTTCTGACGTGAAAACTTGTCAGAGCCTTACACAAAGTAGTACGCAGTCCCCGAACACGGTGCCCTCTTTATTTGCATGGGCTGAAAAGGGGAGGGCAGTGCTGAACTTGACTGGCGCAAAGTGTGAACAAACGGACGAAGTGAGTTGGTTTGATGCAATTAGCCTTCAATTCCATCATCTCTATGAGCTGCCACACGAATAAGTCTTTCTCGTAAAAAGGGAGAGGCACTGAATTTTTGCTTCCACACCCTAGCACAGGATGTCCATGGCCTCAAGTGCATTAGCTCTGTGAGCAAAGTGAGGTGGGAAATGAGTGAGATGAGGAGATTGCTCAAAGATAGAGTTGGCACTCTTATCCATGTTATCTCTCCTATTCTTATGCATAGGAGAGATAATCTGGTGAGAGTATCACAAGGGAAACCGCATCAAGAGGCTCTATCCAACTTGGTTAGGGTAAGCTTAAGGTTGGACTTGTCCTCGTCAAGGAAGAGGGGTCTTTTCCGAAGACTTAGCCAAATCAGACTGATCTTGTCTTTCACGGCAAACCAAAGACTGGAATTATATGTTTTGGGAGTAGAAGAAGACAAGTCTCCGACTGCATATGGCTAAGGCTTTAAGTCAGAATAGAAATCATTCATCAACCAGGAAATGATTGCCCTTAACCCCTTTCAAACCATTGCCCAATTCAACAGGAAATGGGTAATGATTGCAAGGGAGCTGTTTCCCAATTGGGAGTTGGCTGTGCAACAACCTCTTTGATGTATACCACCATTCACCGCACCTGGTATGAAAGCCCTGACTGCTGGCTTACCATGAATGGTTATTGTGCATCGGCATTGTTGTGTGAATTGGGCCAGTTCGTTCACACACTGAGCAGAGCTTATTCAGTAGGGAGAGGTAATTAATCTTTTAAAAAAGATGATTAACTCCTTTGGAGTCTACAGGCCTACGTGCATGTCTCTTGTTATTTAATTAAGATCCAGTTTTTTCTTTCCCCGAATCTAGCACTGTCAGACGATGAATGTTCCATTGGATTTGTCAAAGACTGGAATAGACAAAATGGACAAGAAAACTGTTGTAAATCACTGAAGGTTTATTCATCTCCATCATCGAATATTTCAAAAATTAAAAATCTGAATTTTACAAAAATCCCAACCTGCTGCAAACTTCCGATGATTTTTGGGGGGCTTGATTTTTCGATTTTTCTTTTTTGAAGTCCAAATAAACTCTTTAAAAATGCTTGCAAAATACAAAAATAATCTGACAAACTTCTTCATCCCATTAGTCTTGAGAGCCTCTTGACAGAAACTTGTTTCTTTTAGACAATCCATCAGGAGCTAAGTTGATAAAGTGTATTTTTTTTTATTAATTTTGTCCCTTTGTAATGTTTGTATTTGTATATACTTGGAACTTTCTTGGCTCTAATTTGTATGCATCCTGAAAAATGAAATAAATGTAAAATGTAAAACTTGTGGTCAGGTAAGTGGAGTCTAGTAATAATTTAACAGAATTTATCACCTTCAAAGAATTTCTTTAATGCTTATTCGGGTTTGGGGGAATCATTTGAAGTGTGTGATGCCGGCATGGTCAGGGAACACTCAGCTGAATTCTTGCCCAATTTCTGGATGCCGCCGTTTTTGATTTTTGGACAAAATTTCATGACACGAAACATTTAACAGGTTCAACAGCATGTCTTGTGAAGGTTTTACAGTGTGTTCCTAAAAAGGTAACCGAATTTCAAAGGTCAGCTGTGTCAGAATACATGGTTTATTCTTGGGAAATGTTTACTACAATACAAAGTAACTCATCAGTTTTAATTTGACACCTTGCTTGTGTCAACATTGTCACGGATCACAGACTTAGGTTCCTTCGAAGGTGAAGGGTACAAAACCTACTTTTTCCAGGTTCTTGGTTTGTAAGGTACAAAACCAGCTTTTCTGTAAGTTTATGGTTTCATCGTTTGTTTTTCACATCAAGTTTTAATGAAATGTGATCCCCTCTGTTAACATTTTTCAACAGACAGTAATTTACAATCTGGTGAGCACCAACACCTTCGACGTGTCCACCTCCCCTGTCGACACAGAGCTGCTCTTCTAACTTAGAAAAAGTAAAGATCTGTGACAATGTTGACGCAAGCAATGTGTCAAATTAAAGCTGATGAGTTACTTCGTATTGTAGTAAACATTTCACAAGAATAAACCACGTATTCTTAACATAGCTGACCTTTGAAATTCGGTTATCTTCGAATCCTGTTAAAAAAATGCCACTAAAACCGGATATTTTTCAAAAGGCAGGTGCTGGGGTGGTGGTGGGCAAATTGACCCAGCTTGCCCAACAAGCTGTGACAGAATGATACTCACATGAGAATTTCCCTCCTAAACTAGCATCGCCTGACAGAAGTAATCTGACCCCTTGCCTGATTGGCTAAAACAAGGGACTGTGATTGGCTACCAGTTAGTGCACAGTAACTCTGATTGGCCCACTTTATGAATAATTAGTGCTAGAATCCTCTTTGGAATCCACCTTAATTGTCATAACTGCAAGAAAAAGGGGGCAATTGAATGCAAACTGGTGCACATTTGTGGAGGATCTGTGGCAGCTTTCTGCAACCATGAATATAACCACACAAGGCAGTACAGATTTTACAGCATTCTTCTAACCATGAAAAGCTGCATACATACTTGTGACCCCACCTTATGCATAAAAAGTTGGGCTGAGTGCAAAAAGTATAACATCTGCCAGGAAGTGTGTCAGCTATCTAGGGCAGTGCACATAGGACTATGTGCCTATATCTAATACAGTAAGATTCTTCGAACCTTGCAAAGCAACAGATCTGTGTACCACCAAGCATAAAGGGTTCTGTCAAAATACATGCATTGTGACAGAACCTCTTATTACAAGTCAATACCAGCTTTCTCGACCCGGGTTGCAGCTGTTGATAAACAGTTCTAATGACTCACCTGCAACCCACGATAGAATGCAATCCATTATTTTTGGATTTTTTTGGCCCTGCCTGACATGTATTGTAACACTCTATACTCAGTGTTTGTCCCATCTTAACCACTCGATAACAGAGCTTGCCAGTGGCGGCTGGCTGGTTCGAGTCAGACATAGCAGCGGGTACCGCAAACAACTATTTTTAACATCTCCTCGGTGCAAATCCATCCTTGAAAATAGCTGTTCACGGTACACACTGCTACATCTGACGACAAGCTCGGTGGTCGAGTGGTTAAGACGTCTGCACTAGTAAGCAGGAGGTCGTGGGTTCGAGTCCCACCCGAGTACGCTTGTGGGTTTTTTCAAAAGCCTACGGGGTTATACACTTAGTATATAGTGTTATAGTACACGTCAAGCAGGTCAAAAATCCAAAATTAATTAACATCTCCCCTGCACAAATCCATCCTTGGAAATAGAATATAACCCCTTAAGCTCTCTATTGTATGAAGTCGCCCAGGAGTGGTGTTTATCCAACTGCGAACTGTTTAACAAGCAACTCTGTATCATTGCCTGCTTTACTATGAAGCTGGTCAGGGGCTGATCGTTTATCTGTCAATCCCTGGTTCATGAACCATTTCTACTTTGACTTAGTGCCTTACAGTGGAGACAATTTCTTCATCCCCGGAGGACCAATAATGACGATCAAAATGAATCTCGACTGGCCCTGTTGCGGGTTCAGATGTGGATCCCCTGGGTTATCTGAGCCTGCGTTTACAACCAATGTGTGTCTGCAATGAACGGGGAAAGTCTCGAATGGCGGATGCGGATTTGGATAGGTTGAAAGAGGACAGGGATCCGGAGCTGAAAACGAGGGGAGTTGGCTTTGAATCAAGGTGGCTGACAAGCAAAGAAAGTGACTCGAAGCAGGACATGAAAGCTGAGATGATAGCTGAGGAAGAAGCGGGTGGTGTTAGGATGAATGCAACTTCCTACAAGTTGACCCCAAAGAAAAGACGTGGAGCATTTACACTTCTTACGCATGGAAGAGTTTGTGAAAAAATTTGCAGATGAGGCCAGATGGGCGCAAGCAGCAAAAGAATAGCCAAGCTGCAGGTCATGTCCAGAAGAAGCATTGTGGTCTTTGGACGAATGCAGCTTCCTAGTAAATGACCCAACGGAAGAAACATGGATCATTTATGCTTCTCACGCATGGGAGAGTTTGTGGAATAAATCTGCAGACGAGGCCAGCGAGGTGGAAGAGCAGTCGAGCTGCAGATCACGTTTGGGTGAAGGCCATGTGAGGTGAGCCTCAGTGGCAAGAGGTTAGGAAGCATTCTTCCAGAATATCCCCAAAGATAAACCGGAGGGCGAAAAGACCTCGGGTGTGTGGAAACCACAGTGGCACAGCAGGCTGGTGGGTTCGGATGCCCAGGGTGCAGACTGGAGAGATGTGGCTGTGGATCCACATTCCTATGGCGCATTTACCAGGACAGCCTCAGGGAGTGATGGGAAGTTGACCTGGTAGCACTATTGTTGGATTCATGCCTGAGTGCCCCCATCGATATGGACGCGGATGCCGGCAGAATAAGATGTGTTGCAGTTGCTTGGGTCGGCAGGTGAGGTGTTGACTCACCTTCCTGCAGGTCTCAGTGAGCCTACTGGTGGCAGTGGGGGAAGTCTCGGTGCACTATAATGGATACACACTTATGGCACATTCACCAGGGCAGCAACAAAGGGAGTTGGCCCAGGGAGCGCTATTGTCTGGTCCATGCCTGAATGCCCACCCTGAAGAGGACTCGCATGCCAATGGGCTTAGGCATGTAGCCATAGCTTTGGTCAGAGGGTTGAGGCAGGGACTCGTCTCCCTGCAGGCCTCAGTGAGACGTTACTGGTAGTGGAATAGTTGTACAGGGTAAGGTTCCCTCCCTTCTCTCGACAATCGCCAGGCCTCTGCTCTCTCCAGCCTGTACGTCTGCCACAGGGCCTCCACTTTTTCTAGCCTGGAAAGTAGGCTGCATACTGCATGCAGGCAAGGGACGTCAGCTCAGTCGACACCCCTGCATATCACAGGCTACAATAAGGATGCAGTGTGGATCAGTAGTCCAATGGCGCATTCACTGGGATGGACAGCCCCAGAAAGTGAGGGGGAGTCTGCCCGGGTAGCACTATTCTGTTTAATGCCTACGTGTCCCAGGTGAAGAGGTCTTAGACGTCAGTGGGCTGATGCATGAAATGGCTATTGGGCCGGCATGTGTGCCTCGGTTAGCCATGCTGGAGATGGAGTGGTTTGACGTGGTAGGCTACCTTTTTCTTATCGTAAGTCGCCAGGCCTTCGTTCTCTCTCCCCGGCCTGGGCGACTGTCGGAATGCGAACTGCCTCAATAGACCTTGTTGTCCTCAAAGAGGCACTGGGGAAGCAGACCGCACACACCACAGCTCAGTCCCTTCTGCGTGGTTGTTGGCTAGTGCCAGTTCTGACTGAAAAGGGGCCGGAACTGAGTGGACCGATAGTACAGAAGTCATGAGTGTCAGCTTAGGACCTTAACACCTAGATCTTACTGTTGACCGACTTCTCTTGGTTTGGGGGGTGAGCTGAGGACCGAAACATGCTTTACGCCCACAAAGGAAATTTGGAATATGGTGGCTGTTTGGGTAGGATGAGCATAGTGGATTTGTGAAATCTGACTTACATCAAATCATAATCACCAAGTTGAATAATCCTTTGTGAATCATCCATGTGAAAAAATGCCATGGTGACATCATCCGAGTCAGAATCCATTTCCAGTAAGCCACTCTCCACCTGTCAAATTGAGAAAAGTTTTATAGTTGACACGTAAATCCTTGATTAACAAACTATGGGAAGGGACACACATACACGTAACACTTTAATTGCATATTACAAACTCATGTACAGTACATGAAAAATCGTGCAGCATACAAATACATGTAAATGTTTAAATGAATAATTTCATGAAGCAGATGAAAGTTCCATAGCACAAGATCAAGCTGACTGCAGTGTTGCAGTTTTGAACCAACCTTAAACATGAGAAACAGAAAACAAACTTAAACCAGTCAAACTAAAATCAATCAGAACTAACAAAAGCCAACTGGCGTCCAAAAATCGAACAAAGCAGAATGACCAAGTGAACAAAGAACCAAACAAATGAATGGCCAACTAACCAATACAAACAAACACCCCAACAAACAAATCAACCAACCAACCCACTGAATGAACTACTGACCAATCAAACAACAAGTAACATTTGCCTTGAGCAAATGTCCTATACTTTTATATTTATTCTGCTTCTTGTTCCAGAACCGTTCTGAGCCACACGAAATTTTAGAAAACCGTTTGCTCTCAGCATTGAGGAAGTCTTTTCCTTCCTCCGCTCTCAGTAGAGTATCAATGATGGCAGAGATTATGAATGCAAAGCTGATGCACAATTGAATGTTGGGATGACACATGAAGATTGAGAGTGGGTGTAATATGCACAACTCTCTCTGTACATACATGTATATACTTTACTGATCTTGGTTTACCCATAAGGTTAGGTTTACCCATAAGGTTAAAAGTGCATTTACTGGACACTTACACCCACATGGAGGACTGTCTGGTTCTACTCTAATCTGACAGACAACATCTATTATCGTTGGAGTTTTTCAGCCAGGCCTTGTAAAAAGAGCCCAGTTTGTGCGATGTTATATAATTTTCTTTTGTTCACGAAACTGGCACAGTGCGCTGCTGACCTCTTTTCAATGTAGGGGCCAGATCAGCATGCAGCAGTACCGTGTAGCTCATCGCTGCGGTGGTGGAGCACTTAAAGTCCCCGGTGGTAATCCACTCGCACTGAATGCCCCAAACAGTGGTATACCGTTTCAAAAAAATGCAGGATTTTCTCCACTATGACAGTGAAAAAATGTTGGTAATGCCCAGCAGCCTGATCTTTTGTTACAAGTATGGTCTTTTGTTATAAGGCCCATCTCCCTTTGTCCGATTTCTGAGACCTCGGCTATACATATAAAGAATATGTTCTTGGAACCGGGCTTCCCGGCAGCAAGTGGTTAATCAGTCTACAAATTATGCACAATGTGACTTACTGAATAGCTCTGCTTTTTGTTTAGTTTCTTCCCCCACAGAAATGTGGGAGGTCTGCTATTGAATACCTACCCCAAACAGTCTCTAAACATTCAAATTTCTATGCATCTGATTCAATTTGCTAAAACTTCTGACCATAGTGCGCCCTCCAGTCCCATTATGCACAGGAGAATGGCCGCCATGTTTGTCCTTCTTTTCTGGTATTAAATCGTCTGAGCCAAAAGTGGGGAAGGATGGGAGGGAGCCAACTGTTTGGGGTAGGTATTCAATAGCAGACTTCACCCACATTTCTGTGGGGGAGGAGTCTTCTGCTTTCAACCTACCCTAAACAGTCACTAAATACGCAGAGTAACATCGAGCCCTTGGAGGGAGGTGTGGCGAGGATGCACTACATAACGTGTGCCAGAGGAGTATGAAATTGTCCAAGCTTTATTGCGGACTCACCAAATAATGGAGTTATTATTTCCAATGGTGGGCCGTTTTGATGAGGAACCCCTCTGCATCTATGTGGCCGATGTTAGGACCGCTCTGCCATGTGCGGACTCCTTTTTGCAGAACATCGGTGAGGTTGCATGTGGTGAAAGTAGATGGGGTCTTCCAGCATGCTGCCTTGCATACTTCGTCCATTGGTATGCCCCTGAAGTAGTCTCATGATGTGGAAACTGCTCGGATATCGTGAGCTCTGATGAGGAGTAGTGTTTTATTGTCCACAGGGTTCGGCCAATATAGGTTGGTAAACTTGATGGCTGAAACTGTCCATCTGGCTGGTCGCAACTTGGTGAGGTTTTATGATGAAAAGCTGCGAAGTTGTACCTGAGTTTTTTGGTTTTGGCTAAGTACCATTTAAGAGTTTGCACTGGGCACCAGGTTTGCCATCAGGAGTCCCAGTGTGTTTGGTAATGTCTGGTACAGAAATGTCAGGAGGATGGAAGGAAACTGACTGGTTCTTTGTGAGATACCCCAGCGTTGGAATGAGACAAACGCTATGGGAGTCCCATCGAATGTGGCCATCTTTGATGGACAATGCTTTCAGTTCACTGCCACGCCGTGAGGTAGTACATGTAACTGCTAGTTGGAATGCCAGTTTCACTGATAGGTTGATCAACGATGCACCGCTGAAAAGCTCAAAGGGGGACCAGCAAGCAGTTAGAGAACAGCTGACAAGTCCCATAAAGGGATTAGTCTCTTAGTCGGGGGATGCTCAAGAAACATTTCCCAGAGTAGATATTTAAGAGCAGTATTGTCGGACACGGTCGAGCCATCTGGGAAGCCATTGTATATAGCCGCAATGACTGACTGGTACTTACAGATGCATGTAGTTGCAACCTGTTTATCTGATTCGAATAGGTACATGAAGAAATCAGCTAGAGTAGTCACAGAAACTTCAGTCAGAGCAAGACCTCAATCTGAACACAATGAAGTAAAATGTTGTAATCTGGAGTTGTAGATGCTGCATGTAGACAGGCGTCAACTCTTTGAGGCCATTTCAGCAGCTTCATCAGAAAGTCCTACTTACCTAAAGGACTGTTTGACAATAGCCAACAGGTCAGTTGTAGTGACGTTACATGGGGGTGAAGCGCGCTCGACTTTGGTTGATGTAGCAGATGGGAAGGATCACCAATACCCAGACGAGAAGTCTGGTCAGACACGGGAACCATGGCTAGCGTGGCCAGAAGGGGGTGATGAGGAGGACATGACATGTTCCCGTTTGATCTTAGAGAGAACTGTCGGTATCAGGAATATTGGAGGGAAAACATAGGCCAACATCCCTTTTCAGCAGATTTAAAGAGCGTTCATTGCCCAGGCTTGCGGGTGGTAAAATCTGATGCAGAACACTGGCAGTTTTAGGTGTTCTCTATCGAGGCGAAAAGATCGGTGTTCAGTTTCTCTACTTCGGTGAAGATCTGTTCAACTATACTAGTGTGCAGAGTCCACTCTATAGGACGTACTTTTCTCTGAGAGAGAGCATCTGCGATAGAGTTGTTGACACCAGGAATGTGAATCGCTTGGAAGTAGATGCCATGATCTTTGGCCTAAAGGAATATCTGTCTCGTCAGAAGGCACGGGCGGGAGAATGCGTGCCTCCCTGGCGATTGATGTATTACACCACTGTGGAGCTGTCCAAGCAGATGAGGACTCATTTGCCTATGATGCTTGTGCAGAGAGCTTTCAGTGCGTTGAATACGGCCTGAAGTTCCAGTATATTTATGTGACTCCCTTGGATCTGGAGGTCCCATGTTCCCGATGCTTGAAGCGGCGGTAGGGGGGCTCCCAAGCCCAGATGAGAAGCGTCTGAGGTTAAAGTTATTTCCCGGTTCAACTTAGGGAAGGGAACTCCGAGAGAGAGGTATCTCTCACTAACCACCACTGGAGATGGGGGCGGATGAAGTTTGAGACAGGGACCTAGAGATTGATTGAGTCCTATTTTGGCCTGTAGAGAGCTAAAAGATGAAGTTGTAGTGGACACATGTACAGCCTGCAGAGGGGAATGAGTTCCACCATGCTAGCCAGCAATCATAGATTCGTTGGTGAATCGGGATGTGAAGGTAGGCATCTTTCAAGTCTATGGAAAAGGCCCAGCAGAGAATCTGTAGAGATTGGGTGACCATCTAAAGGGTTTCCATGTGAAAATTCTTCGGGCGGATAAAGCTGTTCAGAGGTTTGAGATTGATAACAGGTCACCAGCTGTTGAGCTCCTTCTTTGGAGTGAGGAAAAATGTTGAAATGAAGCCCCTGTTCACTTGAGATTTGGGAACCGGGTGGATAGCATGTTTCTGAAGGAGAGAGTCTATCTCAGACAATGCCTGTCATTTGCCTCTGTTGGTAGGAAATGAAGTCAGACGGAGGATAGGAACAGATGGAGGGGTGCTCATGAATTCAAGGCCGTATCTGTAACAAATGGTCGCAAGCACCCAGCTGTCTGATGTGACTTTCTCCCAAGACCCTGCGAAGAGTTGAAGTCACCTGCTGATGGGTCTGGGATCGGCGGGCGGAAGCACGTCTGAATAGTCAGTAACATCTACCCCCGGGAGGTCGGGGGTAGCGCAAATTGGTACATGTAGTTCTTCCCTTGAAGCTCCACTGGGGTGGTGTGGTTTGGTTTAGTAGGTCGAGAGGAGGATAGATGGCCACAATTCATCTGGTAACTGGGTTGACAAAAGGGGCAAAAGGAACGAGAATTGCCTTGATGTGGGGGTCTGTGGGATTGAGCCCAGCGGTCATCAAGACAGCATTGGTGAGGTGGAGCCGGCAGTGGAGGTTCATGGAAGCTAAGTTTGTGTGTTTTGTCAATCCGCTTAACTTCCCGACTCCATCATCTCCATGACCTTAACTGCAAAAAGGTCTTTGCTGTGAAGGGGAAGTTCTTGAAGTCTTGACTTGACTCCCTCCTAGGAAATGTTCATTGTATCTAACACAATGGGCCGCTCATAAAGGTGAGTTTGCGCATGCGCGAAAAAATTTGAAAATGACGCCCTTCGTTATCGCTTATGAATATTAGTTTTTAATCCCTTCAGGATAAACTCCAGACAACTCTCCAATTACATCCTCTCTTTCCAGTGAAGACATCGTATCTGGTGGTTTCTAGTCACCCCAGTTGCTTAGATGGATTCATCAAAATCAAAATGACCACGGGACTTCCCCCTTTTCACTCGTGACCCCCAAACCAAAAGGAATTCCCAAACCAAAACTCGCGACCCCCTACACCAAAAAGGGATTTCCCCGGGACTTCCCTATTTCTCGGTAAAACTGACTCTCCCCTGAAGCTTTGAGAAAAAACGAAATGAAATTTAAAAAGCTTTGAGAAAAAATGAAATGATATTTTCAAAACCTAATAATAGACAAGAAAACAGAGATAATAAACCAAGCACCAAACATAGATTGCCCCTTCCGCAAAAACACAATCAAGTCTCTCAACGTGATAGATACTCGCAATTCCACTAATTATTTAAATTCTACTCATATCGACCAATGTATCAATTGCATACTGCAAATAATGCACCAATTGCACCGACTGTCTAGATTGCACCGACTGTGGAAATTGTGAAAATAGCGAAGGCTGCTCATATTCTGCCAATTGTAAACAATGTGCAAAATGTGAAAGATCTTGATTGTTCTAAGTGTGAAGATTGAATCGGATGTGGCAGCACCAACCGTTGTACAAACTGCATCGCTTGCATTGACTGCAAGTATTGTGACTAAATGCGACGATTCAGATTTGTGCCTGATTGCGTAAATTCCCGTGAATGTGAAAGCTGTTTTGATGGTAAAGATTGTACCGGCTGCTTTAATTGCACCACCTGCAAGCGCTGTGGCAACTGTACTGAATGTCAACTCTGTATCGATTGTGACCAATGTAACCATTGTTTCTGTTGCATCAACTGTCGTGATTTAACCGATCCCAAACCATAATCTGACTTGGACGAAGAAGTGAAAAACTTGGTTTAATAATTAACCACGACGAAGAAGTGAAAGTGGAAATAACTGAGGATCCACAAACTCTACAGTTGCCCGAAGACTTTCACGAAGATTACGCGCATTTAATTGTCTTGGCAGATTGAGCCGAGAAAAAATGAAAAATAAAGTCGCCTATATTATAAAACTAGAACCATGTCAAACCAAATTTACATCGTACCCGATGACCACAAGCGTCTCAATGCTAACAACAATGATTCCAATGTTGTATACGGTCCTCTTGATGCAAGTAAATTATTTATTATTTTTAAATCCTGTGATTAAAGAAGGCAGTTATGTAACTCAACGCTCTTCACCAATTTATTACAATCATAACGGCCAAGAAAAGCGCCTGCTAATTATGATGACAGACACAGCTTGTTACGGCATGAATCCCATCTACAAGTTTGGCTCACACGATAAAACTGCCGATAACGTCATTGGCCGTCAAATCTGTTATCAAGTACAAAAGCCCATAATGCATATACTTGACGATATAAATTTAGCGGCTCATGAGTTTATTGGAAAACAAGCCCCCGCCAAAAATACCTTCAATTGCCATCAATGCCTACAAAACATGTCGCAATCAAGATTATTTGTGCAAATCAGACAAAGTTACATACTTGGTTAAACCACCTTACACAGACAAACATCTCATTTACGTTAAAGTAGATTCCTATGCCTCGTTATTTGACCACCGAAAGAGGCCCATTAGGTCATCAAATATCATGAAATTTATAAATAAAAGATGTAATGCTCAACCATTTATTTATCCAAAAGAACCAACGGGTCACTTTCTTGCGGTGCCAGTGTTAGATGTACAGTATCAACCAGCATGTTGAAAGTTAGAAATGACGAAATCATTACAAGCATTTAGAGGGTTTGACCATAACGAATCTGAATCTCAAAGTAAATCTGCAATGCCAGGGGAATTAAAGGAGGATTAAACTTGAGAATTAACTTACTTAAAACTATTTAAACCGTAGTTATTTCCAGGAATAACTGGGGTTATTTTACACCTCTTAAACAAATAAGTATTTATTAAAAATTTGAGTCCTTAAACAAATAACTATTTATTAAAAACATGGACAGCCATTACATATCACCATATATTTGTCAGCTTTATGAATTAATTGGCGCAAAACCACCCCCAGAAGCGTATAAGAAGATAGAAGAAGAAGACATGTGTCTGCACATAATCAGAGTGGAAATAGAAGAAGCTAAACTTGTGTGTCGAGGTTGTGGACTAATATTAACTCGCATTTATTCAGGCGAAGCAGAAAATGTGGGCGGTAAATACTATCAGCGTTTTGTTTACAAAAAGCCGAAATCAAAGTCAGGTAACATCTTAAAACAACTGAACAACCAAGTGACTACCAAGCAAGCGGGTCTCATAGAATACAAATTAAACCAAATTTTAGCAGGCCTTTAATTGCCGTCTGTTATCAAGACGTAACCGGGGAAACTGCAGAAACTGTAAACGACTTGTTTCAAGTATCAAGGAAACACTTTACCGGAGCGGTAAAAAAAGTTTAAACTTTTTAAAAACCGTTAACAGTACAATGGAGACGCATTCTTTTTATTTAACCGAAAGCAAACAGACTTTTAAATTAGAAAATCAAATCGATAATCTAAAGGGCAATAAAACATTAAAGTCAGAAAGGTAAACCTCCACCCAGGTTACTTCAACATTACTAAATCCACCAAAATAGAATGGGAAACTCAAGGAGAAGGGTGTCCTGCAGTAAGAGGGCCCGAAGGAGTTTGACCAGCGCGTGAACGACCTGCCTCACTTGAGGTATCACCTATCAACATGGACGTTGTAGAAGCACTTAAACCCGCAATACCATTCTCGAAATTAGAGGCAGACAATTTAGTGGTCTTTTATGACTAAATAAGAGATTTCCTTCAAACTAATGACGCAGGGAATCTAGAAGAATTCAGCACCCCAGTTGACTAAAAGTAACTGACCTAACTGATCAAATAAAAACGTTAACAGATCAACATTTACGTTTAGGAACAATACCAGTCAAAGCATCGGATAAAGAGGAAGATAACCCGATAATTTATCTGATATTTTTATCCCGAGAGAAAATAGACGTCATGTCAGAAGCTCGCCGTCTCGCTTTGGCATTTATTTGCGAAGGGTTTTTAGGTGCAAACATTGAAGAAAGAACGAGGACCATTAGAGCTGCTCTGTTCAGTGATAGAGACGCTCTTTTTGTTCTGTCTTCTGGTTCTAACGCGCTTGCGTTTTCCGATCTAAATGTACTTATTTCCAATAATTTTAAGACTCCCAAAACTTAATGTTCACTGGTAACTGCTGTCTAGTAACAATCTATCATTGGTCTTAAGAGATTGGCAAAACTGAAGCTACCCAAGCGACATATGCAAAGGTGCAGTAAGAGTTGCGAAAAGGAGAAAAAATAAAGGTGCAAAACAAGTGAAACACCTTTAAAAAATTGGATAGTCTTTTTGGAATGTTTTGAGTTTAGATGGGTTATTTTAATTGAGTGATTCATTATTTAAAGTCTCCAAACAAACTGAAATATTTGCTTTATCATGAAGCCGGTAAAGCATACGTGAATGTGGCTATTCTTCAACACACTGGTAAGTTCCTATTCGATCACACGTGAATTTGACCTTCTAAATCCGAAACAGGCGACGGGATCAGGCAATCTTTCTTACGAAAAAAATTTTAGCTTGATAATGACAATATTAAAAAATTACATTAACTCTTGAACTACAGGAAGAACCAAACAAAGTCTCCATAAAAAATGTAGTTCGTAAATGCAAAAATTGTACTTTGAAGTGCGTTTTTTAGGCACAGAAAGGGTCTATGTGCAATAGCATAGTGACGTCACAGTCACGGACGAATCATATCTTCTCTCATGGTTTCAGGTAAAAAAAAACTAATTACAAATGCACATATTCAAACGGAATTGTCACGCGCGCCATTAATCATGATCATTCGTGCTAAGGAGTTGGATCGTGCAGAAGTGGCTAAAATGAACTGCTCGAAGATAGAGTTGACATTCTCATCAAGCGCTCGAAGTGCGACCACTGCCAAGTCCAGCGTAGCTGGTGAATCTTCGTCACACACTCAAGCCAAATAATCAGAGATGAGTCCCGTAAACATGGTATTGCGAAGACCATGTCATGAGGCTCTGTCGAGTTTAGCAAGAGTAGACTTGGCAAAACACTTGCCCTCACCTTTGAATGGAAACTTACCTGTACACTAGTGAGCGTTGGAAGAAAGTGTATCTTTAGCCTCAGTTGGCATCTCAGAGACGGCGAGGAAGTTGTCAAAGTCTCCCTTGTAAATTGGAAAAAAGTCAATGCTCGGGGGGGGGTATGGATGCCATTGTTTCGCACCAGCAAGAACTTTAAACATCTCGACGCATGACCGGTCAAGTGGAAGTTCTGGCAAAATCGGCGTTGATGCCTCCAACCTAGTGGGGTGGTGCTTGAAGGAAGCATGTGAAGAGGCATCTGCCATAGATCGATTAGAAGGCAACCCCAATTTGTGGATCATATCTTTCTGAAGAAGACGGAGCTGTGCCTCAGGAGGTTTAAGACTGGCTGCGGAAGAGATATCCTCATCTTCAAAAGATGTATCTCATTCCATCTGGAGTTGATCACAGGAAGGAGGAACGTCATCATGTCTTGTTGAATGGCCAGGAGCTAGAGCAGGAAGTGAGCTGTAGTCTGCTTTGGAACCTGGGTAAGTCGAAGGGACGAAACTGTCAAAGGAAGATCGGATCATCGATGAATGCAGGTTCGGTTGTAGATGCGGATACGGATCACATTCTGCAAGCAAGGAGCCGTCGCCAAGGGAACAGGATAGGGCTCTAGGTGGCTGGCTATAGCTTCTCTGAGAGCATGCGGACCGCTGACATGATGTCAGCCGAAGCACTGTCCATCTGTAAGGAGTGAGACTTCTTACGCTTGGACCCCGTAGAAGAAGATGAAGAATGCTTGCACTTTTTGAGTGTGGGAGAACTAGTTGTAGAGCCAGCAGTCGAGGCTTGGTTAGCTGGGGTGTCAGAGGCTTGCTCAGGCTGCAGTGAGGATACAGCAGGGGAGGCTGATGAACCACAGGGCTAGAAGCAGCCTTCTCAGAAAGGCCCAGAAGGTAGCCAGGAGATGGGATGATGTACGGAAATCAAAAGCCCCAATGGTGAGGGAGGCCGGTGTGCCCACATGGCCGGGATTGTCTCTGCAGGGACCACTCCAGAGAGCAGCGTTATGTTAGCCCATGGAGAGTCAGCGTCTTTGTCACAGCCTGGTGCCCTGGCTGAAAGGGCATTTGAAGACAATGGCACAGGGGCGATGCGGCCGTGTAGACAGCAATGGTGGCATGGGGCTGTTCCGATGCGTGGTCTTGTGAGCCATGCTGATGTCGAGTGTTGCCCATGGTAGGTGTTGACAAGAGCTTGTTGTTGACCGACGTCACCCGTTCGGATTGCTTGGGAACTGGGATGCAGAAGTGTTGCGCCCAGACCCAGCTAGTGGGGAAATTTCGACCTCGAGTGCAGCGCCACTCTGCACTATCGCCGACTGCGATGCTTTGGCATTACGTTGGGGAACTGAGAGTTCAGATATCGCATGCCCTGCAGCTCAGACCCTTGAAGCGTGGCATGGGCTAACCCTGAAGTGAACCAAAGATGGTATTGCCAGCAGGGATTAGCTGCGGATTCACAAGTATTGCATGGAATGCCACTCGATCCTCTGCAGAGTCTATAGAGGAATGTAGGGTCGCGGAATTTGGAACACTCACACTTCCTAGCGAGCCCCAACAAACCGAGGGTCGCCCCATTGACCCTATATAAACACCAAAGAAAGATGGGGACCGCCGTATTGGATCGCTTGCACTGCCTCGTGGAACCCCCAACAATCCCAGGGTTGCCTTGCTGACCATATGTATCGCTTAGTAGTATAATAGCGTAGAGTCAACAATCTATAGAATGCACACACATAAGACGAGAAAAATACCACCGCAACAAGAAAATACACAACTTAACTCAGAAAAATTGAACGTACATTTATTACAATATGTTACGGTTTGATCAGAATATCACAAGGGTGTAAAAGCGACAAGGAAACTCGGTAAACTTGAGGATGTCTGAAAAACACTTCTGTATAGAATCACGTTAAGGAGAAGACGGCCAAACATGGTGGCCATTCCGCTATGCATCATGGGACTAGAGGGCACACTACGGTTGATAAGAAGTTTTAGCGAATTTGGATATTTAGGGACTGTTTGGGGTAGGTTGAAAGCAGAAGACTAAGGTTTTTCTTTAAAATAAACACAAACCTGAAACAAGCCCAACCTCACTAAATTAACCACACAGATCTCAAGCAAAGTCTGTTTAGATTGGGTCCGAATACTCTGGATCATGTTTGCACAACATGCACTTTGACAATCACACCAACTTTGTCTAATTTCCGGAGCAGTTCTTAATTCAGGACGTACCATTTGGTTGGTTGCCACACTGGCAACTATGTATGTCTCTGTGCCAGCATCAGCATTTGGTGGTAAGAGCGGATCACTGGTTTGTGGTATATACATATAATGCCAAGGATAACCCCCAAAACACACATCATGCTGTAAGCAAGATACTTCCAAGAGAATAGGAGGTCGCTCTGCAACGTTAAATAATCCATGAGATGTGACGTTAAATAAACAGCAAAAGCAAAGTTACACTGCCCTAATAATTTTGTGGCTCCAGTTGAGTCATTTTCAAGGAAGTGACTTGAGTCAGACCAGGAAGGCCGAGTTGTGTCAAGTTGAGTTAATTCATGGTCTCTGGTCAAGTTGCGTCAATTAAAGGCAACTATCACACTTGAACACCCTCTAATAAATTAATCTCAAAAGAGACGAATAGGTTGGGATTCGTACTACTTAATATCTGTCGGAAGAATGAAACAAGGAACACAAACAAGGAACTAGTTTATTGATGAAGATCCAATGAGTAGAAAATATGTAACCAAGACAGAGCCTCTTCTAGACATTTCTACCAAATATCTACATGTACAACAAATTGGTTTTGTCTCTGGTTTTGCTTCAGGTCTTGGACTATCAGTACACTGACATCAGTACCATATTGGAACCTTAAACTGTTTCACATCATAAATATCATCTCATTTTGTAAAAGCAGAATACAAGAAATGGTCCAAAGGCAGGGCATGGACTCAAACTAAGAATTGGTAATTTCATTTACAGGTGACTGGTTTTGTTCACGCTGGATTAACTTGTTATGATAGTGAAAAGAACTCAATTTGCTTACCATCAAAATCAACTTTTTGACATGAGGTAAAATGGGAAAAAATGCAGTACAGGTTATCTAAACTTTGGGAAAGTGTTTTGTAAGTATGGGCCAGCAGGTTATGATGTAAAATTCATTATCAACATACATGTACATGGACATTTTTTTTTCTTTTTTTTAACAGTTGTAAGTATATTAAACCAAAACATTTTGTGCCCCTTGTCCCTTTCTTCCATTATTTTCTAGTACACCTAATCAAAAAATAAAATGTGAAGCACAAACTTATTTTTCGATCCCAGAGTACCTGTTATATGTATATTAGTAGGTATTCCTGTTGGATACGATCCCACAACACCTGATGTCACTGATGATGAACTTCCTACCAGCACTGTAGGGGCAACTTCTCCCAGTTGCAACGAGAATCTTGTATTCTGTGTCAACACAGAGGCAAGATATTTTTACACCAAGCTTCTATAAACAATAAGTATTTCCTTTTTCACTGAGAAGAGATCTGTATCAAAGAAAAATCATATTTTCATTTTTCCATCAGTTAAAAAAACAACCCAGTTCAGATTGTTGTTATATGCACGTATGTACACATACACAGGTACTTTAGAATCACCATCTAGACAGTTTAAAATAATTTTATGAAATGACCCTATGCATTGGTAGCCCTTAGATATAAACAAGCATATTAATATGAAGAGTTTTACCTTTCACAAACTTGACTTAACAATATTCACAGAGTATTCAGCACTATGCTTTTTGAGAATTTGTGAACAGAAATATTCATAAGCTTTAATATTTAACTAAGGCTCTAACCCGCTAAAGATACCGATACTTCTTACCTGCACGCACCATTTGACTGTCCAATTTGGCAGGAGAATTCCGCAAAGCAGTACATACTACAATTAATCACGCTTTAATGGGACATGTGATGTTGAAATGCAAATTTAGGGAGCGTCTCAAAAGTCGGAACGCTTGGAACGTTCCTTTTGGGAACAGGGGATGTTCCCGATGGGAACAATGACTTTCCCACTTGGAACAAGCCTTGTTCCAGTTTGGAACATGCGCCGTTCCCAAACAGAACCTTCCATTTTTGGGAACACTAATATCAGGGAATGTGTGTGTTCCTTTTCGGAACGCTGTCAACGAGTGCTGAGCACACAAGTCTTGTTTTTTCCATTTGCAGTCCTTAATGCTTTTGCCTTCGTACGGGGTATTCTCCGTAAGTAAACTTACAGTGTCCTTGTTTATGTCGAAGCAAGACTTTTGCCCTGATATCATACTAATTAAAGTTCAGTAAATCTTGGGATATTATATGTGCAAACATTTCCAAAAATATATCTTCAAATTTGAATCAAACCGCAGGTACTGCAGTACTACACACGATTCACTAGACTGGAGCATTTGATGCTGACGGAATCATTATTAAATCATTATTAAGGCAAGCTTCCTTGTTCCCAGACTTGACAATTATTCGTTGACGGAATACTTTGCATTTTTTCCAGATTACATTGCAAAAGAAAAACTACACTGAACCTAATACTGCTTTTGTATTCAGCACCGCAAGCATCACACTTCAGTAAAAATTACACATTCTAAGAAACTAGAGAAATTGTCATTTGATAACAAATCTGCTCTGTGGAACACTACCATTCCCTGGTAGAGCACACAGAGAACACAGTGGGAACCCTACTGTTCCATAATGGAGTAGTATAGCAACTTTTCCCCTGTATACCTACCCGACCCCTCCTCACCCCTTTCTCGGGCCCTCTCCCACCTCGGAAAAAATGAAAAGAGGTTCTCACTCTCGTATAAAAATCTTTGTTGCATACTTTGGATATCTGGGAGACTTGGTGGCTTGAGGGAAAAGAAAAAAACACCCTTCTAAAATGGACAATGGGGTTTGAGAAAAATAAAAAAAAATTTTACTTAATTATATAAAAATATGAACATGAACAGAGATAATCAAACCAGATCACAACAGCGTCCTGTATTATCAGGCTTTAATCGAATTAAAAAATCATTTTTATCCGACTTTGTCAAGTGACACAACATATTATTACCTCCAACTCACCATCGCCAAAATACAAAACCAGAGCTCGTATATGCAATCCAAGAGAGCCAGCGTTCATTCAGAAACCTACAGCGCAAAAAGTATCGTCAGCTCTTACAGGTAGTGCAAGATAACGACATACCCTTTACTGCCACTGATGCAAATGGTAACATCTTGTGGAAAGATCTCATTGATGCGATTAAAGCCTTTACCCGCCCAGAAGTGATTGCAGAGGCAGACATCCAAAAGGTCCGATGCTTTCAAGGTAACTACAGAAATTGGGAATTGAAGCTTAGTTTCTTTGCAGACAACTTTTTACACTTTTTTGATTTTTACAAAAGTTACAACAAAAAGAAAGCATTGGATGAATTTTGCGAGATAAGAACATACAAGTTGCAAACCGCGATCAAGGTTCAGTTTAATAGACAGGCCTGAAGCGGAAACCAAAGTTGGTGTTTTTACGTTTATGAGTAAAAATATCACGGTGTTTACCAAACGAGAGGTCAAAAATGCTTTAGAAAAACAAAGAGAAAAACAAATGGAAGATGTCAAAGCTCATACCAACGAGGCTCTGGCTGGGTGTTTGATAAAGTTATCATGCTTTATATCAACATGGCACGCTTTAATCCAGTAGGAGCATCTTACATTCCACTTCCTAAAGAATTGGCAGTTAAAACTGCAATCATTAACATTCAAAACAAAAAAGATCAACAGTGCATACGCTGGGCAATAAGAGCTGCCAAGGGTCTCTATAGTGACAACGTTAAAAATCAACTCGAAAGCAATCCAGATTATAAAATAAACAACGAAAGGACTTCAATGTGTACAACAGCAGATGGTTTAAATTTCACAAACATGGACTTTCCTATGCCACTTCCGCAGATTTCACACATTGAAGCTCAAAACAACTTGGTGTTAAACGTTTTTGGTTACACCAGAAAAGACGGTGTGTTTATACTTCACAAGACCGAAGCTGTAGGTAAACGCATCAACTTACTTTATTTTAACCAAGGTGAAAAAGCCCATTTTTGTTGGATTAAAAATTTCTCTGGGTTGATGGGCAGTGTTAACAATCACAATGGTCAGAAATATTATTGCTTAGATTGTATGTGTCACTTTCAAACACAACAAAGATGAGACAACCACAAAGAAGACTGTCAAGGTATAAACGCAGCACATTCCAAAGTTGTACTCCCTGAAAAAGGCAAAAACATTCTCAAATTTGAAAATGCCCTGTTTGTTATCTCTGAGTATTTTTAATCTGTTTTAGAAACTCTCGCACCCGCACAAGCCAACATGATTAGAATGCAACATCACAAGCTGTGCAGCTACTCTTATGCTGTCGTAGGTTGCGACGGGGTATGTATGAGTCACAAAACAAACCGATGCAGCCACTCATTTTGTAAAATCGCTATCTAGAGAAACGAAAACAATTAACGAAACGTTGGCCGATCCAAAGCCTCTCGTTTGGTTGCCTGAGCTACAGAAACACCATGACAAATGCAACAAATGTTGGATCTGTGAAAAAGTGTATCTATCCAACCAAAGAATCGCAGTGTCAATGTCCTATCCCAGCCGAGCCAAAAGCCGAATCCCAAAAGATAGATTTTAGTTTCAAAAACGACCGCTGCTACACCTACTACATCTGTATGAGTTATAAGAGACCCATCAACAAGTTTAGAAAAGTCCACGATTACTGTCACGTCACGGGTAAGTACAGGGGGCCAGTGCATGCCAACTGTAATCTCAAACTCCGAGTCGTACTTAAGCAAACACCCATTCAAACATGCTCATTTAATCATGCAGGGTGCCCGTGCGTTAAACAGAAAACAAATTAAAGTCATCGCTAAAAACACCGAGAATTTCATCACATCTGATTTTGCGAAGAATTTCTTCAAACTGATGAACAACTCGGTCTTTGGCAAAACGATGGACAACGTGAGAGACCGAATCAATGGACACCTGCTTAGAGACTTACAGGACGCCGAACAGTACAAAAAGTTGGTTTCTAAACCTCACTACAAATCGACCATGCCATTCCCAGAGTGCAATCTCTCAGTCATCGAGTTTATTGCGTGTAAGTGTGGTTGATTTGTCTATAACGTTAATGTATGATTTCTATTACAATACGTTGAAAGCAGACTTTGGCAACGACATTTGTCTTTTGTATACTGACACCGACAGCTTACTCCTTCAAACCAGTGACTTCAATCGAGATCTGCAACAAATAAGTGACCTATTCCATTTTTCTAACTACCCGCCCACACATGCGCTTTACGACCCTAAAAACAAAGAAATCACTGGCAAAATGAAAGACGAATTTGGTGGCCGACTGGTGAAAGAAGTCGTTTGCATACGTCCTGAAATGTATTCGATTTCAACGGAAGATCAAAATTTGAAGATTGCCAAAGGGGTAACTAAAGTCGTGATTAAAAAGAAAGTGCGTCACGAAACTTATAAACGGTGTTTGTTTGAAGCAGTTCAAACCTTTCTCAAGCAGCAGTTGATAAGATTAGGCAATCATCAAATTTTCACGATTAGTCAAAACAAACTGAGTCTTTCACCTTTAGACACAAAGCGTTACCTGTTTAAAACGAATGGCATTGACACATTGGCTTACGGTCATTATAAAACAACTATAAAAGGATTTAAAGCTACTGACCTTTTTAAAGCCAAACAAACTTTAAAAGCAGAACCCGGTTCTAGGTTTGAAGAAATCAAGTCAAAAGAACTATGTGATGCACTCATTTACGAATGGGTATATACATGTACCTCCGATTGCAAAAATAAAGAAAAAAGTCAACTTGATTTTTACGCAACTAAACTTAACAGTGTTAAACTTAACAATGGAAAACAGCAAAATTATGACACCTTTGCCTGCTCCTTAGGTGGTAATGCAGTGTCCTCTAGCACCAGTTGAAGCTCTTCTCTGACAAAAGAACGCTTGGGACCCCAAGTAAATAATATAAAGTAGGACCCGTTTTCATCTTTTTACCGTTAACCCGCTTAAACTGACTCATGCACTTTTCCACTTGATAAATGTAGACGCTCCAAACAGCATTGGTCGCTCTTTTAACGGTACCGCCTTCCTGTTCACCGGGGTAATATAGGTACCGCACGACAGCGTCCGAAGGTAGTTCTATCTCTCTTCTTTTGGGGACGGGAACAGATGGCTTTTGTTTTACTAGGTCTTGTTTGATAGCTTCCTCGGGCACTTTGTCGATTAACCTAGTCTTTTCTTCATTTAGCGCTTTTATAACCTGGGGCAATCTTGTGATCCATTCTACATTGCATTCACCAACATGTAACATTTCTTGCGAGTATTGATGTCCAGATATCATTCGGCTAAAGTTCTGTTAAATCTTTCTACTATTCCCTGAGATCGATGAACACCAGGTTCACCCACTTGAATTTCAACCTTATTTTTTACAAACGAGCATTTTCTTAAACTCGCCAATCCCGAGTCTACCATCGCAAATTTAGGCCAAGTCAACAGAGATCCTTTATAAATCCATTTTATTGCTTCTAACACTTGTTCAGCTGTTTTACTCATTAAAAGTTCTGCTTCTTTATATCTCGAAGCCACGTCGACCACAATTAATGCGTACTTGTACATTTTTCTTTTAACTCGGTCCCAAGGTAAATACAACACATCCATCTGATGTGAGTAGTTGGGTTCTACCAATTCTTTTTTTAAAGTAGTTGGCCTGGGTATATATCCAATATCCAGGAGCTGGTAAATAAATTTGCCAAATAGCTTGTTTCTTTAACCAACTTCTTACCGTGCTTTTATCTGTGCCCATCTTTTTATGCAACTACTCTATGGCACTTTCGCCTTTCCAATAGCCTTGCAGACTATAAAACAATTTTGAAAATTCTTTCTCCATTTTAAATAAAGTTAAACATACCGATACACCAAAAAACCAACTAACGCAGTTCCTCCTAGAATCCACACAAGCTCTCTGACTTTCTGATCTTCCGAAAGCACATACAAATCTGACAACTTGGACTTGGCGGCAAAGGCAACACGTGTTTACCAGTCAATTCTGAATAAGCATGCAATGCTTCGTCTACGTCAGTAAACTCGCATTGACTCGCACGTTCTTGCCTTATGCGTTCATTTAAAAAGTCCAACAGATGAACACGATTTTGTTCTGAGGTCTGTTTGGCTTGCGCCAGTTGTTCCAACGCAAGGTCATGTCGCTTTCGTTCTTCATCTACTCGTTTTTGAGACAAACTGCTAAATAGAAAATTGGACCCAGTAAATGCCACCGCATTGACTATAGCTCCTCCTACAATCATTAAAGCAGTCGCCATTTTATTTTATAAACGTTTTAGTTTAAATGGAGCAAGAACTTTTAGAGATCAAAGACCAGTTAGGGGTAGCATCCAAATTCAGTTACTCGGCGCGCCAAGGTGCAAGGCGGCGACTTTGTGGCGGATTATTATTCCCTTGGACGATCTAGGTGAGCGCGGCGTGGTGCGGCGGTCTAGCTCAGGCCATAGCTTATTAAGGATAAGCTATTGTGTTGGTGGCATTATGTTAATAAAGTGAACAGCACATACGCAGCGAGCTTTGAAGATTAGTTGTCGGTGTGACTCAACCGCCTAAAAAGATTACCTCATTTACTGTCACTCAACAATAAATGCCACTGACCTGACATTGGGTTTTTGGGGGAACAGGGAAAGTTCAGTGGCTGTGCTTTGCAATGTGCTCCATCTTTCTTGTCAGCGTTGTCCCCCCTTTTAAAAATACAATGTATGTTTACCTTGTGTTCCTGACATCAACCTGGCATTCGGAAAAGTTTTACGTACCTGTATTACAGTGCTGCCCATTTTCTGTTGCTGCTGGGGAATCTCAGGCTTTAGTCTGGCTCGCAGTCCCTATTCTGTGCAATGTATGTGTTCGTATCGGGGCGGGATCTAAACATGTCAGTTGCATACATGTAGCGAGCTATACGTGATTTCTCCACTCCAATGCACCCTGACATCAACTAGGACTTTTGTGTGATTTTCCAACATACTCCACTGCTATTTTTTGCGCTTCTAAAGTGTCTTTATTTCGCTGAATATAAATTTGTTTTTAAAACACATAAAATAGATGCATTAAAATTAAATCATGAATTGCATTTCCATGGATAACGAGTCAGTTTGCTTTTCTTCCGGGCAATTCGACCCAATACCTGTACCCACTGGGAGGTTATTCTGTGCATTCGACAACCTCCTTATTGCTTAGAACACACAGGGCCAATTTGAGAGAGTCAAAAATAGTTGACTCCAGTTTAGACGAGCAAAATTTGCAAGTCCCGACTGAATTGTGCTCATTCCTGTGAGGGAAAATGTGTAATACGAGCTCGGATGTTAAGAGATTTATGTGCTTGATCATCGGATTCAAGTTTGCATGGCAACGTAAGAACCGGACAAACAACTGTCTGTGAGATACTTTATACGCAGGGCTGTGCGTCGTTAGCCCTGCGTATATGCATGTTTTCCACTTCCCACCAAAATTGGCCTATCAACGCTTAGGCAATCCCGGTCATGTGCACATTAACCTATGAGTGCTTTATAAGCCGATATCCTAGGCTGAAGACACAGGCTCCACGTAGATATCGCGTGTTCCAGCAAGTTCCCAGGCTCCTCTCTTACATGTATCTTGGCAGTGTGCCCAGGTCCATTTTTACATCAATGACTGTTCACTGAGCCTACTAGATTCCAGTATTAAAAGCATCAAACACGGAACCAGAACTAACATGGTTGCTTTATTTCTTGTACAGGGGCATTTTGTGTTTTATTTTCACCATAGTTTTGAGGCATGCATCTTACTGTTTGTCACCAATGGGCAAGGTTTCATTAAGAAAATTATTTTATTGATCTGATCTAAAAAACATTAGCATGCTGCGTTGATTGTATGTTTAGACAGCATGTGTATGAAGTGTGCTCAGCCATGACATCATTGTTATTCATGTTCCCCACCAGCGCTGCATGAGGCTGCAGTGCGGCGCCGTGCAGCGCCGTGCAGTGCATTGAAGCGGATCGCGGCGCGCCGATAAAAGTATCTTGGAGAAATGTGAGCTGACGAAAGCAACATCAAAGGCATGCTTGGTGATATGCGAGCCGACATAGACCACAATGGTGACATGCTTTTAGAGATCAAAGACCAGTTAGCAGAAATACGAGCTGATGAAACTAACATCTAGGGTATGCTGGGTGACATGCGAGCCGATGTAGATCACACTGGCAACATGCTAGCAGAAATGACAGTCGAAACGTTCCACAAGAGAGATCAATTTACAAAATGCAAAGACATGTTTTTTGTGGCCGGTGTATCGTTGATTGTGTTATCATTTATATTCAGGATTTTGAAATAACTGTTAAATTATAAACTCTTAAATTATAAAACAGTTTATAATAAAAAGATATGGCTAGCCAATATACAAAGAAATAAACCCAAGCTGCCAACTCAAAGTGCCTTGAGCTATCAAAGGCAAAAGATGCGAAGTCACCATTATGCACAATCCGAGGACCACAGCAGCCGGTCACACACTAAACGTCAAGTTTCCGGCATTCGGAATAGACGATGTTGCTGTGCATGGTTTGCGAAGTTGGCTTTCAAGTTGGATCTAGATGGAGCATCAGGTGACAATAGAACTGTGTATAACAATGTCCAAGTAATCTAATTACAGAACTCAAAGTCAGTTTGCAAAATCGTGAGTTATCGCGATGCAGATGTCTTTCACTTTTTAAAGACAACTGGTTGCCCACGACAGACTAAAAATATAGCTTACTTGTGGTTTAGAAAGGGAGAGTGTGGCCAAATTGAGATTAGGCGCAGCGGATGCCAGCAATGTCTCCAATGACGGTAAAGACAAGGCGATTGCAGACGCTTTTAAAAACCAGTACACAATTCCCATAGATGTGCCTCTATTGACGGACCACAGGCCTTTTTATCCATCAGGCTTGACAGAACCATTGACTTACCAGTTGACATTCAACAATCATGATAAAGTGGTCAAGTCAACCGACATGTCTGCGGAATATGCCATTTCAGATCTAACATTGGAGTACAAAGTCGTGACCAATCGCGATTTGGCTCAATCGTTGTGCTCCAAACACAAAGGCAATGTGTACTACCTGTTTGACAGGATCCATTCGTGGAAAAAGCAAGCGGTAAACAAGTCGTTGTGGAATATGAACACTGACCAAACGATTAAACACTTGAAAGGTGTTTTAATTTTGTTCAAAGATCCTACAGTTGAAAATCCGCAACGATTCTACAATCCGCATATCACGAAAAGCAAGGCCTGTTTGAATACCAACATTGGAATGAAATTTGCGAGTTCTTCGGCAATTCTGACACTGAATCTTGGCGAGTAGTGGTGAAAGATCTAAATTTGACCGGTGTTGACATGGCTGGTTATTTGAAAGATAAATATGGCCTGTGGCTGGACTTTAGGAGTTCTGATGATAATTTGGCCCACGGGTCTGGCAGGCCATTGGGAGGAGGAGATATTTTTTGATTCAGATGGAATGGGAAGCTGAAACTGCCGGACGGCTTTACATGTATGTGTTCTTGGTAATGGATGCACAGTTGACAATAGAAAATTTAAAAGTCTAGTTTATTAAATCTCGTTTAAGATAAATGAGCATGTATAACAATCCGTATTGTGCTCTTATAGTTGAAAAATGGGATCTTTCTAGATTTACTAGAAAGTGAATATCGGTTTGTATATGAAGCTATCGTAATCATATGTCCGACCGTTGCGAGTTTGCCTATTTATGGGGGGAGGTCTCTCCAGGATGCTCGGCCCAATGGAGAAAATATATAGCTTGGGCAAATCTTCCCAACATGGGGCACCGTATAGCAGGCCCCCCAATGCAAAGTGGTGGGCCTATGCAAAAAGAGAGAAAACACAGGCATTGAGGCGGCAACGTCCACTGAAATTTAAACCGGAGAAACCCTGGTCCAAGAAAGCAGAAAGTCTGGCCAATGGTCGACTCCGCCGTGCAGGGGCAATGCTCCATGCCGTGGATCGCTTCTCCGGGCTACCCAGGGCCCTCGGGTGTGAAGTAGGTTGGAGGCCTTTGAGCCCGTTTATAATGCTTTTCAATGAGAGCATTACAATACTAAGTTACTGCGCAATTTATTTGGTGCACTATTTGTGACCTTGGGACCTTTCGAGATTACTGCTCAACACACTAACAGCGGATGAAAAAAGGTAGGTTTAAGTTCAAACCCACCAATGTTCACACTCATTGCTTTTCCCAGGGAAAACATTAAACCCCAGGATTTTTTCCCCACCCCACGCAAGGGTAAATATTTGCAGGGGAAAAACTTTTCCCCTTGAATTTCTTTGGTAGTGTGAACGGATCATTGTATAATAAAACCAACATACCTCTTTGATAATTTGGTCCAAGTTGTACATCCTCACTCTGTTGTTTCTATGCATCACAATGAGCAACCCATCACTGATGTTTGCATTGCAAATGTCTGCACCAAATACCTGAAGCAATTAAGAAATGGACTTATGAACATAAATGAAGCCATCTTTTTGATACCACACCAGACAGAATATCATCATATCTGTGCTGTGGACTGATGATCACACTGTAAATATACTATGCTCAAGAATTGATATGCTAATAGAAGTTCAAATCATGGGTCACTTTCCACATGGTATGATCTTGAGCATATGCCGCGCAGCATTCATTACACATCTCCTGTCACTGGATTTTAGAGAGTTTGTTCAAAAGGTCACCGTTGTTTGACCATACACGGTCACTGCGGTTGTGCTCTGTTGCTAAAAATTCACACAAGCTAAGATAAATTAATGAAGCAACTCATGGATGCATGCTACTGTTATGTTGAAGCTTTGAATTATGCAAGACTGAACGTGGTCAACCTAGGCATTCCATGCGAAGTGCACAAACGCAGTGTGCAGATTTCAACAAAAGTATT
>NW_019091489.1:430467-453083 GCF_001949145.1 Acanthaster planci | reverse complement strand
CTCAGAATGTGTACATGTATAAACGTGAATACTATGAAGTGGGTGTGCCAGAGGGAATTTCCCTTTTGGGGGTTTCTTTCTGCCCCAAACATCCATAATTGAAAGTGCTGAAGACATAGTGGTGGCGAATTTTTTCGCAGGTTGCGACAAATATCTGAAGAAGTTCTCCAACCACAGACAACTCTGAATACATGTACAAAGGTGATCTGCACAATGCCCTACAATTTAATTTCACTCAACACTGTAGAATCACAAAGCTGATATACATGTAGATCCCGGTAGACAGGCACCACTTATTACGACAGCTGTCAGGATGAGTTATCATTTCGAAAAGCCAACCAGTGGTAATCATTACGACTGCTGTCAGGATGAGTTATCATTTCGAAAAGCCAACCAATGGTAATCATTCTACTTATGAATAATAATAGTTTATTTTTATATAGCGCATAACATTAATGAATGCAAACGCACAAAATCTCAATATGCTTTACAGATTAAAACGGCAGGAAATATGATTCCATAAAATATTGTACAATTAACAAATTACCAATATAAAAATGCATCACAAATTATAAGGAGTAAAATAACATTAAAGTGCAATGGAGTACAACAAACCAAGGATGTTAAAGGGAGGGCTTGCGATAACACTATGTGGATAGATCTCTTTTGGAAGAGATATGGTTCTGATAAGAACCTGTGAGTGTGCACTATCTTTAGTCTATCTCCATCATGCAAAGCTTCAAGTCTTATCAAACCTGGAAGGAAAAATATAAGTTAAAATTAACACACAGGATTAAGGAACAATCACTTATAAGCCTGTCAATAAAAATGTGTTTTCACATTTTTTTTGAGAATATAATATGGCAGTTTATCAACAGGCAAGGTGCTGATACAGAAAAGGCAAGGTGCTGATACAGAAAAGGCACACCTGTCATATTGATTCAGACTATATCGAAGTTGAACTAGGCATGTTTGGACTGACAAATATGCGACTACAGCATAAACATGACCCGAAGCAGAATCTGATCGTGTGCCTTTGGACTTTTGCCCACCCGTTACCCCAGAATCTGATCGTGTGCCTTTGGACTTTTGCTCACCCGTTACCCCAGAATCTCATCGTGTGCCTTTGGACTTTTGCCCACCCGTTACCCCAGAATCTGATCGTGTGCCTTTGGACTTTTGCCCACCCATTACCTCAGAATCTGATCGTGTGCCTTTGGACTTTTGCCCACCCATTACCCCAGAATCTNATCAGAATGTGTACATGTATAAACGTGAATACTATGAAGTGGGTGTGCCAGAGGGAATTTCCCTTTTGGGGGTTTCTTTCTGCCCCAAACATCCATAATTGAAAGTGCTGAAGACATAGTGGTGGCGAATTTTTTCGCAGGTTGCGACAAATATCTGAAGAAGCTCTCCAACCACAGACAACTCTGAATACATGTACAAAGGTGATCTGCACAATGCCCTACAATTTAATTTCACTCAACACTGTAGAATCACAAAGCTGATATACATGTAGATCCCGGTAGACAGGCACCACTTATTACGACAGCTGTCAGGATGAGTTATCATTTCGTGTGCCTTTGGACTTTTGCCCACCCGTTACCCCAGAATCTGATCGTGTGCCTTTGGACTTTTGCCCACCCGTTACCCCAGAATCTGATCGTGTGCCTTTGGACTTTTGCCCACCCATTACCCCAGAATCTGATCGTGTGCCTTTGGACTTTTGCCCACCCATTATCCCAGAATCTGATCGTGTGCCTTCGGACTTTTGCCCACCCATTACCTCAGGATTTAGCTGAAAAGGTATGCCGTGCCAATATTTTGCTATTATTAGACCTTGCCGTAACATTGTAAGTGGAACCGACTGCAGGTCTGTGGCCAGGTGTTAATGGTTTACAAGCGAACATCAATGGCAAATACATGTAAGTCTTGTGTTACTGAGCAGACCCACTCAGAAATAGAGGGGAAACAGCTAGTTCCAATGTACAAATTTTATTTGGGTGTATGAAGTGTATTATTAAAAAATGAAAGTCAACAGGGTTAACAATGAATAACTGTCTGTTGGACTAATTGTTCATGCCCTACGTAAGCTGCTGGCTGCCAGAAATGTAATGGTTATCAGGAGAGGCAAAAGGGGAGATGATAACTCCAATCAAAGTTGGATTGAGAATTAACAACTCGCACATTTTTGCTCAACAAGAAAACTCTGAAAATGTCCAAAAGAATGTCCAGTATGCGAAAAGAACAAAAGCGAGGATGCAACATATTCTAATTCCGTGCATAAAATCCAGGGTGGGCTGTGAGAACAAAAAGGTGTAAGGCTGCAAGAGGGCGCTAGCCAGAATTATTTATGCATGGCCGCATACCGCACACATGTTCTGCAAAAGTACAATACATGATGCAGTTGAAAGGAATGGAATCAATGTGACTCACTGACTGAACAAAGCAAAGGGAACCAGCGTCAGGTGAGAGGAGGGCGAACACTTGATCTGGTTACACTAGGATTATAATGGCAGTGTATTTTATTTTGCACCACAGACTTCACAAAAAAACATTCTGGTTCCGCCAGCAATGGATATTTGGGGCACTGAAAACAGTTGTCAGGCACAGACGGCTGACGAAATACCCTTGTATGTAAAAATGTACTTGAATGCTTGATGAAGTTTATTTATTTTATCCTGAAATATACAGCACGTAGTTTCATGTAACCAACTGAAAATCCCCACAAAGGTTGTACTCTGACACAAATTAAATAAGTTTAAAGTTTTGTAAGTGTAATAAGTATGCCTACAGTGTTTCAGAATAGATGTTGCAATCTACCAAATGGGACATTTACTGGACCTGTGACCTTGCAAAAAAGCCCTTATGAGACCTACAGTATGCATCTCTAAAGAAACATGCGTGTGAGCAGAAATTAACTGTAATGTTTTGTCAACTTTTCATTTAAAGTTTAACAATAGGCTTTGTTGTCTCAAATCCTGATTTATTGTTACAAATTTTTGGAGTACATTTATTTGCTAATTACCCTGCAAATTTCCAGTTGTGGACATTTGAATCAAAACAGCATCTAATTTTCTTAAAGATCCATCACATTAGTAATTCACAATTGAATTTTCGGGAAATTTAGTTATATTTAAAGCACTATAGTAGGTACCGTAAAAGCTAAATAAAGATTGCTACTGATGTCAAAAGCATGAGTTGAAGTTCTCCTTCATATCAGACAAACTGAAAACAGAAGACATCAGGAGCATCCAATAGAAGCCTGTTTTGATGATGTCACACTGTTGCTCTGCAATTATACAAGTGCTTTATTATTTTGGGGCAAACACGCCTGCATGCATGAGCGCCGTGCTTACTCTCACTTAACTGTGAATTAAAACAGGTTGTCCAACCTGTGAGAGCATCTTGAAATTGTTTTTCGATCGACAATGTTAATCAACATTGGATCGTATGATAAAGTTGAACAGTCCTAATTTGAACCGGAGTAAGGTCCTGATAAATTTCAGGTAGATGGCAGTGGTCATTTGCCGAGAATGACATCTAACTTTATCTGGTTTTTTTTCTCTGTTCTTGTGCAATAAAACTCTATTACAACTCTAGGGGATGAGAGCCCTATTATGACATCATCAAATTGCTAGATTGTTTACCACCCTCGTCGACACTTTTTTTTACTCCGAGCATTCTCACAGTGGAACTGAACTCTAAAAATGATGATTTTTTTTAAATACATGTACCAAGAAACACTGCCACATTAGTCATGAGGTTTGGGTTTGACTAATTAGATAACCATTTTATGTCAAAGCAATGTGATTAATCTTCAAGACATGAAACTCCTAATGAAAAAGCTGTTGTTAAGCTGGGACTTTTTGTGAGCATGCAATCGCTGCACTTTCAATAGGCTGTTTCCTGTCAACAAATGCATTTGGAGTAATGCAGAAGGATTCAAGGAACATGATATTCAGCAAGAAATACGCCCTTTTCACAGGATGACTAAAAATCTCGCAAGGTTTGAGAAATTTTCTCATGCTTGGTAATCTTACAAAAGTGCCATCGTGTGAAAGGTCGCCAATGCTTGAGAGTGACAAGCATTCTCGGTGAATCCTTTGGAGGAGATATTTTGGAGGAGGTCCGGACCTACGACAAAATCTTCTGCTAATGGAAGATTTCTCAAGCAACCCATGAGAAACGGTTGTGTGAATGGACGCACTGTTTATTGTACAACGTCCCCTGTAATAACCTACACAGTGCGCTACTTAGTGACCTCCAGCCCATTTCAGGTATGTCCAGCGATCGTGGCACTGCTCACCGGTGCCATCGGGAATACCTCCTGCAACTTCCCACCACACCTGGCTACTGTGGACCATGACCATGCTAGGGTTGAGTGTTGAAAGCGCTTGAGCCATTAAGGCCACTAGTCATGGAGGAAACTGTTACAGTGGCTGCCATGGTCAGCCATAGCTTGGTATCTATTACTCACCATGAGCACATGGGACTGTACTCCTGCTGGAGACGAAATTGCTTATCTCATTTTTGCCAGCCGAGCCCAGGAAACTGGCGGGCTGTAAGCTTAACAGTTTTGACATACATGTACTTCAACAATGCAGGAGCATGCTGTGGATGTTTTCAGAGGTAAATGGTCAAAATGTACTGACTGCAGAGGCCCATTTGTCAACTGCGGTGATCTTTTCATTACGCATGGCCGAGGATTTACGAATAACCATTCTGTCGCCCTCAAAAACAAGTAAAACTTCCTCATCTTCTGCCCAAGCAACTGTGAATGCTGCCGGCTCTTGATAATGCACGGCCATATCTACATAACTATTATTCAAAATCTTTTATTTAATGGCCAACGATACATATACATGTACATGGTACCCTAAAGGGGTCACTACTGATGATATCAATGGGCCTACATCAAACCCATTGCTAAGTCGGAACCTTGAGTCTTGAGACAATGTAGTATCCTGCAGGCCTTGCTGAAGCTGGACTTATTGGGCAGGTGGAGAAGTACATGTGGCTTGGTGCCCTTTTTTACCCCTGTCCGTGTCCGCTAGGCATGAAAGTGGTGGAGCATTTCACTTCGGCTGAGGCACTGTTCAGCCATCTTGAATACCAACAAGTGGAATGATGCAGAGATACTTCCCATGTGTTGGAATGCAAAGCAATGACTGGAAGTCCCCACTTCCTTTCCAGAGGAGATGAATCTTAACCGGACGACAGGGAGATAGTTGGACAAAATAGCCTGAAAGATGCTCACAAAAGATGACATTTCCTTCTGTACAAGCAGTACTGTGCAGAGTGTTCAGTACTGAGTTTGAAGGTCCTCTAAGAAAACCCTGACTAGCTCCAGAAGGCCGAAACATTGCCTATCTCTGCAGAGGACAGGTCCACAAATTTGAAGAAAAATCTGACTGTAGCTATTGTTCCTTAATGGCTAAGACAAAAGTGACAACGCGGCAACTTTTCCTCCCCACCCAAATTTTTATCCTCAAAGAGAAAAGAACCAACCCAACTTCTCATTGGCTTCAGGCAAGGCCTTGCCAAGTATCAAAGCTAGAACAAAACTCTGATTGGATGGTTGCCCCTCCAAGCTGTCTTTGCCATTTGTCAACAATCTGCAGCTCCTGATTGGCTGTTTTCTGGATGAGAAGATCCCAATTTTGTCACAAATTTTCAATGGGTTTCCGTGTATAAAATGCCTCCTAATAAAAATATAGCCTATGTACCTGTACATGTAATACAAATGCGGTGTAACAGGAAGCTACTACCCATGGAAATGCTATCCCTTCTGTCAAACACCTAAAGTGAACGCAGGGTACAATCTATTGCCAAATTTGCTACTCATAAATATTTTATTCACGAAGTGATAAAATTTAATATGCTACGCATTGATCAATATAAATATAGCTCAGTAATGTATCGGCAAAGCATGGAAACTCAAAGAATGCAAGAGTATCAAGTAACATGTCCATTTGCTCTGACGCTAAGAAAAAGAAGGGCGATTATTATCACTGCTCAGCTATGTATTACGGTAGATAGATGGCATACTACAGATGATCAAATTGGTCTGGTGCAAGGGAAATATGCATATCTGTAGGTACACGTAGATGCTGTTTGGGTAAGATGAATGCCGCACGCACAAATAACACACCAATAATAATACTATCAAGTCAACAGTTTTGAACAACAAAATGTTGAACAAAATATGACTTTTCTCACCTGTTGGGTAACCGTAAGTTGTCCAATCACATCTAAAGGAAAGACACTGAGTAGCACAAAAGACTTCATTGGCCCTGTTGACGACTGTAATAAAGACAACACAATTAATTCAGATGCTATTTAAGTAACTGTTTCATTACACAGAGCCAGAGCTGTATATGGAGAAAGTAGTGATGGCTTCAGATATTGGAAACAAAATGGCTTTTCAGTATGTGTGCAGGAGCGCATGTGGCTATTATACAAACTGTCTTTTCTGTGTGCACTGGCAAATACACCTGCCAGTTTGTTTTCATCAAGGGTATCATTTATGTCACAACTCTCTTTATGCACGTCAAAACAAACAAGGTCCATTTTGTGTCACAAAAACTAGCGGTAACTATGCAAAGCATTTGGCTTGGGTATTAAACTATATGCTCCCATTGAATTTTTGAATAAAAAAAGGCAAACGCATAAGGTAAACAAAGTAACATACATGTAGTTTGGAAATAACAGTCCTCAAAAGTTAGTAACGTCCTCTATATTTTATATAAATTGGAAAATATCTCCAAACCTTGCCTAGTTCAGAAAAATGTACATGTACTTGTGGGAACAAGGTCCATTCTAATGAAAAAAAATAACCAGTTCTTCCTAAATACATGTACAAACGATGGTTCGAAGTAATGTACAAGTATGTTAAAAAATCTCTCTACCAGTACTGTATGAGTTCACTTGGATGAGGGCACATTACCAAGAAACATACCGTTCACCCAAAGATCTTGTATAAAAGTAAATACTTGGGACGATTTTAAAATCAAGGTAAATAATATGCGACCCTGATGTATACAGTCAACAAAATTAGTATTTAAGGTACCAGTAATCTCAACTTTACTGATATCCAATGCTCGCATTTGTACACGAACATGAAAGCAAGACTGTTATTTTTCAGACCAAGTTATGCATACAAATCATACACTTAGAATTTAGTACATGTATCAAATCACTGCCTGCTTTTGTAACAACTACAACTAGGAAACTGCTCTCTCAAGTGACATCAAAAGCGGACTGTAGTAAATTTTTTAACCAATTCAGGCCAGATGACATGTTAACATGCAGGTACAGTGTATTTTCTGTGCCAGATACTGTAGAAATTTCAAACATGTCACTGCAATTTCTGTATATATACATGTACCAGTGGATGACATCCACTAGTAAACCCATTCCCACATGTGATTCCTAAATATACATGTACATGTACCTGTGCATGAATATATCGTGTTTGTACACACAGGCTTGAACTAGCCTATGAAGGTTGAGCTACAGCCCTCACAGGGCTGTTCTCCACAGGCAGGCAATGTACATGTACAAAATATTGCTTCACAACACTCTCGAGGACTGTTAAAAAAGCAACAATGTAGTACAAATGCTATACAAGTCTTGAATAAATTACCACCTGTATTTGTTAAGCCCAATTACAATGTAAAACTAAAAAGTCAGTGTTTGGGCCAAAAATAATGCCATCTGTACATGGTTAATAATCAGGGCAAAATGCTTAGACCTACATGTACTTCAACACTACTTTCTGATAAATAAAGTTGGCGTATTAATTCACAGGGGCTGCATACATGGTGAATACACACTTACCAGTACATGTACAAATGCACATGCAGCATGCAATAAAAAAGTTTTCAACTCAAGGCATGTACATGTATCAGAAATTGCTAAATGAGTGTCAATATTACAGCTCATAATCCACTTGTGACACTAGTAGATGGAAGCGTTATGAGATAAATATGACACAGTGGTTTGCCTTTGCCTTTTATGAGTGTAACTTAATATGATATGCACATGTACATTTGTAATTGACGCATGAAAAGTAGTTTTCTTAAAAAATTATAGGAAAATTCATCAAATCTTTTTTTAAACCTAGAAATAGGACAGAACCTACATGTAACTGTAAGAAATATACCAAGCCCAAGAGGAATCCATTATCTCTGACCTGGTGCCTATTTCAAAGACTTTTTCATGCTGTTTTGCAATAAACCTGTTTAGATTTGTTTTTCAGTGATACATGTACTTTTTTAAACTAAACTATTGCAAGGTCCCTTTAAAGATTCTCCTCAAACACTGATACAGCTAAAATGTGGACCAAAACGACAAGTACACGTAAAAGTAAATGACAAATGCATTGGCTTTTTATGGAATTTTGAAATTATACGCACAAATAAATATTGACTTTATAAACATCAAATCAAAATACAGAGGCAGTCTTGCGTAACTTCCAGTCCTTACAGTGGGATTGTTTCTTCTTGTGTTACACTAACATACCTTAGATTGAGTAGAACATGCCACTGCTCTTTCTTGAAAAACATCCCAATTCAAATATATGAACTTCGAGAACCTGTATGCATCAAACAAAACACCACATAGACATGTACACTGTTAAAAGACGTTAACATCAACCTGTGAAATGCATTAGGAAGAATGCATAAATTTAATAAATGGTAAATGAACTTCACAATGACTTGTCGTCCGTCTGTCCTACAGGAGGTCCCTTTGACCTCTGCTCTGTGGACAGTAGGATTGTCTGGCCATTTGCAGGACATCCCTCAAGTAGCAGGAGGTAGAGGGAGACTACCAACATGCAGCTTTGCAGTCTGCAATGGAAACATCTCGAGAGTAAGACCAAGATGCAGATACTGCTCTTACATCATGAACCCTGATGTAGTGTTGATTATGTTCATCAGAGCTTGACAGCCAGACTGGATTAGCAAACCTAATGGCCGAAGCCGGCCAGTGGGCAATAGTGTACTGACACCGCTGAAAGGTGTGGTCTTATGATAGTGATAAGTAGTGGGGTTATCGTGCCTCTCATACTATTGTTTTAGTTTACCACTTCAGGACATGAACAGGGCACCAAAGTTTATCCGAATTGTCTCCAGGATGTAAGGAAACAGAAGGTGCAGAGACATCAGAAGGATCATGTGAGGGAGTCTGCTCCTTTGTCAGGAAGCGAATCGTAGGAACAAGGTGAACACCATGTGGCTCCCAACGTAGACGGCCTTCGGCAATTGGGAGAGCCTGTAGATCATTGTCTCCTCTGGAGGTAACCATTGTCATGAGAAAGGCCACCCTGATACTAGTATGCATAAGGGAGGCATAATTTAGGGCTCAAAGGAAGGACCTACATGTACTGTACACGTAAAAGCATCTAGAAAACCTAGCTTAGGTTTCAGACCAATTTCCCGACAAAGGGACACTGGATGAACATACCACGCAAAAGGTGATGGAGTGCATTGCAGAACATAACGAAATGCCAAATTCTGCTGTCATAAATCCAACAGGTGGGTAGATGATGTCCCTGTGTGACCATGCTAGAAAGTCCCATCGAAAGAGAGATCATTGAATAATACCCAACAAGTCAGAAGCAGATCACCAGGAGCCAGGTGAAAAAATCCCTGACCTTGGATAGTGGAGGATGTCCAGTCTGGCTTGGAGGACAAACAGATGGTGAACTAGAATCCTTGTTCGTCAGGGGAACCATGGCTGGCGCATCAGGAGTATCCAACAGTGATCTCACTCTATCTTGAAGAGGACTAGTGGCATTAACGGGATAGACAGAAAGGCATACCCAAGCATGCCCATCCAATCACACTGTAGGGCATCTGTGGCTCACACATGGAGGGAGAGAAACTCTCACGCAGAATACCGGAAATTGAGCGTTGCTTGAAGGAGCAAAGAGGCTGATGTGAGGCTGCTCTATCATCCTGAGGAGATTGCGTCTATCACTACAGTGTCGGACCCTGCCGTGTGGATTGTCTGTGGGTTGATTGCATGATTCCTTGTCCTTTCCGTTAATGTGGCTTGGTTGGCAGTGTGAAAGAAGAGGCAAGGAGGCCGCAAGACTTACTCAAAGACAGAGCCCCCATTATCATCCAGAACCTTACCATGACTGTAGTGAGGTCTGGACGGAAATGAGAACTCTCTATTCACATCCAAGGAATTTACCTCAATGAGAGAGAAAGAAATGAAATAGCTCAGAGACCAAGACAAAGATTTCATGTAAGCTAGATAAAGTTGGTTTCAGTCTTTATCAAGCAAGGAGTTCCAAACAGAAGGCTTGCTGAGTCGGATACATAAGTTGTCTTTAGCAGCAGTATATGACTCTAGAACATGCGGCAGGGAGTTGAAGACGTTGTCAAAATGAAGGTAAGTGTTGTCCTGTACCTGGCACGGCCTCTGGCACCCTGGCTGCAACAAAAGACTTTGATCATTTCCACACGTGTGTAAAATAAAAGGCCGGTGTAGAGGAGTCCGGTCGCGTGACGTATGCAAAATGAATAACTGAAAGAGCATCCAAAGGAGGTCACTCTGAGAAGAAAAGAACTCATTCTAGTACATGTTAACCTTGACAAAAGGAAACACTAATAATTTCCACTTACAGAAAGGATTCTGTGGACAAAAAAAAACACTTCAATATCCGGAATCATGCTAAGGCTTAACAACCGAAAGCAGTAGACTGACGGAGTACCCCTCTTTGTTTTGATCACGCTTGGTGTAACAGAACCTGAAAGTAAAAGGTCACGCAGCGAGCTTCTGGAACCCTAGTACGGTCCTCCTATGGGATGTTTACGTTGGGCCGTCCTATCACATTCGATAATTTTTGAAAGAATAATTCCTAACTGAAACCACCCTTTGAAACACTCATGTTGGAATTTTACCTTTGTCCTCCTCAAGTAATATTTAGGAAAAGTTACATTGAGATAAGTAAAAAACAAGTTTTATTAACGACCTTTCACTTCCGGCGATATCGTACCTACATGTATGTCTCCATGTTCATGCACGTTTGTTTTCACTGCCCGTGCTTACGTGAAAAGAAGATTGTACAATGTTGCAAAGATTTATCTGCCTGCAGTCAATGGGTTCCAGATGCCGTTAAGCTGACATCGAGCAGTTGTTGTCAACAAAGGTTAGATAAAAAATTAGAATCTTTTGTAATTGAAGTAGAATATTGCTTTAGTTATACTACTTATAAATTATAAGACTGTGTAAAATATTTTAATCTGTTTTTATATCAATTTTTACCAATGGACTACTATAAAAGTTCAAACCGTAAATATTCATCTGTGTATGAGACTGCCACCTCACACTGTTCTTCATGTATTTTAGATTTTCGGAAGTGATGGGTCAATATTTGGCAGGATATTTCTCTTTTAGGTCAGGTGATTTTTCAGTTTCTATAAATTGATATACTAGCAAATATTTTCCCAAACCCCTTTTCCGAGTTGGATTTTTCAAGAAGTAACTGAAAGGAAAAATTCTACAAATTCTAAAACTTTTGCACGTTAGTTTTCCTATCCAAGGGTTCCGGAAGCACGCCATCAGGGGTTAACTTTCAGGCTCCATTTGAAGAGACAGTCCAGGTCACCGTCACTACAAAGAAGTGGGCTCACAGTAGGCCTACTCTTGACAGACCTTGTAACAGTCACAGTCGACAAACTTTTGACACGCCCATATTGAAGTAAACACCCACCTGAACAGTGTGCATGGCATGGCAAGGCCGCCGTTGTACACTGTGGGAATAGATTTGCAAACTTTCTTCCGAAGGGCCCCTTGGGGAAACTCCAGATTACAGAGCGACAAGGGACGTGTAAAAATCCTAACAGCTTGAAGACTGCCAGCTTTGGATGCCTGGAGATGCGGACTGGGGAGACGTAGCGGTGGGTCTGCATCATGATGGTGAATCCACTGGGGCAGAGCTAAATATGATGGGAAGACTGCCCGGAAAACGTTATGCGCTCATTCCTGTCTGGCTGCCTGGTGACGTAGTCTTGATGCCAGTAGGTTTAGGCCTGTAGCAGTCATTAGGGGTCACAGGTTAGGCAAGGATTCACTTGCCCGTGGCCTGGGCGGGCCTACCGGTGGCAACGAGAGCTGCCCCAGAAGGCTGTGACAGAGACTCTGTGTTGGGTCCTGGGGTCGGTGTACTGATGGTGTGCTCACTGGGGCAGCGATCCATGAAGTTGGCCCAGAAAGTGCTACACTCTGGATTACATCTGGATGCCCATGCCACAGATACATGTATGTGGGACATCAGGGGGCATATGCATATAATGGTCGCCTGGATAACTGGGGTCATGGCTCATGTTCATCTGAGGAGCCTGATGGACTACCGTAATACATGAACAGTTGAAGACAGATAAGAAGAGTAATGATAATACAAGGTCATATTAACCACTTCCTGTCGGGGAGCCCGGTTTAGGGCACTGTGTGTTTATCGTGAGGCCGAGGGCTCCAAAATCGGACAAAGGGAACTGGGCCTTGTAACTCGTGAGGCCGAGGGCTCCAAAATCGGACAAAGGGAACTGGGCCTTGTAACAAAGGGAACTGGGCCTTGTAACAAAAGACTGTACACGGAAGAAAAGACCAGGCTGCTGGGCATTACCGACACTTTTTCGCTTTCAACAGTGGAGATAACCCAGCCTTGTTTTGAAACAGTATACCATGGTTTGGGGCATTTAGTGCGAGCAGATTACCACCGGGGACAAAAGCGCTCCACCATCGCAGCGATGAGCCACACAGCACTGCTGCACACTAATCTGGCCCCTACTGAAAAGAGGACAGGAGCGCACTATGCCAGGTTCATGAACAAAAGAAAGTTACATAACACCACACAATCTAGGGCATCAACAGATTTTGTTTGTCAGACTAGAGCGTCCACCAGACAGTAATTCGTGTGGGTGTAAATGTCCATTTATTAAAATGATATATTTTTGAAGAATTTTTAAAGCTGAAAATCTTGAAAAAGTCCCGATTATGTGCACTGCATTTTTCAAACCCCCCTGCAGCAAGTGGTTAATAATAAGGACAAGTTTTGGTCACAAGTCTTTGTCTTTCTTTGTTTTTCATGACTGATAACACAAAGTATGTTTCAACTGTTATAACAGTATTCCACTATTGTTGTCTCGGAAACATTCTTTCCGAAGGCCCTAGATGAAGGGCAGGTGACGAGGAGATGCACAGTGTGTATTACCCGGCATTGTATATATACCAGGGCCCCTCCAGATAACCAAGAGGCAGTGATCCAGTAAGGCAAAGAGTTTACTTCACATCTGGGAGCCCCACAGCAAGAGTATCTGAAAGCAAAGGCTCAAGATGTGAGGTGGTCGGTTAACCGGCAAGGGCAAGGTTGGTGTCTTGCATCCGAAGGGAAGCTGACGGAAGACCATGAACCTGGAACATGTCATACGGGGTGAGGACTCCAATGGAATCAGTGTAATCTTCAACCGAAGACACGGTCACCTGCTTGGACTGAAGCAAGGCTGTGCTGTAGTCAGAGCTGTGCCCTGTAGATTGACGGATGGTCAGGTAGAGCAACGTCAAGCTGGAGCGGACTCCGACATGTGCAAAGTTCTGGCTAGAGACTAGAATATCTCCAAGAATGAACGATCAAGCTGAAGTTCTTGAGAAATTGGCACTGGAGATTCCCGTCATGCTGTGTGTCATTTAAACAAGCCATGACTGGTGTCCTTCTCTGGCAGAGCAGCTGATGGTAGGCCGAGTGCTTGAATCATATCCCACTGAAAAAGACAGAGGTGGTCCTTGGACGGAGGGGAGGGCACTGATGGTATCAACTTCCTCTTCGGAAGACAATGCTGGTTGTTGGTCGGGAACAGGGTCGTGCCTCGTTCTGAACCACGCGCTGTCCCATGGGGAGCAGTTTGCTCCAGCTAGGGAATGCCTGGATGGTGTGATTCCAGTGTGGAATCCTGCCCAGTGTCACAGAGGCTCGCAGTGGAGGACAGTAGAAGGGGCTGATCCACAATGAACGGGTCGGGGGCGGTGGAGGCTGGTTGTAATTTGTCATCAAAGTGACAAGCTATGGAGGTATGGCATCATTGATGGAGCAAAAGGTGGCCTCTGAAGGTTGGTCATGCTGACCAGAGCAATGCCTCTTCTTGGGTCTGGGAGAATTCGATGAAAAAAAGGAGCGCTTATTACTTGGCGGCGGGCGACCCAGCAGTGGAGGCGACAAACGGGGCGGAGGGGGGGAGGAGTGCCCAGAGAGTGTTCTCAGCTGAGGGCGGTGGAAACTGTAGAATCCTAGGCCAAGGGACGAGGAGAGGTGAGGTGGCTTGATGATGCCAAGTTGAAAGCCGAATCTTCTGATTTGGTTCTATCACTTATTCTAATCTCAGGACTGTCATACACATGTTCAGTACAGCTGTAGTTCATTTTAGTGATTTTTAGATATGATGATAAGAAGGTATGATCCATATGACCATTCCAAACTCCATTCCATTCAAACGCACAACGGCACACACCACAAATGTTTCGGTATGAGGATTTAGGGTCACCATGCACAAAATAAAGTTAAAAATAAAAACATTGAAATTCCTGCATTTTGTTAAATGAATGTTCATCTCCTGTCATGTTTCATCTTTCACGTAGTCCTCGCAAAATGAAAACCAGTTTTCCTTTAGTCATCGCCTAAAAACCACGTGACATGTGGTATGGCTACACCACTAGCTGTTTTAATGAATGGACCATGACGGGAACCATTTTAATACAGTAGCATGACACATCATATCTGTAGTCGGCAACAAATGTTGCGCAAGCATTTTTGAACATAATTGAAGACTTTCTGCATGTTGTCGATTTGCACGTTTAATTTTTTGTTATAGTGATATTTTAGGTCAAATCTCCCAGCTTTGTAGCCATTAATTATCATGCAAAGTTTTCTACGCAGAGTTTCCAGTGTCGCATAATGTTACACGTGCTCGGCAGACAGTCTACATAGCCACCCATAGACACATGCACATTACATGCAATGTTCATGTAAGCTACCCTTGAACAATACAGACTGCACCATGTGTTGGCCACTGTTCCATCGTGAAAATGATTTTTTTCTCAGTTATTGTCATCAGTAGTAAATACATTTCTTTTATTTAAAACAAATATTTGATATGAATGTTTGGTACAGCTGTGTTTGTTATAGCGGCGTTCCACTGTATTTTCAGCACTTACAAAAATTCTGTGTCATACTACTGCTCACAAAAAAGCCTTACCATACTTACAAGTGATGTTGACCCAAGAAGATCTTCTGCAAGATTCGGCCAGTCTTGAGATCAATGCGGATGAGGTGTTGGCATTTAGTAAGACCAAGTATATAAGGTCTGTGTCCAGCATTTGCCACAGGTAATGTGTTCTGTGTAAGAGAAGGCAAGACATTTTACAACATGTAATAGAAGAAATCACACAAGAAATCATTGCAATGGTAGCACCACTGAATTGATGACACTGTCTACAAAGTAATATTACCTAAAAACCGTACATGTAGCTATATGATACCTGTCAGGAACAAGGCAAACCGACACGATAATTGCATTTGTCACAAGACAAACACTGCACTGTTTCAAGGACCTTTTTTCCAGAAAGCTTCGCAATAGCCATTAACTCAAAATATATTGGTAAGTTTTTTCCACCTGGTGCCGGAGGGTGCTCAAGTATACCAGGACATCACAAGTACATGTTTTGAAGATTACTGTTTGCCTATAGACTAACACTGTTGAAAGTATTAAGGTTGATATCTATTACCAACTTTAACTAATAAAGCACCTCCACAATGACCAAGTTGTGGGAAGTCATGTTTGATGTTATACGGACTTTCAAAGATTAAATTGATCAAACTTCAGGTGCTTGTAATTTGGCACCTCAAGACATCATCATGACGCCATGACTCTGTTTACATCTTTGGATAATGGTCTACGTATCTGCCAAGTTTGAAGAGAATAGGGATTGTTTCTAAAGGCCAAAAGTCATGTGCAGAATGAAAAGTTGTGTGAAATTGTATGGGATTTGGAATGGAAGAAAAAAAGGGGGAAAAAAGGCAAAAATCTTAAAGAAAACAAGATTTATGTACCGGTATTTGGGCCTGTGCCCGAAACAGCTAAAAATATTCTAATGAAAACAAGAGCTGTTTTGGCCAGTGCCCAAAACACCTACCAAGTGCACTGATCAAGTTCTGAACACAAAATATACATGTACATTGCTGTGTACTTTAAAGCCGAACAGGGAAGTCTTCAAATTTTTGACATCTAGGGTTTTGGAGGTAAATTGGCCACCTAAAAACCAATATACTGTACAATGAATTTACCTGCTGAAATCAACACAAGAAAATAAGAGGTCATTTCTTTCCACAACCAACTGGGCTGATTCCAGAAACATGCAAGGTCAAATTTGTTTTGGGTTGATGATGTAACAGCAAGAAAGGCACAACCGGCATTCATGAAGCATGCATGAAGATACATGTAAATGTAAGCAGGCTTCGTTGTGACCCAAACGCATTAAAATGAGTTTTGATGATGTGCAGGAAATGCACAGTATACATACATGTAGACATTTAGGTAACAGAAATAGAAAACATTCAGTTCACGTGATGTATCTTAAAATAACAATAAATATGTATGTACATGTTTTATAGGCGCCCCCACTTCTAAGTTTCGCTTGTTGGTGGTCTTTTTTTTTGCGCGCTTGTGCATGGCGCCTTGTACCGGAACAATGGAAGGTACTGACAAGGCCAGTTTTGATCCTTGTGGGGTAATAAAATGGTGTCCCACAAGAATTTCATGAAATAGATATTTCAAACTTACTCAAAAAGGAGGAATTTTCAAGTGCCATTCATCTGTTGCAAATTGAAGCGTTTTATATAGGGACATACGGTCGAAATGTCAACCCAGGAAACTGAATTTGGTTGAAATGGCAGTGATTTGAAATTTTTTCTGTGTTGTGTGGGAGTTTTGTACACGAAAACAAAGGAAATACGCCACAAGTATACATGTACATGTGTGTGAGTTTGTTTCTGCATGCAATTGGGGACCCTGAACAATAGAGGACAATAAGGTCCCCAATTGACAACTGTGTATAAAACATATGGGTGGTCTTCTAAAAAGTTCAAGTACAAACAAAAGAGGAACAATAGTTGGTCCCCGCTTGCAGGCAAATACATGTACACACTTGTGTGTGAGTACTGAATATTTTAAATACACTGTAATATTCGGCATACAACCTACGGCTTATACGTTGATTCTCAAGCTCAAGGTGACCATGATTCTGCATATTAATTAGTCAATCTCTAGTCACACATATATGTACCATCAGGAAGTTCCAGCAAATATCACATTTCAGGTGTTTCAAAGCGTTTGAAATCAATGTATTTTTGTCAAGTTTATTCAATACAGGACAGTACCGATTGAACTCAGACTTGACTCCTCAGGGTTTAAAAAAGAGACCAGTGAGATACAGGTGAGTGCCTCTTTCTCAAGTTCACACAATCACTCTTATCCCTCGGATAAGATATGGCTTCACTTGAGCAACCTGGCGGGTGGATCCCCAAAGTCTTTGGTGTGGTTTCAATTCCACAGTGCAGTATGTACAGTACTGGCTCCTAGAGATTTCAAATCCTGGCATAAACTGTGGGCTGAAAGTGCCTTACATATTCCTTAATTACCGCTAACGCCTTCAATAAGCCACTTGCGAGTTAAATTTGAATAAAATCTGGTATACTGTGTTATCTGATTGCACAGAGACATAACAAATTGAATTCCCTAGACTAAAGACACTGTTGCTATACCTCTTATTTCAGGGCAAGCTTTTACATAGCGACCACCGTCTCTGGAATGAACTGGCTCCTTTGTGCCGTTCTTATCCATTGAGAACAGTGTATTGTTGCAAGGCGTCTCTTATGTAACTATGCAAAAGCTTGCCCCGAATCATGAGGCATAGCAACAGTGGTTTTAGTATGGAGAATTCAAGTTGTTATGTACACATGAATTTAAAGAACTCAGTGAACCAGATTTTATTCAAATTTAACTCGCAAATGGCTTATTTGAATAGTCAATCTTGACCAAAAGATATTCTCAGCAACATTTCAGTGAGCTCTTCAGGAGCTACCAGAGGTGGCAACAAGTCATTTTTTTGCAAGTCTAAGTCAAGTCACAAGTTATTATATGCAAGTCAATAGGTCAAGTCACAAGTCATTATATGCAAGTCCAAGTCACAAGTCATTAGGTCAAGTCACAAGTCATCACAGGGCAAGTCAAGTCACAAGTCATTTGGTCTAAATACAAGTCAGGTCACAAGTCTCTTTGTCAAAGTACAAGTCAAGCTGCACATTTTTTTGTCCAGCTGTAATGAGCAAAAAGAACCAAGCGTCAACTTACAAAGTTACGAGTTATGAGTTTCGGACAGCTGAACACCTTTTCTCCAAATTATTAGTGAAATAATAGTGAAATGGGGCTGCAGTATCACAAGCAGGGCTGACCCCAAAGTTGATTGGGATGAATGTACAGTGTACGAGTTAACCGGGCAATGATTCAGTCAGTCAGAGAAAATCTTGATTAGTTGCATCACAGACAAATTTATTCAGCAAATAAGGCGAAATCAAGGTGGAATCATAGAAATCACAGTCATGAAGTAGAAATATATCCAAGACAAATCCCACAATTAAATCAAAGGAGAAACCTCAGAAAAATCCCCAGGAAAAATCCAAAGGGAAATCCCCAGGTGCAGGGACCGCATGACCTATACATGTACATTCTGCCTAAAATTGATAGAGAAAAATAAGGAAACCCCGTAGATGCATGCTAGTGACTACAAGCATGCAATTGACAAAAACCTATATGTACTTCAATCCATGAAAGGTAAGGTTCCTTTCATAGTTTATTCAACCATTACATTATGCAATAAACTTCATCATTGAAAACTGTAGTTTGTTACGAGAGTCTTTTTGAAATTCCTGAAACCAGATTCAATCACTGAATATATGTGTACAAGAACAAAACAACTTCTTCTGAATGTTTGAGCATGATGAGTAATACTACTCTATACATGTACATGTATGAATGTCAGACATTGGGCAGAAAACAAGTTGAGCATTTGTCAAGTATAGGACAACTTGCCTACTGTACATAAATGCAGTAAACTCACTGAAGAGGCGAGATCTCCGTGAGGAGGTTTTGGGTGTTGCCATGCAATAACTTTACTGGTTTATTGCCATCGTTTGCCAAGTATAAAAAAAACCTGTTTGAACAACAAATCAAATTAATCTTTTTAGGAAATTGCACATAATGATCTTTCCATTCTGAAAATTAATTACACAAAATTCAAACAATTGGGACAGTAGCTCTGACAAGCGCATGCACACGAATATGCATATTGCTTATGTTACATGTACATGTACTAACCGTATCACCCCTGGTACAATGCTGACATTATGATTCACAATTTCCCTCCGCAAAACAAGACATATAATAAATAACGTTTCATACCAGCCAGTGCCCAAGGGCCTCCCGGAAGCTTCTCCAGTCGCTGACGGATGTCTCTTTCTCTACAGCCCCCACAAACCCCGCAAAAGACGCCAACAATGTGGCTTGACTGGTGACAGCTTGGGGCTTGGCAATGTGACTCTAAGAAATCCCGGGAAACCCCCTGACAATACTCCTTGTTCAGTATTACATCGCGCATAATTTCTAATGATTCTCCAAAATGAACACTTACAAACTCAATACATATAATCAAAAATACACCTTGTTAACTGTTAGACTTGCTGTAATTACCGAAAACCCTAGAATATAATAAAGTGTGTAAAAAGAGCATATTATTTAATTATGCATCCTTGACGGATGACGGATTCGATAGATGGTGGAGGGAAGACCAGTAAAATGGAACAGTGCCCCCATATGTAAACAACTTCCTTTGCCTTGGTGTGAAACAGATAATTGAGATACTGTACATTGCAATATTTGGGATCTGGACTTTGTTTTTGGTCTTTTCCCTACATAAACTTACAGCTGTTGAGAGATCAAAACATCTCTCTGTATACAAAAAAAGGAGATCATCTCAAGAACATAAAATATGCCCACTTGACAAGTATTTACCAAAACTGTATATGAGCCCGGACCACATACTCCTTACCATTACATGAAGGGTAACTTGTATCAACTATTTTGACCGATGAAGTTTCACATAATCAAGTTTTGCACAAATAAATCAAGTAGATGGCCATTGGAACTAGGGACCAAATTAAGCCAGTGACAATGACAATTGTGGATCCAATCCACTCTGAAATTATTACCTCTGAAGAACTTCAAAATAACTGGGTAAAAAAGGTCAAGATACATGTACATGCTATTTTATTTCAATAAATGACCTGGGCCAATTAGAAGCGTGATTGTCATGCTAACCAAAAGACAAGTAAATACCACTCCAAAACAATATACATCACAAGATGTTTTGGCTGGTAAACTGATTCGTCAAGCAAGGTCTTTTCACGCTTAAACAATTTTTTTTATTTAAGTAGCGCCATGAAACTGGCCCCTGCATTAACATGCAATAGTCACAGACTTGGTTCCCTGGCCAAACTACATGTAACTTAATTTTTTGAGGTTCCCTCTAATTACAGGTATGTCAGTATTTGATTTCTCTCCGGACTCTGTCAGAATCTGATTGACAAGTACATTAACACACTTGAATACATGCATGTACAGTAGGGCTGCCTACTTCTGGGGCAAGGCAAGCCAGGTTGGCTTCCTAGTCTGTGTACATCATGGCTCCTGCCAAGATACATGCAAGTGAGATTCCCACCGAGGGTCAGGTTATGGCTATATGTATAAATCAGTTTAACTGTAATTTCAAAAATTATATTTATTGAAGAAAAAAAAGCAAAGAGCTGAATGTCCTTTTCAGGAACATAGTATTTAAAGCATTTGAATCCTAACTGAAAGGACCTTTAAACTTAAACAAATTTTCAGCTATTTGTAATCTTTTAGATTTTAATAGTAGTAAATGTCCATGTGGCCTTGAGAGCAAGTCTAATTTGATGTTAATGCTACATGTTCCTGGCACTTTTCTGTTACCGTCTTCCAACTTAAACAAATTATTGAATGCTTTACTTATTAAGAAAACAACACAAAACTCCAAAGCCTTCAATATAATCCCTATTCAATTACACAATGACTTCTAGTTATTTAGAATAAAGGAGTCCTGCATATTTTTGATGCCCATTTTCTCTACTTACTAGTTCAGCACAACAGTGAAGATTAGCCTCCAATTTGTAGATGTGGGACTTGTCTGGTTTCTTATATATCACAGTTGGCATGGCATTTAGTCCATTCCTGTTTCCAAAACACATGCAATATTAATCATTTCTGTACAAAAATAAACTTGGCTGAAAATTACTGAAAATTAAAGGGCCCCTTTTTTTCCAAACTTACACACACAGTACTACCGGTATATAGCAAGCTTACCGTTTAATTTAAATAATACAGTATGTGTGCCTGCATGTACATGTAATATGCACATGTTCTTGAACTGTATTGAGTATACACAGAGTTTGTTGTTTTGTTTTAATGGCACTTCCAACTACTCAGGCTATTTGCGCCAATAGTTATATGTTTATTCACAACCTCTATGAATCTGCTTCACATTATGGAGTTAGGAAGAAGGTCCAGTTTTAGAGGCAGGAGGAAACTGGAGTACCCAAAGAAAACCTGTGAGAGCGAGAAGGGACTGGAAACCAAATGCACTTAAAGCCTGGGCCAAGCCAGGACTCAAACCCGGGCCTCATAAAGCGAGGAGAGAACTGCTACAATACCCATCCCATTACACAGCGTTTAACCGCTTCACGCCGGTATCGGGTACCTTATGTTAAGCGGGGAGCCCAAAATCGGAAAACAGAGCCCGGTCTTGTAGGAAAAGACCGCACTCTGAACAAAAGACCAAGCTGCTGAGACTTGAAGAACATTTTTTCAGTTGTCAACAACAGAGGTAATCCATACTTTTTTTTTTAAACACTATACCACTATTTGTGGCATTCAATATGAAAGATTACAACCACGGATGAAAACTCTCCAGTAATTTTGTGCTGAGCAACACAATAACACTGCACGCTAATCTGTCCCCACTGAAATAGACGCCAGCAACTAAATGCTAGAGTTTCGAAAACAAAAGAAAATTACGCAACACCACACAATCTGGGCTCTCTTTACAAGGCAGCAGGCCTGGCTGAAATACACAGGCATCAATAGAGGTTGCCTGTCAGATTAAAGTACAGGTACATGTACCGGTAGTCACCAGACAGTCATTCATGGGGGTGTAAACATCCAGTAAATAAAGTAATGAATTTTTGAAGAATTTTGAAAACGGAAGATCATTTTTGTGCACGGCCATTTTAATTGAACCCGGCGTGAAGTGGTTATTCTATCAGTATTGTAGCGAAATAGTGGGGTGGTAATTATTTGCAGTTAAGCATTTATATCCCATAATCATAACCCGCGCACGGGTATATAAGGAGTGCGCGCGAGCTACTCGCGGTCTTTTCCTGTCTTTCTGTTGTTCGGTCACATTTGTGCGTGACA
>NW_019091489.1:417911-429811 GCF_001949145.1 Acanthaster planci | reverse complement strand
TATTGTATGGGCATTTTGAGACTATACAATATTTACGAGAATGTGCTTGCTCCGGCCGATTCCGAGAATCTTTCATTAACACAATAAGATGACTTTGAAATTACAGCCTGACAGACACGACTGAATGTATATGAAATGACAAAAAAATAAGCTTTCCGAGGATACGTGCATGTAAATCCATGTAAGTTTACCAAAAATGACGGAACAAAAAATGGCAAGACTGCAGAAATTTCAGAACGTATACGTATTCAATGACCGGATTTAATAGTGATACAAGTCACAAATTTAAGATTCATACTTACAAACTGTAACATGTCCGGAAGTCGTCCATGTACAACCGATCTCTATTAATACATGTGCATATTTGGAAAAAAAACAAGGAAACTGGTCATAATACCTTTAGTTATTATTATTAGTAGTATTTGACCAAAACAGTAGACATGACAGGATAACACAGAAAAATTGGTACAGTACAAAACAAAACAGTACTCCCGGATGGGCCAGGGACAGCAAAAGCAATAAAATTACTGTGATTCATAGACCTGCTGCCCCACAGTTCTTTAATAGCTTTCCTGCTTAACAGTCTCAATGTACCGGTAGCAATACAGGCTCAAGATGATAATCAATAAAGACCCTGATTAACAGTCTTCCCTCATAATTGATTACTAACTAACAAGACATGATAGTTATCATACTATTTGCTTGAATATTGATAACTTATCTTCAATAGACACTTACCCCAAGTAGTGTATCTTATTTTTTGATGTCAAACTCCAAGTCTTCTTATAAACTGAACTTTTCTGTCAAAAATAAAATCACCAAAAAAAATACCAGTATACCGGTGTTGTATCATACACGAACCAAGAACACCAGATTTCAGTGAATGCTCAAACTAAATGCTACAGTCTCAAACCAATGTCCAAAAAATAATAAATGAAAAAAAGCAAATAAAACAAGCACACATATTCAAAATTTATCCTTGTGGAGACATTCCTTTGTTCACATGTACATGTACTAGAGCACTCAGGTGTAAAACACTGATTTGAAAATGTTTGACCTAGAATCACATTCTACGGTTGAAATTTCAAACAAATGACCCTTATATCAAATTCTTGAATTTGAGACGTTTACTTCATATTAAAATCCTTCCTTTTTGCATAGTTTCAAGACTATCTATTTTCTAACATCTATTTTCTGAAATCTGAACATGTATTTCTCTTCTCCCACTATCATATTACTCTTTTGAGCTAAGTTTATAGGGAAGGGAAATAATCATTCCTGTCACTCCAGCACGTTGAGTGGAGTGGAGTTTGGTCAACACCATGAATTTCGTTTTTTTTCACAGTCTGTGTTCTTAAAAATGAGTGTTTCCATGGCTAAGAAAACAACATGGAAGAACCGGTCTGTGCAAGCAAAGTTCAAAGAATAATCGGCTGGTGTTAATTTTTCTTTAAAACATTTTCAGGATTATTCTAGCGAGGGAAATGAGATTTGCTCTCATAGACGGCCACTCCTCATTTTCTTTCAAAACGATGTTACACAGCTTCATGAACAGCACAGCAATCAGTAATTTTTTAGTGATAGTTGGTGGGTAATGCTTTTCAACACGTCTTCCCCCCTCCCCCTGGCCCATTACTTTAATGTTCCCAAGAGAGGAGGAGTTTCAAAAGTCATATCCGGTGTCACAAGTATCCTTCTCCCCTCCCCCCCATTCATTTTGTTCCATTTCAGGCCTTTTTATTATGCGCTACCACTATGATACCATCCCTAAGATACAAATGAATTATGCAAATAGTTTTAGACCAATTAAGTACTCGTAATTTCCCAGTAGTTTTCTTTTCAGCCATTCAAAATAGGTTGCATTCAACCTGCCTGGACGCCATGCATCAAATCATCTAAATCTGTCTGAGTGGCCATGGTTATTGATGTCTATTTATTACTATCAATATGAACATGAGTGAAAGAATGTGGACAGAAGTCAAAAGGGTTGTGTGTGCATTTACTAATCAGAACGTTTTTTGATCGACAAGGAAGACAAATCAAAATTTGGAGTATATGAGAATGAAGCAGAGTGTGACAGATACCAGTGTCAAATTGCCTACAGATGCCTGATGCAGCAGGTTTTGTAAGCAAATCAGTGTAAGCTTCTACCAATTTGGCCTGATATGCCAGTTTGGCTAATTCAGTGCCAAAATCTCTTGGCAATGCAAAAAACTGCCTTATTTGTCCTATAGACCATCCATATAGCAACACTCTGCCTTTCAACATTTAAGATGAAGAAATAACCATAAGTTCTGTGTTTTCCATGATTTTTCGTCTCCTGAAAATTTGCGTGTTTATTTATGCCCTTTGATTTCGATCATTTTCTTGTCAACAAATGAATTTAAGTGTAGGTGCTTGAAATAAAATTATGTATGAATGATACCACACCCAACTTATTCTTGATATATTAAGAATCTGTGAATATATTGCATGGTTGGAGCAAATAGCTGGATGAGTTTCAGTAATTGTTTTACACTGTACATGCACATAGCCGGAAACCCATGGTTCTTGACTATTTGTACAATGGCCACATGTAGTCCAGCTGAACTGAGTGTGTCCAATGCTAACTGAGTTCTATCAGCTGGAACTTCACCATGAAGATTAAACTTAAATTAAGGAAAGTGCGTAAATAATTCTATGTGTATATGAATTGAAATAATTAAGATTTTACTTTGGAAATAACAGAGTTGGAAGTTTGAAGGAGTTAACTGTGAATAACATTGACATTGAACAACATTGAAATATGGATTCTATTGGGCCCAAAATAGATAACAGGTAATTTGGATATCAACAAAGTATCTCCACCACCCATTGTCTTGTTGACGTTTAACACCAGTCAGTTTCCGGTGCTAATATTCCTAGTTTTGTATGCACCCTTGTGCAGGCGTGGCATACATAGTGTGGACCTCTGCACAAAAGAAGTCCACATAATGTAGGGTGAGATGTCATTGTGTGGACTCACACATCCACACAATGTTTTCCCCTCTCTGAAAAACAGTTTCGGAGGCATTTAGGGGTCAAGGTTATTTGTGGCAAAATGAAGAGGAACAGTCCAGGAAATCATCATTAAAAACCCAGCTGGAAAGAGTTATCCCAGTTGGAGAAAAAGCAGCATTTCCCTCAAGTTTCCTTAACCACAGGAGAACAAAGGAATGACCACACTTTGTATGTAAAACAAGCACATGTATGTGCTTACAAATTTCACTAAAGCATTTGACATGGTGAACCACGAAAGTGAAAACTCTTTTAGACTTGGACGTTTCTCCGTCCATTGTGAAGTACATGTAGATTGTTCATTTTCTTATCTCAGCATGAACAAAGAGTTAAGTACAAACAAACCCTTTCTGAGTGGCAAGTACTGACTGGTGGCATTCCCCAAAGTACAAAGCTTGGTCCACTGATTTTTTTAGCCTACATTAACAATGCAGCAAATGATGCCCAACATATATGCTGGAAGTATGTGGACGACTGAGTAACAATCTGAATAACCCATACAAATGTCACTTCATGCCGATTTACATGTACTATGGTAGACCGGAACTCCCTAACACACAGTTTTATACAGCTGGCGTTCTTCTTGATCAAGTTCAGAGTGTGAAGCTATTGGGTGTTACGTGTACACTACAGCATAACCTAAAATGAGATACATGTAGTCACCTACATGTAACCGACATCACTAGCAAAGCCAATAGAAAGCTCTTCATATTAATGAAATGAAAAAAGTGCAGCCTAACTCGTGCTGACCTCGTTATTGTATACAAGAATACATCAGACCTGTTTTAGAATACTTACCTCCCTTGCGGCACTCTGGAATTACATGTTCTGTTAACTTAGAATCAATCCAGAAAAGGGTGTGGACATCACATCATACTTGACTGATTGTACACTTGTAACTTATGACCACGCCTTAAATGTCCTCCGACTTGAAACACTCGTTAGCAGAAGAACTGATCGTTGTACTAATTTGCTCTTAATACTTTTAATTCTGATAGATTTAATGCATGGTTTAATAAATCCCTCAGTAATCACTGGATGCACCTCAGATCAAATAGAATTCTTCAAGAATTCACCTGCAAAACTTAACACTTCAGCAACAGCCCACTCCCTTATTTCATAAAATTGATAAATCCATCTTTTTAACTCCCGTCATCTGTCTCCTATGTAATGTATTGTCTAGTAACCCCTGTCATTTTTAACAAACGTGTAGTTTTTGTTATGTAAATTCCACCATACAAATACCTTTAGGTGTTTTTACCGCTTTAATATTATTATGTAAATTGAAAGTTAAGCTTATCTGTGTATGCTGTTTTATCTTTTTTGTCTACTTAGCCCTTTTAAAATTCTGTTGTATAACTGCCCTGCAATTCAACCCTCGGGCTGCTATTGGCAATTTGGATTAAATAAACCAACATTAATAATAATAATAATAAATCCCTGTCAATCTCTTCATAATGTGGACCTGATAACTTTCGTATCCCCTCATGTACATGTACATGTATACATGTACATGTAGTCTTATCTGTTCTGAAAGGTTTTATGACATAGCGACAAACTTTTTTTGCTTTTAGCTCAATGGAGATCATCTTAACCTGATTTTTTACTTCTTATTAATTTAACAGGATCAGATAGACCTCTCCTTGGCCGTTTGCATTTAATGATTTTTTTTGGGGGGGGCTTTTATTCAATCTCCAACCCATGCTCAAGCAGATTCTGTATTCTTATTTCCAGTTCAATTAATGTTTGCTGAGTGAGGTCTAAATGAGAGTATGGAGAATGTGATATCATTTCTATGGCATGCTTGCAGTTTATGTGCCTTTGGGAATGTGAGAAGTTGATGTGCACGTGGAGAAAAAACAGGTCATGGCATCTGATACCACGATGAATACTCTGTCCCACAGGACTGGGAAAAGTGTAGGGAAAAAAGGCAAACAAGATGGGGAAGATATAGATTTGTTTGAATTTGAAACATTCAGTGCTTATTCTCATAAAATCACCAGACAGTGTGATGCATGGTGGATGCAGTCTGGAGAAGCCCGTTCTCCTTATATTTATTGTCTTTGATTGAGAAATAGGGCAGACTCAAATTGTTTAATAATATTCAAAGGACTGACGAAGGTGGCTGGGTGGAGAGTGCTCTTGAACTGATAACTGGCTTGTTTGCTGTATACATGTACATGTATTTGTGGCTTAATCCATCAACATGATCAAGATGGAGTGAAATTCTTTAAACTCTAATTCATAAGATGAAGTTATTGAGTCAGTTTACAATGCAACCAAAAAAGTCAACAGCAGACTGTATACAATCCCCAAACCAACAAGAGACCACACACGCTGCCTGTTAGAACAAAGTTGAGTTCAGTGGCAACTTTTTCAGACAGAAAATACATGTAGGTGTGGCAATGGAAAGCAAATGCAGTCCCAAATACATGCATGTGACGTAAGTTCACCCTGTGTAAATGCAATTGTGAGTTACATCACATACATGTACATGTATGGAAATGTCTTAATAATATTTGATCCCAAACAACCAGGTCACTTCTTTGATCTTGTCATCTACTAAGGTGAACGGTTCAAAATAGAAGAGAAACTGGATACTCAAGTACATGTACATGTACATGTATCTTCTAAACACTGATACATGTACATTTCAGTATATCGTTTTGGATTCAGCCCACCCTAAGTCAGTGCATGTATTTTGCAGATGAAGAAACCTGTAGCACAATATAACTGTATGCAAAACTCAATAAATTTTGAGGAGAAAGTTGAATTGAACAAGGATAAACCAAGAAGATTTAGCCCTCCTTCATCAACAAGGTGAGACTCACGTGAACCCAGTCAGGTGAATTAAATCAAAGAAAGAGATCCCGCTTCTCTTCGTTCTGCCCTATTACCCAACAAATAAGACAAACATGTACATGTACAGAGGTAAAACAGGCCTTCCTTAAAACTGGGGCTTGAGAGGAAATGAATATTTCCTATGTCCTACAATCTTCATCAACCGTATGACCCAATACACTACATCAATAAGTAGTCAGTTAGTATTCATATTTTTCCACACATTAAGCATTTTGTATACTTACATCACAAATCAGAGTTCTCCACATGCGACAATTGCGTCTATATGCAGGGGATTTTCCCAAGTCTGCCTCTCTTGCCCGCAAATGCATCACGATGTTGGGTTTGTTGCACCTCCATATCAGTTCATCAGACATGATGAATACACATTCATGTACAGTACATACATGTACACAGCAGGTTACCCATCAGGAATATGCCTACAACGAAAAAACTACATCGGTCATTAAAGAACAATGTAGAGAAATTTATACAGTGCAGTACATACATGTACATGTACACTGGCCCTACATCTCATAATGATTTTCTTGATTTTAATCGTTGTTTTTTATCCACATCGTTTTACCATCAACTACCTACCGTCAGGGAATCTTCTGCTGTTTTTATCGTCGACCTGTGTGTGTATGTATAGCTTGCTATTTTATTAACTGTGGTTGACTGAAACTTGTAATACTGAATTTTGTTGCTGTGATTTGGGGTGGCACCCTACCCATTGGAGAAATGACATCTATTTTTGGACTTCTGTTATTACTACTTCTACTACTAGGCCATGTAGGCCTAGGCCTTGTGCATTGCACCACCTTTTCATTTGGACTGCCTGAATCATCGTCTGTAATTGTGCATCACAGTTTCATGGTTGCAACTGAGTGCCCACTTCACCAGCGTGGTACATTTTCCTCTACTGTGATTAATGTCCGGTCAGTCAAAAGACCTGTTGTTGTCTGGGGTAAACATGGTCTCCTGTGTCTTGTTGTGGCCAGCCATGATCCGTTCATCGACTTGACCATCTACATGGACATTTCAATTAATCCAGGCCCGTCCAAAAATCTGGTGAGGAACACACCAGCTTTCACGGATGACTGCTCATCGGACTCTCATCTACCCGGTACATCGGATAGAGTTACATATTCACGTACCCCGTTACTTAGTTTTCGACAACGGAGTCCACCCTTGGACCGTAGTATTGTTCATCTGCTTCGAGCTACGGGTATTCCTCGCCGACGTGGAAGTCGTGGTGGACACCGTCGGAAAATTTCTGTCACTGTTGACAATTTTCCGCGCCATCGTTTCCCAGAGAGGTATCAATCAAGGCATGACATCAATCGTACACTGATTCCAGTTTCGGTTTTTGTCGGTGACAAACCACAAGACATTCCTGTTTTGATCGACCAGCTCTCTTGACCCTTTCGTGGTAACTATTGGTGATCAATCAATCGCACCTTAACACCAGTGACGCACATTCCTCACTATCAATTGTCTGTAAATCGTGGAGAGGATCACACTGTGAGACTCTGCATCCTTAATACTCAATCTCTTAGGAATAAATCGGTGGACTTTCTTGATTATGTATGTACTGTAGTTCTGGAGAAGACATTTTTGCCCTGACAGAAACGTGGTTCAGGGATGTTGATGATGCTTGCAGACTGGAGGCAACCCTAGGGATTCAAGCTGCTAGATCACCCAAGAACCAGCCGGATGGGGGGAGGCACTGCATTGCTTCTCCGTGATGGTATGGATGCCAGCAAGACGGCAGCCGGAGAACGTCAATCCTTCGAATTCTCGGAATGGTTGATTAGGTCCGGTTCGCAGTCTCTTAGACTGGTTATTGTCTATCGACCACCATATTCATCTAATCACCAAATCACTGTTAATGCATTTATTGATGAGTTTTCTGACTATCTAGAAACGGTTATATTATCTCATGAACCCCTTGTGATTACTAGAGATTTTAATATTCATGTTGACATGGTTCAAAATCACGATTCCATGCGTTTTGCTGAGATACTGGAATCTATGAGTTTACAACAGCATGTCATCACTCCTACTCATATACACGGTCACATAGTGTATTTAATAATTACTTTTCAATCAGAATCGGTTACATTGGGAACACCGATCTCTGGTGAATTGTTCTCAGATCATTTGCCTGTTTTGTGCAATATCCAGTTGAAAAGGTCCTGTTTATCTGTGAAAGATGTGTCATAGGAAATTAAAGGCTATCGACTTGGCAAAGTTTAATAATGACATTTGTAATTCTGAATTTTATGAGGATTACGTTCTTATTGATTCAAAGAATCTCAATGGTATGGTTGATTTGTACGATGATACCATGGGAATTATTATTGATCGTCATGCTCCACTTAAGTCCAAAACACTAATTGTTCGACCACATGTACCCTGGTATAATAATAATATCAAATTAGCCAAGTGTGAAAGAAGGAAACTTGAGAGGAAATGGCGTTTGACTGGATTACAGCACGATCTAAACATGTTTAAATCCAAGAAAAATAATGTTACTTTTTAATGAAGATTGCTTGTCGGGAATACTATACCAACTTTATACAAAAGAATAGTACTGATCCCAAAAGGCTTTTTAGGGCCTGTGGTTCTCTCTTTCTTAATAGGGTTTCTGTTTTACCTCCACATACCGATGCTCTACAACTTGCGAATCATATGAGTGATTTCTTTGTCCAGAAAATTAGTACTATTAGGCTGAAATTGAATTGCATTAATCCTTCACCCACTTATAATATGTTTGTTTCACACCCAGAGCCACCCACTTTTACTGATTTTGGTCAATTATCTCAAAATTGTGTTCGTAAACTGGTGACTGGCTCCAGTAAGAAAACGTGCATTCTTGACCCGATTCCTACTAATCTGTTTGTCGACTGTTTGGACTCCTTTTTACCATTTGTTACTAAATTGATTAATCTTTCACTAAAGAGCGGGGAATTTCCAGCTGCTTGGAAATTGGCTGTTGTTCTCCCTTTATTAAAAAAACCTGGACTTGAGGGCAAAGTAGAGAATTTTCGACCTGTGTGTAATTTACAGTTTATTTCGAAGCTGCTGGAAAGGGCCGTTGCTGATCAATTGCAGTCTCATCTGACACGGAATAATCTATATCCAGTTATGCAGTCATCTTATCGTAAATTTCACAGTACAGAAACTGCCTTATTGAAAGTTCAAAATGATTTGTTGATGGCCATGAACAGGAAACACGTTACACTTCTGGTGTTATTAGATTTGAGTGCAGCTTTCGACACATTAGATCACGATGTTTTTTTGAGTTTACTCCAGTCACCTTTTGGAATTATTGGCACTGCCCTAAACTGGTTTAACTCATATTTGAGTGGTAGATCTCAAAGGGCTTTGGTCAATGGTAAACTATGTAGTAAACGTAATACTGAATGGGGTGTTCCTCAAGGGTCATGTTTAGGTCCTTTATTGTTTATCTTGTACACTAGTCAGCTGTTTGACATCGTCAATGCTCATCACCCAAGAATCCATGGCTATGCTGATGATATTCAGTTGTATTTATCATTTTGTCCAGATGAAACTGGTAGTCAGGAATTTGCCCTGTCAGCTATGGAGGCTTGCAAACACGATGTCAGACAATGGATGTTTAATAATGGATTATTTCTGAATGACAATAAAACGGAATATATCATTATTGGCACTCGTCAACAAATATCCAAGGTAACTTTGGATGGTATTCATGTTGTGAATCTGCCATTTCACCCTTGGCTACAGCTTGTAACTTACATGTAGGTACCTGGTTTGACGCCAACACATGTACATGTACATTGTATGTCTATGAAAATTCATATTACTAAGGTTTGTGGGGGCGCATTCTATTATCTGCATAATATTAGGCACATTCGGAAATATCTTCTCCAAGGAATGTACTGAGACACTGATTTATCTCAAGTAGATTGGATTACTGTAATAGTTTGTTTTATGGCTTACCCAGTACTCATATTAATCAGCTCCAGAGGGTACAGAATGCTTGTGCACAACTCGTCTACAAGACACATTTTGTCGAATTACTCCTCTTCTTATTGATTTACATTGGCTTCCGGTTTTATATAGAATTGAATTTAAAATTTTGTTGATGACATACAAAGTCTTACATGATTTAGCTCCTCAATACTTAACTCAGCTTGTGTCTGTAAGGTCTTGGAACCGTTACCATCTTCGTAGTTCCAGTGATGGTGTCCTCCTCAATTATCCTTTAGGTCGGGCTAAGGCTACCCTCGGAGATCGAGCATTTGAGTATTGTGCGCCACATCTCTAGAATAAGCTTCCATGTAATATTAGAAGTGCTACCAGTGTCATTACTTTTAAATCAATGTTAAAAACATATCTTTTTAAGAAAGCATATTATTAATTTCTAGGCTCTGGGTGATTGTTAATATTGATTGTAATTTTGTCCTCTTTAATTTTGTTGGACCTGTCTGGGAGAATCTGGGTGTTCTCTCGGAGAGTGCTTCCAATTTTCGGGCTGAATCTTGGACGCACGATGGGTCGTTGGAGGGAGAACTGGTGCTGGCCGCGTGTGGAAGTCCCACCATGTTTGGTTTAAACTTTTAATCAATGTTAAATTGTGTTTATTTTAATTATTTTGGGTCTTTGTAAATAGTTGTTCTAATAGGTTTTTTTTTATATTGTTGAGCACTCCTGAACATTTTTTATGAAATATATATAAATTGAATTTAATAATAGTAATAATTTAATGTAGTTGATTAAATATTTCTGAATTAAAAATACATGTACACTGTACATATACATGAATAACAATAATCATCTAAATTGTTCAAAAGTCATCAGGAATATTGTCTAAGGATTTCGCAGGTGTAACAGATGTACACTCCAACCAGTATTACTTTTCACACAAGGGTCTCACAGTTACATGTACATGTATGATATGTTATGACCGCTATGTATGTGTTTTCTTTCTGTATTTCTTGTACTCGAGCTCAATCTCGTTAAATTTAACTTTTAGCAATTTACAGTATGATGTTCATGTACATGCATGGCATGTAAAATTGGTACAATTTGAACATTTACTGCAAGGCTGAATTTTTAAAAAGTTTCTAGACCATTTTTAATGGAAGAGGAAGATTTTTTTACCATAGCATATTTTTGCAAGATGGCACACCAATTTCCTATGTTTAAACTAAAGATCTTTCACACATTTAACATTTATAACCGTGCTCAACTGGATTCTACGAGGAAACAAAGGGCATCAACGACAAGTGTTAACAGGTGGATTGGGATCTGATCCAGATCCGATCCACGTACCTTTTTGATCTCCTTTTCAGGAAAGATAGGCTCCCACAATCGAAAGATTTGATCCCTGCGTGGTCCAATGCACAATATACATGTACATGTAAGCGCTAGTTAACTTCCTCAACCAATCTACGTGTATGTATGGTACAATATGAATATACACGTACATGTACAAGTCTGTGACCGGACGGTACAATGTCATTCTGTCTCGTTCAGGTGCATGGCAACACCTCCCTGACATTTCAAATACTCCCCAAAATGAAAATGTTACTTTTGTTGCTTAAACACTTCATGCCGGAGCATTTTTCAGTGTTGATATGCTGGGTCGGCATGATTATCATTTTTTCCGTTTTCAAAATTCTTCAAAAATTCATCATTTCATTTCACAGACGTTGAAAGCTGCACCAAGTAATCTTTAGGCACTACTCTACCTTGACAGGTGACCTTCATTGACCCTCGAGTATTTTAGCCAGGCCTGCAGCCTTGTAAACAGAGCCCAGATTGTGCAGTGTTATGCAACTTTCTCTTGTTCACGAGCCTGGCTCAGTGCACTGCTGACCTCTTTTCAATAGGGGCCAGATTAGCATGCAGCGGTGCTGTGTGGCTCATCACTGCGGTGGTGGAGCGCTTTTGATGACATGAGAAATGGGTTTGCGGGTACACCATAGAATCAATCTCTTTTGGACAAGGTGTGGTTCTTAACCACTTCATGC
>NW_019091489.1:395334-408731 GCF_001949145.1 Acanthaster planci | reverse complement strand
CTCACATATAGTTTTTTTTTCATGATAACATTGAACAAAATAACATTCGTTGAAGGGAAAGGTTGTATAATCAATCTGATTTCATCGGGTATAGGTCAGTTTCATTTCTTTTATTTGGGAGACATGCTCTAGGTACGGAAGCTTAAAATGACCATCCACAATATCGCGTTTCCGAGATAAATTATGGTGGAAAGACGGAATACCCTGAATTTCGGACGTGTTTCTCTGATAGTGTGATTGGGAAAGATGTCTTCTCAAGATATAATATCACGGAATGACGGCTTTCCAAGATATAACATCGTGGAAAGACGGCTTTCCAAAATAAAATATCACAGGAAGACGGCTTTCCAAGATAAACTATCACGGAAATGCGTCTTTCCAAGATATGATGTCACAGAAAGGCGTCTTTCCGTTCATGATTTCCAATCCTGAAATGACGTCTTTCCGAGATGTTAATCTTTGAAAGTCGCCTTTCTGTGATAACCGTGGGAAAGACATCTTTTCGTATAACAAACACAGCTCGAATGTCAAAGGGCGAAAGTGATTATGCATGTTTCATTCCATGAACAGGCAATCGTTTGGGCAGTAACTCCAGCCAAGAATAGGACCCATGCATCATGGTTCCTATTAAATTAGTGATTATTTTAATCACACCTCTCAACTGTTTTGGGGCGTTTGAGTACCGTTTCAGCCAAACGTGATCCGTTAGGTTCTGAACATGCTGAATTGTATCTCCTGTCTGTTCTGAACGTAAACTTACCTGCTGTCATGGTCAAAGTGGTTACGAATATAATTGTGCCACATCGATGGACGCATTTTTGCAATATTTCAGGGCTTGCATAATATAATCCTATCATTCCTATTAAAAGGAATTGCCCCTTCCCGATTGTATTTCCCATTTTCAAAGTTGTTGGGATTGTCAACATTTCCATGATGATTTTTTTTTTTGTCTTTTCGTCTTTAGGTTGTCTTTGCACTTCTTGTTCAAGAGGCAGCTACCCACAACATGATGCTGATTTCATCGCCGTGGCACGGAGTCTAAATAGAGAGCATCTTATTTTAACATATTTTCATCAGGGTTACACAGCAGTGCAAATTTGTTTGATTCTGGCTCTGCGTCACAGAATCTTCCTGAGCATCCGCCACTTGCGCCGGTTGTTATCATCCATAGGATTGCGCAGGACTCTCAGACGGACTGCACCTGCTCATGAAATAATTGCTGCCATCAGAAACGAGTTAAGTGGGAGTAGTAGGCTACTGGGATACCGCCTCACGTGGTATAGACTTAACTATCAGTGTGGTTTGCGAGTAACTCAGAATGCCACAAGGATGCTTCTTAAAATTCTAGATACTGAAGGAGTTCGGATGGGATCCCAAGGACGACTTTTTAGGAGGCAATATTAAGAAGTGGCGCTGATCATATTTGGCACATTGACGGCTATGACAAGCTAAAACAATTTGGATTGGCAGTTGCATGGTGCTTTTGATGGATTTTTGTGGAAGGTTTTGTGGCTCTGCGTTGGCTCAAGCAACAACAACCCAATGTACATTGATGGTTTCTTTCTTCAGCAGGTGAAACGCCTAAGAGGTATGCCAACAATACTGAGGTGTGATTGGGGAACGGGGAGAATAGCATTGTCAGGTTACTGCAGATAGCCCTTAGAATGGATCATGGAGATGATCTATCGGGATTGATAGTTTTATGTGTGGCCGATCAATAAGCAACCAGTGCATGGAGAGCTTTTGGGCCCAACTCCGCCGCGTGATGATGCATTTTTGGATTAACTTTTTTAAAGACATGAGGGACCGTGGCATCTTCGACAATACAAATGGCGTACACGTGGAATACCTCAGGTTTTGCTTTATTTCATTCCTGCAAGAAGAATGTAACAAGCCTGTACACATGTGGAACAGCCATACTATCAGACATCAACGCCTAAATGAGTGTCCATCTGGGAAACCAAATATTATGTATTACACACCAGAACTGTTGGGGAGGACAAATCAGCTCAAACCGCTGTTGGATGATTGGCATGAAATTGATGAAATAGAAACTCAATACCCTCGGGTTTATCCTCCGTGTGGATGCAGTGAGCAATTTGTACAAGTGATTACAGACATATTAGGACAAAATACAGACAATTTTGAAATGCCCAGGACCGCCAAAAGCTTATATACTGTATATACGGCTGTTAGAGTTAACTGATGTCAGTCAGTAATAAGCACAAGCGTCATCATTTCAGATCCTGGATTGCATAGGACATGATACATAATTTTTCACTGCATTATGGGTATGGCATAATGTTTTGGAAGCTGTTCCCGGCAGACCTTGGTGATATAGGTTACCTAACGCTGCCCAAAATTGATGTCAAAATGTAGGACCCCCTCTCTCCAAATGTACATGCACATTTTGGCATCGTTGTCTCACCATGATGACCTATGCAGGATGGTGCCATATTTCAGAAAGAGAAAAGAACACAACTAAACAAATGAAACAAACTGATGAAATCTTCCTTCCGCAGTCCGAGTCTTTTGTGCCTTTGATTACTGGGTCTTCACACATTCAAAATGAGATACGTGCAACCGGGCATAAGATTTGTTTACTTAATGAGGGGGCGAAATTAAAGGGGTTTGCTAAGAAAACACTGTGCTTAAAAATCTCGAAGTTTCAATCTGCATTTTTAAGAGACTCTTGTTCTGGCCAGTATGTTTTGGTTATTTATAGATCATATTGCAGAAATGATTCTACAATAAATCTGAATGGTTCGTACAGTTTTATCAGTTCAAGGTCATCAGCCATTCAATTTGAATTTGTCTGCACATGAGAGCAAAGAGGTGTATGGCAAAAGTGCATTTAATTCAATGCAAACTGCAATAATACACTCGCATTTTCTCCCTACGAAATTACAAATTTAATGTGGTTGAATGATCAGGATTGTCAGCATATGTAGTCCTACTTACGAAAAATAAAAAGCAAAAGTAACCCGAAAATTCTTTTAAAAAATCGGCAAAACTTCCCCAAGGGGAGAGGACAGAATGTCACCCTTGCCACCCCCACCCCCGAAACGCCAGTGGCTTCATCTGAACCTATTGACAAGAACTAATGTTTGGTCTTACCTACATCGGACAATAAGGGGAGATAGATTGAGCTGTTTCAGACTGTGGCTCAACCCAAGCCAGACTTTTGAATAGCGCCGTCTATTTTCCCTTCGCGTCGCATTTGTGACGCATTATTAATTATGGGTGCGAGCTTGTGCTGGCTCAAATTTTGTCATCAAAGGTTTCCCAATAACTGTAGCTTTTCCAGGTAGAAATTGGGGCATACATCTCCGGAATACATGGAAATGATCGAATGTAATCGTTTTCAGGGCATATTGGAATGGTTTGTGTTTTTTTCGTTTCATTAAATGTGCTAACTGATGAACAGATTATGAGCTTTTTCCGCACAGAAGCTAAATCAACCACAATAACCAGCTCTGCCATACAGGTACCAGGCCTCCTAAGACTGAGTTTTCACGCTTTTAACAAAGTTATTGAATCAAATCCCACACTATCCCTGAATGCTGTCATAATTCGTTGTTGTTTTGTTTCAGCAACTCAGGCTATTTGCGCCAATAACTGTACGTTTATTCATACACTTTATTAATCAGCATCACATTACGGAGTTGGGAGGAAGGTCCAGTTTTAGAGGCAGGAGGAAACCGGAGTACCTGCGAAAGCGAGAAGGGACTGGAAACCAAATGCACTAAAACGCCTGGGCCAAGCCAGGACTCAAACCCGGGCCTCATTTGTGCAAACGAGGAAAGAACCGCTACGCTAACCCGCTCCCCTTGTCATAATTCACCCCCCCCCTATACTTCCCTTTAAGCATTAAACACCCTCGTTTAACAGGCTGTGTGAACCCTAGTTAACTCTCATCCGAAATGCAATCAACCATTAAAGGGCCTTTCAAATCGAATTATAAATCAGTGAAAAGCAAGTTTTGGCTGGTTCTTTCATGCTGGTACTTGCGAATATTGAACCAATTTGTTGCCTTAGTTGGAGAAGGACGTCTTGCTAAAGTCTCCCTGTCAGCAGCACTTCGACACAACATTGTATTCGATGTTCTTTTGTAAGCAGCATGCATTCTCAAGAAATCGCAAGGTTCCCCTCATCCACTTGTAAATTTAAGAAAATAGTCAAGACCACCGTAGGCCGCCAAACGAAGTGGTACAATTCCCCAAATAGACGCTGTTAAAACAAAATTAAAAAAAAATAAATAAAAAATAAATAAAATGAAAATTGGTCACTGTTCTGTCAGCTGTGAACGAAGTGACAGAAATTGCAGCATCGTAGCTAGGATTTTTTTTGGGGGGGAGGGGTGAACGGGCCGAGCATCAGCATCTCATGGGAGGGTTTTATGCACTTTAGTGAGTAAATTATTACATGTATGTGGTTGAAAATATTGCTTTACCGCTCTATAACCATTGACATAAAGATTGTTACTATTAAGCAACTGGCTAACTAAAAGAAAACACGAAGCAAAGCATCTTACGGATGTGTTTCAATATGATTTTAACTCATTTTGGGGGGAAAGGAAAAGGGGGCAATCTTTTTTTTCTGGCGGAGGGGGGGGGCTGAATGCACTGGAAATTCGTTGGGGGATAGTGGCACTGGCCCCCTCAGGCCCCCTACCGCATAATTGGGTGCTATTTCAAAGAAGACACATCAACTGTAACAAAGGCTGCCCTTTTGTATCAAATGACTACACGCCCTACTTACAAATGCCAATAATATTCATTTCGTTTCTATACCCCCTCTTTATACATTTTAATAAATGTGATGCTTTCAAGCCAACTCAACATAATTATTGTGATGGTGAAATGTGAGTCCCGCAAGCGAGCCAGGAGAAGTGCATGTAGACCTCTGGATACCCTTTATATATAAAAATTAACGCCTTGAGCGAACTGTAGGGCAGTCAAAATTTAATGTTCACAAAATGGGTTTTAAACTGTCATGGGCAGAGATGACTTTAAATCGGGTGGAAGGCTCATCGCATGTGGGGGGGGGTGCAGTGTCTCACATTTTCAACTGGGGGACTTCCCCACGCTTTTCGCGGGCCCTTCAATTGGGTGGGCTTGATAGATTGCTCTATGATTAACGGCTGAAGCCAGATTGTCTCACGTACCTCCCCTCACTTTGAAAATCGTTCTGTCGTCACTGGTCTAAAGGTTGCAGTCTCAACAACAACAGGATCATTAAAGGGGCTTTGGCAGTTCTCCGCAGCTTGAATTTTTTTAAGTAAGGCCGGCTGGTAAAGGGGCACGTTTATGATTTACCTTCTTGCTAAGTGCTTTTGGCTCTTCAAAGCCTCCTTAGATGAGGAACTTGGTGCAGGCGGGATGGAAATCATTGTTCAAAGAAGTCACCTTTCTAAGGTCTTTATTATGTTTAACGCTTACTTTTGTCCAATGCAACTATAAATACTTATAACAGAATCCTTATTTCTGCCGCATGAACCTTTATATTGGACATAATGTCTTGGTTAATCTTTCTTATGTGTCTGAGGGCATGGTTTTTAAGCCACAATAGATTGGCCCGTTTAGCAACTTGCAAAATTATTTGTTATAATTAAAACAAGGCCTCTTTGGTGATCTTCAATAAGAGAGAACAAAGAACAAAAACAAACAAACAAACAAACAACCGACCCACAGACGGAACAAATATTATTTTACATTTTCATTTTCTTACACTTTAGATGGATTTATTTGCAGATTAAACTATCTACATGTATTTTGTTTTTTTGTTTTCACAATTTGTTGTACATTTTACACTTTTACTTTTTTATTTTGTATATTTTCTCATTGTAGTATTTGGGTAAATTATTGATTGTGTGGGAGGGGTGCTATCTGAGGGGGGGGTGCGCATGAACGGGCACAACAAACACCCTGGGCTCGGATCTCTGCTGGTGTTATTGCTATTTAAATTCCAGCAGTAGAAAGGCCAACAGCGGAGGCGACGGCAAACATGGGTAATGCCCCTGCCACCGCATGATGGCGCTGTTGCTACACACCAGCATACTCACAATATGTACAATATGCGTGACATCCCTCACAATTGTTTAATTGGCTTCGGATTGCATGAGCAGGCTTTCGAGTCATCCTGGCCGTCGTAAGTTTGGGTTGTCTTTTCTTTGCATACAGTTGTAATGGATGACTAGTTGTGGCGTTTGTTCTTTCTTCCATTTCTCTGGCTCTTCCCACTTTACTTCCACTGCTGTACGTAATTAGTCAATGCAACTTGAGTGGAGACTAACCACTCTTTGACTTGAAACAAGACTACACCAACTTTAATTAAGGCGGCAAAAGTATTGTTGGTTTTGTACAGACAGCTCAGTTAGTTAGGAAAAGGAAACGGTAGAGTTAAATTTTCATGAACCATTATGTTTATTATGATTATGGACATTTCTTTATAAAGTAATTGTCATAGTATTGCTCAGGTTGTATTTGGTTAATATTTGTTCTTTGCACGAACTACATGTTACTCATTCAAAGCCCTCAGCCCATGCAGTTGCTAGGCATGCAAGGCAGTGCCTGCCATGTCTTTAAAGGTGGCCCCGGGCCCAGACAGTGAATACATATACAGAGCCAGAGAGAGGATAATTGAATCCCATGTCCTTTCCTGGGCATAACCAGAACCTGCGTGCCGTCACAGTCATCCCTCCCCCCAGTCAACACTCCCCTGGACCAGCATCCACCCACTCCGCCATAGGTCCCTCCCTCACACTGAACTTCTCCTTCCTAACCCCCCCCCCACTGTACCCCTCCCCCAACCCACTCCATCCCTTCCTTCACCCCACTCCACCCCTTCCTTCAACCTACTACACCCCTCCCCTAACCACCTGCACCCTCCAACCCCCCTCGCTATTTGTATTTGTTAAACTTGCCGAATATATTACCGATATCTGTGATTGTAATTTTTTTCTTGTTTTCCAAATTTGGTGGAATAAATGATAATAATGACTATAATGAAAATAATAATAACAACCAACAACAGCAAAATGTAACGTTCACTTCATTTTTTAAGTAAAGAGAAAGAACATTTAATTGTGTATATATTCCTTTAGAAATATAGATTATACAAATAAACCATGTGTATATAAAACATGTAAAACAGCAGATATTCACAGGTATAAAAGCTAAAGGAAAACTAAATGGCAAAGCAAAACGTTATCAGGGAAGACTGGAACCAAACCTTCAAAGCTTGTGTGCACCTGTTCAATCCAAACATTTTTCTAATATCCCTTTAGAGGTATCAAAAATGTATTTTCTACACTCATAACTAAGTTCAACATCAAGAAAAACTAATGCAGCCATTGCCCATTTATCAGAATGAATGAATCAATTCTTTTACCGAAAATCAGTTCACTTGGTATGCTACTTAGCATTCACGAACAAGAAACCATGTTATGGAAACCTCAGAAAAAACGCATGGACACTTTCTGACAAAGGGCAACTGTATGACAGCCATCATGTTACAGACTAAAGTTTTGATTTCAATTTAAATCAATACTTTTTCCACACACTTCTCTAGCCAATGGTACATTCGTCACCAGAGTAAGATTTACATCACTAAGATAATGGCAGTATACCTTAATTAATGAATTTTGATGAGTTGTGATATAAAATACTCCCAAGAATCTGATTGTATAAAATTATCTGTATATTGGAATCGACATGCATTAAAAGATTTGGTTCATGAAAAGATTTGACTATAACCCACAGGCCTAAATAAAAAAAAGCTGACCTTTCACAGCCTCTCCCACAAGAAATCTCAACGAAACAAATGCAGTAACATAGTTTTCCAACTTTAGTTAACAAGAGAAACTTTTAACTTATTTAACACTTTAAAAACAATGATCAAACCACAGGACAGATTACCAGTAACAAATAAGAATGTTAAATATAATTTCTCATTGATTTCTTTGACCAGTAACAAATGACTGATTGTACATACTTTAAAGTTACAGGATTGTTACACATAATTTCTCATTGATATTTCTCACTCGTAACAAATAACTGATTGTGAAAGACTGTAAAGCTGCAGGATTGTTTACAAATAATGCCTTATTGACTATCTCAACAGTAACTAATAACTGACTGTAAAACTTCCAAACTGCCAGATGAGCGTAGCAGATCATGTCAATAGAGTTTCCCAACGGATTGTGAGCCAACCTTACAAAAAGGACACTGTTGGTCACTCACATGCATATGTGTTGCACACAGAAAGCAAAAAGTATGTCCACAAGGCACAAGAAAACTGTCTGTCTCCCTGTCAGCACAGATGTGGCAAAGTGTGGACTTTCTGAAAGTTACCTGAAAAAAGGAAACATAATTAACATACATGTGTTACAGAGTTGTGAGTCAGTATGGTTCCAGAAATCATTTTCTGTAATGATACATTTTGTATGATGAATTCCAATAAATGTTATTTGAAGTCACAATAGCAATACTAATGAAATACACCTTCAGCACTGAATTCAGCCATCACCCCAGTATTGTTCAAAACACTGCTTTTTGCTAGAAAATGCAGAAAATCAAACTTGTACCAGAGCATTGATCCAACACACTGCAATCTGTAGGAATAATACAACTCCCCAGCTGTACACGAGACTAATCATTCCTCAAAACAGCAGTTTTTGTTTAGGCAAACTTGCCAATAGTGTAAAGTTGGCTTCTTGAAATTGACTTTTAGCTTTCTGTTTGTATGTCAAGTTGCACAATAAATAAAATCTAAAAAAATATCATGTGGGAGGTTTGTGTTTTCTTAAATATGCTGATTTTAATTCAGTTGGATTAATTGAAAAATATACAAGTAGTAAGTTCAAATTTATTCAAGATCTTTTTTAACACAAACAGCAGAAATATCTTTTCTCATTTTAGCATACATACTGTAGGTGTCCTGCAGGCATTTACTCTGGGGGAATCTGTATTAAACCAATTTTAAACACATTTTATGCTTAATACACTGAGGACATATACGTCTGTCAGAAAGCAAACTGCTAACCTACTTCTAACACCTAGCAGATAGAACTGTCACTAGTGCAGGTCATGCACATTCATAGTCAATTTCAGAATTCTACCAACTAGTGAGTAGGCATATAATTCCTGTCTTCTTATGTACCCTCATATTAAAAGTGAACTAGAAACTATAACTCAAAATGATATCAACAGCACAACAACAGAAAAATGACAACCATTTAGTGTGCCTAAAAAATAGTAACCACCAAAGAACCCCTTCTTTGCACTGCTCTCTGTACAAAAATCAACTTCCTAAGATGTTTAGAGTCAAAAGTCTATCAAAGCTGCTATAATTTTATAGAAACATTTCTGTTCTCAATAAACCTGTTATAGTTTAAGACATTTCCACTGTCATATATGGGTTTGGAAAAAGTACAGTTGTGTATCAAGTGGAGGGAGAATTAGGAAAGTCAACCAGCCCCCTCCCCCCAAAAAATATTAATTGGTGTGCAAACACTAGCAGACAGTCTTATTGGGTAGGGAGCTGTTCTCCCCCCCTGAAAAAATTAAAAACCTTGCCATGTCTTCAAAAATGGGGATTTTGCCCCCTCCCCCTCCCTACAGTTTTGCACTTCTAGTCAATGCATATGCCAAATGAAACTTTCTGTAATCACTGTCGAAACACTGAAAACTTCCCAGAGCTGAACCATTCAAATGCCTCTGCTTTTCAAAACTTAAACTCACGTCTGTCTTGTTTATGACAACTTGGTACTTCACTGATTTATACAATCATGAAACATGGTCAATGACAAAATGCAATATCCTACTCATATTAATGTTTACTAACATAGGCCCTCAAGCAGCCAAAACATGGAATTTGGCAGTAGCACTTTAACATAAAAAACAGAAATGCATAACTAAATTCATGAATGCTTCATATTAAAGGAATGTAAGGGCTTGGAATTCGATTCAACTGGAATCTCACTATAAAGGATCAAAATATCACGCACCCAGACTATTTTGGAAAAAAACCCTACATTACTGTGACAGCTCATTTACATATCCCTCCTGCGCAGTGCCTTTGCTTGACCCTTGAGGTAAACCTCAGACTTAGCATTTGTCTTGAGCAAAGATCGTATAGCGCCGAAGGCACAAGATGAATAACTCTGCCCAAAAGACGTAATTACCATAGATGCCATTTGAGCAAGCGATACGCCTGCGCAGTTTACGGTAATGCTTGGGCGCAAGCTCACCGGGTGCACGTGCCTGCCGCGCGCGGCGCCTACGCCTGTGCATTAATGTGCATTGCGCAGGCGTATCGCTTGCTCAAATGGCACCTATGCGATTACAACGTTTTACGTGCATTCACGGTGAAGTTCGCCATCTTGCGCCGTCTTGAGTGAGTCATTCCACCACCAGCACTGGTACTGTTCAGACCACACACAGCATTCTACGTTATTCTCCACGCATGTACGATGTACTTAGTTGCCTCAAGATTTCTTGGATGACTAGACTGGGGTAAGAATTCATTTACAATGTATAATGTTTAGTAATTGTTCTTATCTTTAAAGTTTCTTAGTCTCTTAGCATCTGTGAACACTTTCTGATTAATTTGGAGGTTAGCTCAAGTGTTCTCAAGTGTTACTCTGGTTATTGAAAGCGTGGATTCATTGATGATAGTCTTAGGAAACCTAGACGCTGTGTTGTTGTAGCTACTACATATTAAAGAAAGATCAGCCTTTTGATGACTTTCTCTTTAGCGATATATTCTATTTACATGGATTTGAAGGATTTAGAATTTCCTTACTTTGATTTATATTCACTTTATTTCTTGTTCACATTTAGTTGACTTCTCGAGTATGCATAGTTCAAGATTAGGTTTCCTTATTTTACTGTATACATATTACTCAGATACTAAGATACTAACTAAGATACCTGCAGTGTCTTATTAGACTGGCACACTAGTCCTTAAGTTATAAGATGCAGTTGACTTCTCGAGTACGCATAGTTCAAGAATAGGTTTCCTTATTTGACTGTATACATATTACTCAGATACTAAGATACTAACTAAGATACCTGCAGTGTCTTATTAGACTGGCACACTAGTCCTTAAGTTATAAGATGCAGCATATTCATGTAATTTTCCTTTTTTACACTTGATTGAGAGTGCGAATCTGCATATTGGTTAGCGTATTATTTTGTTATGTTACAATGTATTTCGACATAATGTTGTTCTTTGCATTTTCATTTATCCTAAGTTTGTTTTTATGAATCCTAAGGTTATGATGATGAGTGGACTGTATTGAGTCTGTGGTTTTCTGAGTCCATAGTATGCTTAGAGATCATTGCTGTGACACTTGCTTTAGTTATTTCCCATTTTTGTCTTTGCAAGTTAAAGCATTCACTTACCTTGTATTAGTTCAATTTTGAAATTTAACTGGACTCTACTTTTAGAAGCAAATTGTGTCATTGAGTTTGACACTAGATTGCACTAGATTCTTTGAGGATTATTAGGTTTTTACTTAAAATTTACTTTGCTGGATTGGTCTTTCCTAGAGCACTGTATTTATATGGAAATTTTATTTTTGTATCTTTTCAGGGTTTCAGTTTCCCACCTTTTTAAGATGCAGTCACCATTAAAGAACTAGACACAGTAATGTACACTATCCTTGTTGTGTCACATTTTTGGGTGTCACATTACTAATAAAATATACTTGTGTTTGTGCAGAGCTACTAGGACCCACTCCATCGCCTGAATCCACCTGTACACCCAAATATAAAGTTGATTAAATATTTTGTTGAAGAAATGATATACTAGTCCATATTAATCTGTGAAACATTTTTGCCAAATATGGTGTTGTTGTTTATGAAAAAGGAGCAATTTAGTTTATATTTAACACATTGAAAATATGGTGTTTGTTCCCTAGTCTAGGAACGCCTTGTATTTTATGGACTTTAAATGAGGCAAATTACACATCTTTTTCACCACTGACAAAGCCCTAACCTCTGTCCAATGGTAGCAAGCATCCTACCGTCATGCATAAAAACATGACCATCATGGAAGACAGTGAAACACTCACTCTGACAATTTTTTTTTCCCATGTGGCACTAGATGTGTGGGCATCGTATTCTTTTTTTTTTTTGCTGTTGCATGATGTTTGATGGTGAAAGCATGTATCATTGTCTTAACTGGGGAGTAATTCCATTTTTTTATAATTTCATTCGAAATCATTCTCAAGCGCAGATATTGTTTCATTTAATTTACCAGCATGGTTCCATTGCCAACAAAGCACAGAGGATTTGTAGTCGAACGGGACCATGAAATTTGAAGTTTCATTGCTATTCAATAAGTCTGTCAGAACGAATTTTCTGATGAGGCAACAACAAAAGGACCATCCGGAAATATGGGAAAATTAAAGAAACAAGACATAAGTTTGAATCTCAACAGGGACACTTTGGGCGAAGACTGAACTGGTATAACCTGCACTCAAAACATCACAAGACCAGACATGTCCCTTTATCCACATTTAGCACCAATGCTTGTTGTGATCTGTTATTACTTTTATTACTTATCCCACTCAACAACTACTAGGCCCAACTTGCAATGAAGATGTGGCCCCTTCAAATGGTGCTCATTTGAATGTTGCTCATGGCATTAATCTCTAGCACCATTGGACAGAGGAGAGTCGGGGCTTAATGTCCTAGCATTTATACTGAATTTTGTAATATTGCACAGATTTCTAATAATTTGCATTTAAGTAAAGACATGCTTCCTTTTCTGTAGAAATCCTGTATTTTTACATTTTGAACTTTATTTTATGGTGACATTTTATACGTGCCTGGAAATTCCATGGAGGTGTCAAATCCACATTCGGCAATGACTCAGAATAGTTGGAAGATAGAGCTTGTTGTTTTGCGGGGGTTTCGATGACCTAAAAAAATGAAGTCTTATACTTCTGACTTTGATTCTCAGGAGATGCTTCAACAATCATACACATGCAATCGAAATTAATGGCCTAACAATACTTAAAGGTGTGCAAATAATCAAGCTATTGGTACACAGCCTCAGTTCAAAGTTTTGAAAAATGCTCGTAGTGAATGTTGACAAGCTAAACACCTCTTTAGTTGTATTACAGCAATGGGATGCATATTATCACCCCGTAACTAAAATAAAGAATAAATTGCTCGGCACCATTCTACAGGCATACACCTGATAAATGAGCATTATTCCCAAAGCCCTTTGGCCTTCTAAGAAATGTAACTCATGCTGCTCACCTCACTGCCATGTTCTCCTTCAGACTCTTCTGAAGTTGAGCTTCTCACAAGAGTACACGGCTCTGCTTCTGCTGTTGGACATAAAGAGCCACTATTACTAGCTGTCAGAATTCTCCATTAATT
>NW_019091489.1:344653-383839 GCF_001949145.1 Acanthaster planci | reverse complement strand
TTTGTATATTTTTCTAAATCAACAGTGCATAGTTTATGTTAATTATGGTGTCTGAGGATTACTAGGTAAGCCCCAGGTAAGTTGCTTGAGCGTTGTTTCACGTTCAGGTATAGTAACGGGTGTTTTTGTATAACACATGTGCGGTTGATTAACTAGATCTCATGGAATGATTTTTAATTGTATAACATGTATTGTGTGATTTCAAGTAAACCTCACATGTTATGCTGTATAAATTTCTATGGCCCCTGTTTCTTTTAATATTTGGGTTAAGCTTTTTAACCCGGGACGGGTTAAGCTTAGCTGGGGCCTGTGTGGCGAAACAGGGTAGCTGCGCAGACTTGTGTTTAGTCTGGGTCATTAATAATTCAGGTCCGTCTAATTTATGCATTAAACATGCACACGACAACCAATCAGAGACGCGCATTAACTTAGGTCTGGGCGCTGGCTGCGTGGGTTGCCAGGACTTCTCAAGGTGGCCGCGTGCTAACCAGAGCTCTGTGGAGTTGTGTTGTGTTCTGAGTTTCGAATGTAAATCTGACGTACGGCCGCAGGTGGTTGGGGATCTAGGAGTAGCCGATTATATCAGATCTCTTTGAAGATTGGGGAATCGTTAGACAGTCTCGTTTATTTAAGAAATGGTAGATTATAGGGTTAGGGAACCCGTGTGAACCAGTTAATTGGGGAATTAGCGGAGCTTAGACTAGAAGGATTGTGTGCCGTTGTTCCATGCGTGTTGGCATAGCGACGGTTGGTTGCGGTCCTGGTCTGGGAGCTTGCTTTCCTCGTTGAGGTTTACTGGATGCAGGTGTCTGTTAGAGTCTAGTGAGGACTATTATAATCGCCTTCTTAATCAACTTACCTGTGTTATTTCGTAATGACTTGAAGTGGGTGAGGGTTATTTAAGTCACCTTGAACCTTGTTGCAGTTTGGGAACTGTGTTGCTTCGTAAGGCAGTATAGATTATTGTTGTATAAGTCTACCCTGTTGTGTTGTATTATTACGAAGATTGTATTAGCTTGTGTATTAACTTATCAGTTATAAGCCATCGGTAGATTATTTATTTAAACTTGAGGGTTACGCTGATCACTGTGAGGGTTACCTGGTTATTGTGAGGGTTACCCTGATCGCTGTGAGGTTTACCCTGATCACCGTGAGAGTTGTTCTGGTGTAGGTTAAGGATAAGGCTTATTAATCAAGTTCGTGGTGCAGTTGACCACGTAGAACTATCTCCCTGTGAGGATAATTTTGTATATAGTTAATTGCTGTTGTATATAACAGATAACTGAGCACCAACATTGAATAAACAAATCATATAATTGCCTTGGAAATCACTGGTCACCATGAGATTTAGTCGGTCCTGTATCACTTATTGACATTTAATGTAATCTTTATTGGCATTGGGATCAATTACCTAATCACAGAGCGGTGGTAAACTTCCACCAAACGAACAGCCCCTAAGGCATAGTCCACCGTTCGTTAACTGATATCCCCCCTTGCGTTTGGATATCCGCTCATTCTTGCGTAAGGTTTAATAAATATATTTATGGGGTTAGGCCAGGTCAATTCTATCTCCGATCAGGCCAGTCTGCTGGTCCGCCACAAAAAGGTGTCAGTTGTCCCGCCACAATACAATGCACAGGCTTCAATTGCCTACTTACACTCAACAAATCATCTGTCCGTTTTACAAAGGCCACTATCTTTTCACCGCTGCATTTCTCCACCAAGATCTTGATCTTCTCATCATCCCAAGCCCCAGATCTAGATCAGCATTTCCCATTAGAGTTATACCAGCACATGCAAAAATTTACCGAGCAAAAGCGCATGTACACACACATGTACCACGCCGAATAGCCTTGGAGAGTGAAACGACGACTTTCTAAGATAAGTTTTAACTTATCTTTAACTTGTCTTAAAAGGCATCTGGGAAAGATGTCTTTCCAGATGTGATATCTTTCAAGTTAGGAAATCATGGAAATACCTCTTTCAGTGATATTATATCTTAAAGAGAAGCATTTTAGTGATATTTTATCCTGGAAAGCCGTCTTTCTATGTTATTACATCTTGGAAAGCCGTCTTTCCATGATGTTATACCTAGATGTTACATCTTGGAAAACACATGATGTTATATCTTGGAAAACCGTCTTTCCCAATCACGCTATCAGAGAAACACGTCCGAAATATCAGGGTATTGGCGTCTTTCCGCGATAATTTATCACAGAAACGCGGTATTGTGGATGGTCACTTTAAGCTTCCGTAGCTTTGGATATATTGTCAAACACCAGTTCTAATTACTTTAACGGTCAACCTCCAGACGTGTTGTACTCTGTTACAGACCCGAGCGAGACCGTTAAATCACTTTAAGCCGAAAAAATAGCAAGTTTTCATTTTTCGTTGAGAAACGATAAGGGAGAAGTCCTCAAACAATAAGGGTGATAAAATTTCGATTGAGTTAGAAATATCGAGTCAGAAATACATGTGTCGAGTTCGAAATTGTAAAAATTTTTGAGGTGTATAATTAAACAATAATTAAAAAAACGACGAATAGCCCCAATACAATAAGGCTTTATCCTGAGCTCCCAGAGCGTGGACTGCGCGAACCGAATGATAATCCATTTCATGAACCAAATAATGAACCAAGTAATAATCCATTTAATGAGCCGAACTAAGAAACAAAGCTCAGACTCAAAAAGATCGAAGACATCAAAAAGAATTGATGCAAGAGCGCAACGCAAGAGAAAACACGTACAAAAAAAAATCAAACGGGTACTCACCGCGCGCAATTATACAGAGTCAAATGCTTTGGGTTTCACTTCGGCTGCTTTTGGTGTCTCGACTTTGCTGGGTTCAATTACCAGCCCTATCGAATTCGTGCATATGCCAGCTGAAGGTTGGTTCAAAAAAGTAGAAAACACGATCAGATTCGGTTGTTGTGTGACACAAAGTTAAATACAATTGATGAGTAAATTAACGAGTTGAAAGAAAAAATCCGCAATAAGCAGATATCTCTGAGGCGCCCTTCATCACTTTAAGCCGAAAAAAATAACAAGCGTTCATTTTTCGTTGAGAAACGATAAGGGAGAAGTCATCAACAATAAGGGTGGTAAAATTTCGATTGAATTAGAAATATCGTCAGCCATGGTGAGTGGTTAAAGAGTACTGGCCCCGGCGGCCGGCCAACAAGCATGCATGAGATGCGTGCACAACAATAACACGTGAGTGGGTGAGCACGCGCCGGTAGTACGGTAGTTAAGTACGTACAGTTACTTTCGTCCTACGTACACGTATATCAGTTTCGTCCCATATATATTACTTTCGTTCGATATATATCTATTTGCTAATAAAGTCATAAAGGGTGCCTCCAAGATATCAAAATGGCTCAAACTATTTGGGTCAGTGTTGATGTTGCTGAGACGTTGGTAGTCTTCGGGTTTAGACATGGTTTGGTAGTGATTTATATATAGTGTGATAATAGTGTTGCGCACCCGAAAATCTTGGAATTCTAGCGCCCCCTAGTTTACTCGTTCTCGGTCCTTGCATTTCTGAGGGTCTCTTATTTAGCTCAGCTATGGACATGTAGCAGAGGCGCTAATTTTATATTAAGTTATTCATGCTGTACTCTGGCGTGATAGCATGTTCCTTCACTCCTTTATCCTTGTGTTTTCTCTGCTCAGTTTTGGCATGTCGAAATTCCCCTCCATGTGGCTGCGTGGTTGGGCGTGGTAAGGTTCCCTGAAATGCTACTGTTCAGAAACTTCAGACTTTGTAACTGTCAATCATTCGCCACAGATAACCGGGTAAGCACCTTCACGCACCCGGCTCTACACTTTGTGCACGTGACTTCTTATTCTGTATTTTACCTTTTTACACACGACACTTAGGGTGCGTTCGATTAGCTTCCCTGAACACACCAGTGTTACACTCAAGGGAAGCCTCAAAATGAGGCTTATCGAACGCTGCAGTGTGTTTTCCAAGGCATTCTGGGATAAAGGTCAAGTCCCCGCCACGTTCCATCATGTACGTCCATGCTCTAACAGTCCATCCGTTACGTCATTACACTCGGGCAGCCTCCAGAGACCCGCTCGCCAGCTGGGGTAGTAAGTGGTTGACACCAGGGCAGGCACGAGGATCACGTGATCGCTAAACGAACGCTCTGGTGTAAGTTTGACTTACACGTGTAAGCTAATCGAACGCACCCGTTGATTCTTGCACACGACTCTTGCAGGAAGTCATGTGACTCTTTGAGATGGAAGATTTTCATTGGTTGAGCTGTTCAGCGACGCTCATATTTTATTAATTCCTTAGCCTCTAGAATCCTATAAATAGAGCAGATTTTCCCTGGCTCGTCGATCAGGTGCGGCGGACCAAACCCTTGTTGCGAGAGCGGAACCTAACGTAGTGCAGCAGTTGGACCCTTTCCGAGAGAAGTGCGATAGTAACCATTCTTATGGCGAAGAAATGTAACCGTATGAATGGCCAGCTAGCTTAGCTTGGACCGATGCGAGAGCGGTACGAATTAGCCCAGGGGGCTAGTGAGAGTCGTAGCGGCCCGTCACCACTACGTCCGACCCGATTGCCAGGCGAGACACCCCCGTCTTCCTCGCCACCCATGTCATGCTAACTAGCCCAGTCCTCCCCGTCTCTACGCTGAGCCAATGGTACACAGTGCGGCGATCTTATCATTGCACCCAACACATTTGGCGCTCAACGGCGCTGGCCCCGTCCAGCCCTTGCTAGCCACCGTGGTGGTCCGGGACAGCTCCCGTCACGGCCCGGCCCGATGAGTGTAGCCTAGCTGTGCGATGCTACACACACGTATCGTAACCCACTCCGTCTGACTTGCATTTCCAATGGTCCTGCCAAACCGTAGTTTAGTTACACTCGTATACAACTTCGCCTTTCTGCAACTTTGCCTTTTGTGTGTTGTATTATGTCAAGCTACACCTTCTTCAAATCCATATTGAACTTTGATGAAGAGAAGTGAGAGCAATAAACCAACAATACCACGTCCACCTTTTAATAAATTGTTGACCCCAAATATCACATCCCGTTGACACTAATAAAGTCCATGCTACCATCGACTTGATATTTAGGGAACGCAGCACTATGTTTTATTTTTTGTATGTCTTCTTCTCAATTGTATTTATTTGTCTACGCCAAAGTCTGACTCTGTCATGTCTGACTCAATTTTTAAACCTAATTGTCCTTCTTCATAATCTGAGTCGGTCAGAGTCATATTCTTCCCTAAATCTCAGACTTTGATAGGTGGCATTTATTTTGTCATACATGTATTTTAAAAACGATTCTTCCCTGAAATCTTTTCAATCAACGCAGTTGCTGCAATTATATCAATCGCTAAAGTCACTCATTTTTCACAAACATCACATTTTTCACAATCATCACATCTTATACGATCATTGCAGCGTTTACAACTATCACAATTATAACAGTTTTGACATTCGTCGCATTCGAAACAATCGTGACAATTTTTACAATCAACGCAGGCAATCGGTACAATTTTTGCAACATTTGCAATAGTTACATTTTTACATAAAGCATGTTTATCGATATGATTACAATTTTTACAACTAGGCCTAGAATTAACACCATCTGTCACATTTTATAATGGAAATGTGTTTTGCAAAAGTAACAATCGAAGCATCGTTCACAATCAGTCACAGATACATGTATTGGTTTTTGTTTTGGTGCGAGATCTAGGTTTTTGATCTGGTGGTTTGTAAGTGTGATAAATTTTTTTGAGAGAGTGAGATTATTTTCTTGTCAATATTCTGATAACGTAGCTACGCAACCCTTTCATTTTTTTCATTGATATTTTGTGAGCCACGGGATTGTTACAATAAGACAGGCCATAATCACAAGGCGTCACAGAATATTTCTATAAATTTCGAAATTAGGACTGATATTTTCCAGTTCGGGGTATTTCTTTCACAAAAAGCCCCAAATTGCGGGCCTATTCTGGGTAGAGGCGGGTGGCTACATTCACAAATGAGCGCTTAATTAGGTTTACTGCTATTTTGGGGGTATCTTCGTTGAAAGGCGAATAAAAAAAAAATTCGTGGCTATGCCCCATGATATCGAAACGCACGATCTTCTGGCCATAACCTTGAATTTCCAGTGAAAAAACGGACGCCAACCTCTTTATGAGAATCAACAGGTGGCGCTATTTCCTTTTCCATAGGCGCGATTTTTTTGTGTAGTAGTGCAACCAACATTTAAATTTGCGAGTGGGGGGATTGTCAAAGCGATCAATGCAAGACGCGACGCTCGATTGACTGTCTCTGTGAGCTGTGTCCTTGCTCTATGCATGCTGCAAACAACGAGGCTAAATCATTGTCACGCGGCGGAGTTTGACTGAACTGTGACATGTATTGTAGGCCAGCACTACCGAGCTTTGCTGAGGGAGTCACCACTGAGTCTTACGTTAGTATTTGCTTAGATAGCAGGCCTACTATACTACTCAACTCAGTACTACCAGTAGCAGTACCACATGTAAATGTATTAGCCTACTGGTAACCAGGGAAACCGGTAACTAAGCATGCTATTTTCCATGTCATGGATTTAGGGCATTGATTACCCTGTTCCTATAAAAGGAAACAAAGTCCAATTTCTTAAACTAACTGACATTTTGACCTTAAGGAACCATTACTCAATCCTGATAGGCCTAGTTTGGGTAAACGTTGACAATAAAACAAATGTATATAAGCAACAAAACTTCAAATTTTTAACCCGAGTTTGGCAAAAGACAACCGGACGGGTCAGCCGAATCACGCCATTTTGTTTTTCGTCTGGTTACCTGACTCAGTGATTTTAGATTTATCTTACCAAATCTCCATCCAGGTCACGGAACCAGACTCTATTCACTAATTTGTCATTCACAACTCTTCGGGCTGTTGTGTGTACGCTGCCGTTTTACCTCAAAATTTCCCTCAAAACCAAAAGCCCAGTTCTCTTTTCTTTCTGATATATATGATAATCACCAACAACTTGTTTAGATAAGTTGTTTCGAAAGGAGTAGGGCGCTAAGTAATGAATAAGCAAAGAAGTTTTAGGACATGTTTGTGGAGGCACTCTGTCATTGTCAAGAGTAGGCCTAGCAAATGAAAGTGAAAATGTTACTGAAGGTCTTTAGTGAAGAACAAAATAAGTCTATTGAAAGCAAAGTTCTTTACAAGTTTGAAGTAAAACTTTTACTGTAACAATTAAAATATCACTAACGTATCATTTAACTCAACTCAAAACAAATACAAGAAGTAAGGGAATGGTTCACCAAATTAACTGGAAATTGTTTTAAGAAAAAACATTAATAGAATAAAACACTGCCAAATTATTCTGTTATCTCTAAGCATTAACAAAATTACTAATACCAAATGAATAAATAAACAATAGGCTTATTACAAATACACAAGCCTTAATCAAGCAAACAGACAAACGACCAACAAATAAACTGTATTAATTAATATACATGTAGAAGCCGCAAATAAACGAAATTAGCCAACAAATTAATGATTCAACCCAGAGTCAATGCATGCGGTAACAACAAATGCTGAAAATAACAAAAGTCAGTACATAAAACTCACATGCATGCAAAACAAATAGCGTTGGGGGCTTACATCTCCAGAAGGTACATCAAACAAAGTAAGTAAATTAGTAAATAACTCCAAAATAAACTCAAGTAGAAAGTTCTGTATTTGCTCGGTGAGGAAAATTCTGGGTTGGTGTTATGACTTCACTTCCGGATGTGGAATCAAAGCATCCAGAGTGGTGTGACAACTCTTCGGTTGTACCCATGTACTGATTCACCCTCTGCGTTTGTGGTTTTTCTATACCCCGATACTGCGTAGCCGCCTGAACCTCTGGCACTGCTTGGATGAGCTTCCCGTTGCTCCTTTCATTCAAGCATCAAATACATCTACCCCTTTAAAGACCAATTCCAACAGTTTTGAAAGTTTTGAAAATAAACTATTTTTGCAAAATCATATACCAAATCATGTCTGTATTGCATCTGTATTTTTTGTAATTTTGCCGAAACTTTTGAACATTGTCTTTGAGTTTGTGAAAAACTTCCACCATCTGACCACTGATGGTGCTGTTAAGAAACGAAATTTGTTTGATGTAACACCGGAGAAAAACATTGAAACTGGTATCCGCGGCACGACTGATTGTGCTATGAACGTACATATACTGTACATGAAAATGGAGCTACATGTGCGTGCACCACTTGTCGGGGATCGATCTGTGTGCAGGTTCTACTGTGCCGCATTATCTCTTTTCGGTCGAGAGTTTGTGCTCCTTTCGTCATGACTTACAAGAATGCCCAAATTGTGCATCTTGGTGGACGTACTAGAAATTCTGCAAAGGAACCGGGATTGAAATTCTTTGAGTTTCCGAAGAATGAGAGCATTCTTCAAGTGCGTACCGTCGTCCGCAGCTTTGCGTGCTATGGATACATATAGCGCGCGCACTGTGGTATTTCGTCTCCATGGTAATACATCAAAGAAATCAATATTCATTTGATGGTAATGAGTCGTGACAACACGTCCATTTTTATAATTGCAGACTGGACTCCCAGGAAAAATATACATATAACATGTATATACATGTAACATGTATACATTCACTTGCAACAGATGGGGTATTCATGTGTATACACACCACAGATGTAAACACAATGCACATGCCTTGCAAACACCTACTTCACTGACCATGGCTATATGTAATATAACAGTAGTTCCTTGTGAATCCATTCCAGTCTCTTACAATAAACTTGTATCAGTCTGCTATCCATACCAATCTCTGACACCCTCGCATTTCATAACAATATTCCATGCAGGATTTTTGTCAAACTTTCAGCTACTGAGAATTAAGCCATTAGAAATTAGTTTAAGAACACAGTTTGATCACCATAATTCGCACACTTCATGCGTGCGAATTATGGTGACTCGTGGATATGATATTGAATAGCACAAATTGTAAATTTGCCCTTTTGCCATGTGTTATTGTTATGTCCTTAGTGACATCATGCTGCGCGTGAGAATAGGAATTTCATGACCCTTGTAATGTGTACCCACAGAAATGCTGCTCCATTCCTTCAAAACTGCTACTTAAGGCAGCTTACATGACGTGAGGTACATGTAGTTCACGTCAGTCTCACTGAATCTTCTTTTCTCCTTGTAACATGTCTCTTTATTCCTGAAGATTGTGTAAATTGCAGTACCCTTGTTATGAGAAGAAATACTGGCATTAGAGCCATCAGCAGCCAATTTGGTTGTGTTTCCTATGCATAATGTGTGTTTCCGTCACTGACAATTCCTTTGAATATTCATTAGGTTAAATGTCACTTACCAGTAGCTTTTATTTGAGCAACGTATTAATGTTTTCCTTTGTTACAGCTACAGCTTTTTAAAAGATTGTAGGGCCTGATTTTATAAATTGTAAATCCTTTTTGTTATTCTTTGTGCTGGTAACTTTCATGGGAAATTTTGTTCCTTTGTTGATAAATAATGTACTAGGGTTCCACCTTAATGATTCAGTTGCTGCACAAACAGCCACACTGTCATTTAGGTTAAGTGGACGACCTGCCTGGCGGTAACTCACCAGCTCAAATAACTCTGGAACCCCACATAGCCAGCGGAATGTAATTACGCATCATTTTACAGACTCTATGCTACAAGTACGACTGCTGCAATCCCTGCGATGTCGGTGAAGGTCTTAAATTCTCTGCTTTTGACATTTAACCAGTTAGGAACTGGCAGAGTAAATTCAGCTGGAAGCTGACATTTAACCTGTCACAATCATAATTTGCAAAAGTTTAGGACCACCCATAGAAAATGCATTAAGCTGAAGAAATCTAAACTAAAACCAATCAATCATGGCAACTTAAAGATGAAAGCTGAAGTACATGTGTTTATGCAGAATATCCTAACAGTGACATGGCAGGATATCCTTACAAAGCATGTCCGAAGCAGGTGCTTGTTTGCCGTGTTACTCCTCCGGCTGGCAGCATTACATACATGTACGTGTACTTGGTAAAAGTATTCCTGATATCACATTCATCAAGGGAAGCATGGTTCCCTGTAGCTCGAAGATCACAAATAGAACCATTGTGATGTCTTTCTTCATCCTCGGGGGGATTACCCATGGGGTTGTTGGGGATGTTGGTGGATGTGTGCTTGATGAAATTGTGTACTACACGTTGTCTTCACAACCTTACCAACAGTTTGTGGATGTGGCTGAATCCATCTCTGGTATATCTGCCATTTTGCTGCCAAGAAAAAGCATGGGTAAAGACTGAATTTTAGCTCAGATTTTATTTTCACATTTTTTGGGATCTAGATTACACAAGCCTCGAATTAAGTAGTGCACCACTTGATTTGCACTACCAGGCAGTGCTTGAAAAAATGGGCTGTGATTTCACAAAACTGGCCGTGCAAAACACGGCTGCACGCCTCGGCAGCTAAAATGCTGGTGGCCTCTCATTCCGTAACCTGGAATTAAACCTTAGAATTTTACAATTACATGAATAGTAACTGGCGAAATGGTCTGCAGTGTATGGACACCAGCATCTGGACAAGCATGGGAACGTTTTGTCTGAAGGTTCCAAATCACCTGAATCTAATAATAAGAAAAGCTGCTTTTTGATTTTTGTTCCAAGGCACCCATTCCATTTCTAGGAGACTCAGTGCTAATATCTAGGGCAATACTTTTTAGATATTGTTTCATGCTACCGGTAGACATAATTTTAACAACTGATTGGTCAACTGTAAAACAATTTCTACATCCTTTAATTCTCTCCATATGATCGAGCTACGTGATATTTCTTGTCTTGACCACTGACTACTATGAGAGACAGTTATTTAAGTGAACAATATAGCCAGTGAAACATGTAGCGTTAGTGTAAGAATAGCTACGTTTAAAATTAAATGGGAGTTGCTTTTAATAAAGGACTCAACATGATGTAACCAGAAATGTAGTTCTTATGCCGTGATGGAAGGAAAACCTTAAAGAGTTCCGTGATAATTGTTTTTGTCATGATCTCTCCTATGGACTTAATCACTAAGTACCGTATGCCGCTAGTATTTTCTGGCCAGACTGGCAAGTTTATGAACATAGTAAATCTTTAAAGGGATTGTGATCTAAAGTCCAGAGTTTTCCACTTTGAGGAAAATCTGCAAAAATCGTGTATTTGAGGGTACAAAGCAGACAATGCCATTCTCGGTAAAAAAAAAACAGAATAAAACAAATAAATGTTTTTGGTTTCTGCACAATTAATCAAATAAATACGAACCTAAATTAGGAATGACAACTCATTTTCACTGTTTAACTCACTTTGAAAGTAACATTTTGGTAGCGTTTCCCCTCCTGTTTTTCCTTTTTGATATCACAGAATTTGGTATTGATTTCCTCCTGCTCCGCACTGCGGAGATCACACAGGTCCCCGTTCCCTACATAGTGCCCAGACATCTCACGGCTTATGAATAAATCATTAGGAACGGGGACCAGTCTAAGATCACAGTGGCATGGTGTGTGTAGGCCCTACATGTGTCATTATGCCAAAGATACCAGTTATATGATAAATGTACTGTACATGTACATGTAGGTCCACAGTACATGTACATGTATATGCATTTCTATATATTTAGAAAGCGAAAGAAAGGAGAATTTGAATTTCAGAAAGTAGAAAATTCTCGACTGTATTGTGAACCCATAGGTTTCATTAAAGCGATTAAATCATCCGTACATGTACTTTTGGCAATTTTCCTTTCTTGCAATATCGGTAACCATGTTGCAGATTAATCTCCAAACTGCACTGTTCCATTTCCATGGTGGCTTTCCATGCACTTTTGCTAGGATTTGGTACAAAACCAGAGTTCGCCAAGTCTTTCTTGACATCAGCAAACTACCTGCATAACCTAGCCTATTGTTTAGATAGAGTATCGATTTTCCTTCATTTTTAAACCAGTGGTCTGACTATATGCACCTTTGTAAAAACGAAGGGGCAGTTGACAGGCCAAACGGTAAGACCTTGAATCTGTAAAATATGTGGGTCCCATTATCAAATCGTACAAACCCTACATTGTGCATACTTTTGATGATCTGGTAGAATGCAGACATGATGGTATACCGATTTTAGATAAAATTTGAAGAGGAAGCTGTTCTTTCTGAGGAATATCAAAGCAGTATGCGAATCTTCATATTTGAAAGACTGTTTCCTAACATGTTTGTTTACGTCTCTCAAGTCTAAAAATAGCTGTTGTTTATGTGAACTCATTATTGACACAGCTACATGTAGATAAAGGATTGACATATGGTTGATCAGAGCATTTCATGACAGTGCCATCGTTCCAGATGCGATATGGCTTCTTTGACGTAATTTTTATAAGCTCAAGCTGACCAGTGCGTTATTAAAACTATTAAATCACACTCAAAGTTATTTTGGGGGTAGGAGGAGGTGTTTCAGAAAGGGGATGGTGTAACCTTTCTCACTAACATCAAGAACAAAGGAGTTATGCATGATGGAATACTAATAATGCTTATGGGCATACAAAAGATCAGCAACTTTAGTATCAGAAGTAATATTTTCCTCATACTCGAAAAAAGTCGGTAATGTTAACATCATGCTTATTGGAAATAAAACACTCAACTTGCTCTTGTGAGGGCTTATCCCGACAGAAAGTCTTGTCAATTGCTGGACGCTGGTCTGGGGTTGCCAATGGGCTGAGATGTGGCGATATTGGAACAAGCACTTCTCCAGTGTCCCTGGCTGCCGCAGGTTTAGCAGATGCCATGGCTTGAAGGGGTTCAATTGAGGCAAAAAGGCGGAGGCTGAGCAGGCAATAGTTCTAAGCGAGTGAGAAGAAATCAAGGTCTCATAACTGCTCTTTAGGCTTTGAGCTTGCATACAGCTCTGGTCTTGACATGGATGATTTTCTTGTCATTGTCAGAGTCACTAGCCAGTTGCCCTTCTCTTTTCCAGGTTATGTGACTTTTGGTGGCAGATTTTAACTTGGCTTCAAGGTTGACTGAAACTGTCACGTACATGTTTGTTCACCCACTGCTGCCAGTGTACCATTTAGTTAATACACAGATTTGTATAGGGTAGAGCGTAGTGGGCAAGCTGCATTCTGGTCACATTCCATACGACTACTGCTTTGAATTCTGATCAAACAATGAAGAGCCGTAGCCAATGTTCAATACTAGTGGATGTTGTAGTCTCACATGGAGACACTGCAGGGCATGTTGCCAACATAGCACGCTTAGTGTGCAAGATACATGTAAACCATTAAAAATGTCTCTTACAGGAGTTTTTCTGGAGATATGCCCAACGTACATGTACATATTTGCAAAGACATTACTAATGGCATACACGATAAAGCCAAAAGTGCTTCATTTTTGTAAAAAGTGATATTAAATCATTTTATCCAGCATCGTTATTTAGTGTCCACAAATGCCAGTACCGATCCTTGATATATCATAAGGTAATTTTTATTGATACCATTTAACCCCACTAAATTCAATACTATTCAAATATAACTGAACTTTTGGTTGGGTAATGACTTGCTGTGACAATAAAATCACAGCATAAACCAAATTTATGTTCTTAAATGTGCCTTTTAAAAAATGTAGCAAGTGAATATGCATCAAGATAGCCTTGAGTTCAATACTGGCTTCAGCTTTATGTGTTTGGGAAAACTCTGGATGCAAGAATATTGTAACGAAAAGCCTTTTTGATGTCTAATTAGAATTCCTTTTTTGTGTTTGCTCATGGCTCATTGCATGCTGAGAATTTGGCTTGTTCTTTTCTTAACCAGGACTCTTTTGTTAAGTTGGATAAGCTTGAGCAGAGCTCAGTGTGTAGTCTGTAGATCAGTCATTTTAATTGAATTATTTTGTATCACCAGAGAATGGAGGGCCACTCCCTTACATTCCTTCTTTTGAAAACTGGGTTGGGCACTCTGTATAAAAACTAGAGCCCACTATTGCCTGTCGAGGATTTGCGACTGGGTGTTGGCAAAGGCAACATGCTGTTTTGATTTGTTTCTGTTGCATGTACATGTATGAATGCCACTTCTGAAACACATTGATATCCTGACAAATTCTTTAAGTTTATTTTCTATCTTCATGCATTTGTGCCCCGTGCCTCATCCCAGCCGTGCCTGTAGTTCCTGTACATGTAGTTCTGTTATTATTGTATAATTTACTGGTTGTGCTATATAATTGTAGATGCAGTAATGAGTACTGACCAAACTGTTTAAAGATGGCAATTGATTCGTTTACTTGCTGGCTAGAGCCACGAGCTAATTAGATTGTGAATTACAGCCGAGAAACTTGTTGGGCTGATTCAATGATTTGAATCCATACTGTCAAATTGTAAATATTTGAAATGATGCAATTATTTTTGTTCATTAATTAAATGCCAGAGGCCAGTTGGCCAGTGGCGAATTTAAAAATAGTTCTTTTCTGTTTAGTTGATTTGTGTGTGTTCCCACTACTGGCGGAGTCCTAATTAAAGGGATTTCGTTGCAATATCATGATATTTTTTTACAGGCACAGAGGTAATCAATGAATTTCACCACTAGAAAAAGGCTACTGCTGCATAATTAGAAGACTGAATAACAAAGAATTACATCAGAGATTCGTTTCCATCACAAAAGCTGTGCTGGCATTCAGTGTTCAGCCCTGAACAAGGTGCAAAATTAAGTGGAGGAAGGAAATGTGGAATAACTCAGCATCTGCTATACCGAACCCTTTATACCTTCCCTTGACTTCTCAACAGTTGTTTTAAGATACACATGTACAAGGATAAAGTAGATATATTCTAATTTGTTTTGGTGCTCACTCGAATGAATCAACATTACCGCTAACATTTGTGCAAGACTAGTGGCCTAGTGCACATGGTAAATTGCATGGAGGCCTATAACTTTTGAGGATTCATGAAAGATTTCCTGAGCTTTTATATCTCCCAAAATTAGAATATTTCTCTATTGTTATTTCAAACATACAGAGTATTATATTTTATTTTTCTGATTCATGGTTCTGGAGGTGTTTTCATAAGGATAAAAGTCACAGTGACGATTTTTAAGACCAAAAAAGTCACTGTGCACGTTCAGTGCTTAAGTGGCTTCAATCCGTCAATTTAGTTTGTGCCAGCTAAATATGTACTGTGCCTTTCTTAATTCACAACTCTATCACAGTGATATAGTTTTCTTGACAATTTAAACATTTTTTGGGGTAAAATTCTACTCTCCACTTACACGTGACTGAAATCATGTGACTGAAAATTCTCTATAGTTAGCTGCAGTTTCTTGATGTAATCAAGCCGTGCAATTTATCAATTGCTGCCTGATATTGACAATTTTAATAGCTTAATGTTTGTTCTCTACTTTCAGTTACCTTTGACGATTGAGTACATGTACATGCATCATCATTGGTACTACTGTGGAGCAATGAGAGTCAAACCATCCTACAATGCCACACAAAATTAATTTCTACGTCATTCATGCAAGTGGGTCAGACACAGGCGTGAGTCTGCATGACTTGGAGGTGCATAGTCCCCTTGCTAGGGGTTGGCGGTCACCAAGATTCTGCCTTTATCCACAGGAGATTGTGATTCAGCTTGCTGACAAAACCCGCATAAGGAAACTACAGCTGCTCGTTCACCAATATCTCATACGTATGTATAAGTCACACAATTTCATTGATTGAATCAGATTTGTTTTTAGGGAGTTGGGACTGCCAGTACAATATACATGTACATGTATGAAAGAAAATATAATTATTACTTGCATTTACGGTTTGAAAAAGCCTTTTTGGAGGTAGTCTTAGCTGCCAGGTTTAATTTGAAGTTACATGACGTATTCCTGGGGGATTTTTAAGCTTTTCCCATTTTCAAAATTACCATTACCAATACCATTTTCAGTGGTATAATCATACAAAACAATAACGGATTTCCTCTGCTATTGACAACTGGAAAATGTTGGCAATTCCCAGCAGCTCGGTCTTCTGTTCCAAGTATGGTCTTTTGTTACAAGGCTAAGCTCCTTTTGACCAATTAAAGGCACGGGGGCTTTGTATATAAAGCCAGCGTCTCCAGCACCAGGCATCCCAGCATGAAGTGGTTAATACAGGAAAAACATGTCCGAAACAGTGCTTGTAAGCTGTAGGCCATTACTATTATAACCCCTGACCTGTGTTGTGTGCATGCTTTGTGTTGTATGGCTATGTGTGCAGTGTACATTGTACATGTATTGAAAGCGTGGCAAACGTAAAATATGCGCAATTGCACATGTACAACACCAGTCTGTAACTTAATGCCTTGACGGGTTTTGTACAGGCCAGCAAAACTCATCACGGTATGATTCGCTTCTCGCAAAAACCACGTAGCATTCATCAGTGGGCAAAATAGGTCATGTTTAATAAATTTATAAGTTACTGCATCATCAGGAGTGCTACATGTACAATGCAGCCCTTACTGTTGGTGAAAGTGTTCAATTTCATAGTTTGTACTGAGCACTGTACTGAAGGCTCCCACCAACTTTTCAGTCAAATGTTGTGAACTGATCCCCATTTTCCACAAAATTTGAATGAAATACATACATGTACCAACACACATGTTACATGTACATGTAAATGCGAAAAAAATGACTTAACATTTGCACATTTAGTCATGGCCTCTATCATTTCACAATGTGGAAACCATGGCATTCATAATGCAATGTATATGTATGCAGGTGTAGTGACAGTATTAAAAGCCTGTGGTAGGCTGACTAAACTGAATCAATCATATCCTCGTTTGTGATGGGCAACTGAAAAGCTGTTAAAATTCATTCCCAGGCATATCACGAGGAACCCCCGTCCCAAATTGTCGTCCAACACTGAGTGAAAAAATAAAGACATTAAACCCAGAAGTTGCAGACCCAACAAGGTGGTCTTTCAAATTTGGCCACTTATGACATGCACAAGTACATTATGTGCATGCACACTGTTACAGATGGGACATTTCTTCCTTTATAATTCGCCTGCTGTTTTTATTATTTAACTCTTTCTTTAGACATTTGTGGTATTTTAAGTCGAAACTGTTCCGCAGCAGACCCTATATATTGTGTTTTGTACCCAGTATTCTTTTTTAGGATGTTGCCTAGTGGGCCGACTGGTTATGTAATGGCCCTTTTATTATTTTCTGGGTGCACATGTATTTAAGAAGTGGGTTGTACCATGCTTGGGTGCACTCATCATACCACAGCCACCCATTCATCTAGGGGCTCTGTTCTTTTTTTCAACTGATGGGTGTCGCCAACCTTCATCACTCCAGCCAATGACGAATTGGCCCTCCAGCTAAACACTGCCTGCAGATACAGCAAGTCACCGCTGTACTCTTCTCCTTCAAGTTGATGGCTTGCCACATGCATTGCATGTAGAGACAGCGAGTCTCCGCTGTTCTCTCTCTCCTTCAAGTTGATGGCCCAAACCAACCAGTTTTGCGGCTTTTCCTAGATGGCCTAGGACCAGACTGGTTCTAAGGCTCTTCCTAGATGGCCTGGGACCAGACCGGTTCTGAGGCACAACCCCAGATGACCTGGATCAGGCCAACCGGGTGCACCAGCCAGTGCTTCAGCCAGCTGTGCCTGAGTTGTCCCTCCGCCACAGAATACCAATAGTCAACTTGACAGCATGCACCCAATCAAGTCCTCAACAACAACCTATAAGTAATTATTTAATTTTATAAACAAATAGTAACCTAGATTTAAATTGCTTTAGATATTATTTTTGATATGTAAACTGAATAAATTTCTGTAAATATAGTTGCTGGTTTCCTTTTCTCTGCTGTCATGTTCATCTCTGTCGTGCCCTACTTCATTTTGGTTCTTTGGAATTAGTCGCATGTAACAACACATCCTTACACAGCTATACTTGTTGGGTATTTCCTTTGTTCTCGTCTACAAAACTCCCACACAACACGCAAAAAATTTCAAATCACTCCAATTTAAATCAAATTCACTTTCCTTGGTTGAAATTTTGACCATATGTCCCTTATATAAAACACTTCAATTTGCGACAGATTTTTATCCATAAAAAATTTTCCGTTTTTGAGTTATTTCCAAATATCAGTTTTGTGAAATTCTTGCAGGGTACCAATTTTGGTACCCCACAAGGTGAAAACTGGCCGTGTGGGGTATATGGTACTTCCCATTGTTCCCGAACCCAACAAGGCCCCATGTATAAGCGCATAGTAGTGTACCGTACAGTGTGCCCAGTTCTTTCTCCTCATTGACATAGTACAGGTAACGCGGGCACGATGCAGACCACAACGCAGATACCCAGTCTGCTTTGCTATTTAGGCCTCTGTACATTGTCTATCATTACATCTGTGCCTCAGCCAACTGTTCTGTTGGTGCATTCAGTCGTGCAGTAGATGCTACTCTCTACCAGGCCACTCTACAATATACAAATGTTGTTTTCTGTGGTGGCCTCTGGTTAATTCGACACCTAGTCCCGTATACTCAGCGTGAGCCTGATTGAAGTAATTTTTATCACTATGCCATGTATCAGCCCCCGACTGACGCTTGAGTAGCTCTGGGGGCGCTGCATGAGCCGGGAAACAGAGAAGTGCATTATGCTGTTTGACTTCACTTCATTTAGACCAGGTAACTTAGACCAGGTATGAGCAGCTTACCAGGTGTATGTGACCTGGGCCAGGACCTGGGGGAGATAATTCTGTGCTTTGCCCGCAGACCCCTTATGACTCCCACACGCCTGATCCCTTTGGTGTCTGAGACTTCGTCATCAGGGAACCTAGGTCTGAACTGGTCAACTCTGATATGTCACCTCGTTCTAGATAATTCATGAGGTTTTCATCTCTCTCCACACCTACACATCAGACTTTGCTTGTGGGGTGAACTTCCCATGTGAAAGGGTTGATTTAATTCCATCTCTAGATAGGAGAAACCTGTTGCTAACTTACCGGAGGTCTCAAAGGTTTGGAGGAAATACAGTGGAACAGTTCTGGTCCTCCTTCCGTCGCCAGTTTTGTATGCACTGGTCAAATCCCACTTTGCCTCTTCATCAGTCTTCATGGGCAGTGCTTGGGAGATAGACCAGAGGGAATGTCGACACTTTTCCCATCCCTGTTGGTCTGATGCTTCTGATTACATTGCTTTCCAGGTGCCTTCAATGCTCAAATTCAAGGCACTCTCTACGGTAGCAAGGTTCTAGAAGACATTTCCTCAGTCAAATAAATTCCTTCGTCTGCTCATTCGGCTACCCTCTTGCAGTCGTGTCTGCCCTTCATTCGACTGGGGTCTTTATTGAATTCTAATCTTTGTTGCTACAGGTAATTGTAACATGAGCATGGGTCACAGCAACTTGGCCCCTGTTAGGTTCAACCCAAGCTTCGTTGGGATGTTGCTTTACTTCCCACTCCAATCTCTCCACAGGAATTCCAGTTTCCTAATTCTACGATTCTTGTCCTTTTACCTTCTCTGATCTAACTGTGCTCTTATCTCGCCCTTCGCCTGGGCCTTTATCCCGTAAGCATATCTTCGGCCCGAGGATGAATCCCCCCCCCCAAAAAAAAACCCTGATACCTCTTACCATCAAGACACACCCTGTTAACAGTTGAATCTGACAATGGACCTTCAACTACTAGTTCCTACTGGCTCTTCCTAATCTTCATAGGGTACTCCTGTCCCCAAACTTCCAAATTTCAAGCGCAGGAGTACATTGGTTGGCACATTGTTACCAAATAAATTACTACAGAGGTACTCTACGCCTTGGCCTCCTGAAAATTGGATGTTCCAATGAGCCCTAGGCTTTGAGATTAGCCTGAAGGTAACTAACATCTTCAAGCCAACAACTCCTTAACAGATGTCTGCTCTGATGGAAGGATTCACACAGTAGAACAGAACATTACATCACAGGGTGGTTGAGCTAGTCCCTTGGTACCTGACAGTCTACATATTGTTGGTGCTACCTTGACATGGGACATCTAGTTGCTGTTATTCTACACCAGACTCCCAGTGATTCTGTCAGAATTTGCCAGGAAAAATATCTGCCATTCAGATCATTATAGACCTAATTCCTAAACCTCAGAATTAATTTAGCCAGATTCCTAGGGAAACATCTACACTGGAGTATACAGTTCCCCGTTTTCATGACATGAAGAGCGATGTGAACTCCAATTCTAATTCCCGAATAGTGCAGTAACCGACTCCTCTACGGGACAAAGTACTGCTGTCGCCAATCACATGTAGCTACCGTGTGTTGTCTCAGCAAGGTAACACTGACTCCAGGTATCCTCTTCCTGGAAGGAATATCATGATCCCTATCACGATCCACGACGCTAGGTTTATGTACATGTACATGCTCAATGCTGACATTTTTCGTTAGTATATGTTGGTAGTTAATCTACATGGCTATATGCCAGATAACACTACGACCTTTTACCTCAGGCTACCCTTAGCATGGGCTTGCAATGCGTTCTGCAGAGGCAAACCGATAATACATGCATCTTCTTTGTTGAGATCACGAGAATCAGTTCTATGTCTACCTTCAGCTCTACTACGTATCTTTGGGTGTCCTCCTTTCATGGTCCTATACTCTATATTCAGCTTGGTATATTGACCGGCCTTCTGGTCCAGGTGAGCAGTGTAGATGTGTTTAGATGTGTTTGGCCAGTGTTTCTCTAAATGGCTACCAAATTATATTTGAACCCGTTCACATTAAGTCAAGGAAATTTTTCCATGTACTTGTTTGTGTTTTGAATTTAAATTAAGCCAGTTTTTGAATTACCATTGTATACCCTCAGAGTGCAAAAGAACTGTACCATGTTTACCGTAAATTGCAGCTAATACATGTAGTTACCAGTATCCAACTTTATTTTTATGAAAACATTCATGTTTTCTTTTCCTTTTCAAACTGTATGTACCTTACAGTTCGTTTTCGTTTCTTTTAAGCCACTAAGATAGAATTCTACATCGGCAGCCTACCTCCAGACCATGTCACCACACTGCATGGAACACGTTACAAGCGACTTGGGTAGGTTACTATACATGTACATGTATATAGCTCAAGGTTTGTCTGACAAATAGTGTAAAATATATATTTCCCGCAGTTCACAGTAAAGCGGGAAATTATTGTCTTGTAAATTTGAATAAACATAGTATGTGGGTCAGTAAGCAGGTGTATTATGTAATCTGGAATGTCAGGATGGGAGTTTTAAAGGGGGTCAATTGTGTAGATGGTTAGTTCTAGCGAGCACACCCATAGATGCATGTTAAAATCACTATATCGGTACAATTATTAGGTGAAGTCCAACACCAACACAGAGGGGACCGCTGACACTTTTTGGACACAGGTCTCCAGAGCATTTTAAAAATTTTTATATCTAGTTTTTCCTGGACGTCGTAGTCTCCCATGAAGTGATTCTAAAAAATGATGTGATCAGTAGAATACCGGATACATGGGTTTGTTTGCAAAACGGTATTACTGTATGTATTGTTTAAAATTAAGGACAACGTAAGAGAGTTGCTGTACAATTTGCATTTGCAAACGGGGGTATGCAGACAGGAGTATAAATGAAAATTTTCTCAAAATTAACTACTAAGAGTACATTTCCGTGACATGGCCGATGGACGACTTATTTTATATTGAGCCATTGATGTAAATTTTTCCTAATGGAATATGAAATCTTGTAAAAAAGAAAAACCAGCATAGTACATGGCATAAATGGTAGTCATGCCAATAGAATAAAAGATGAGGAACGAGCATCGATTCTTGTGCTGCGCTGTCGCCAAATTAAATTGAGAGATTTGGTTTAGTGTTTTATTGTGTTTGTAAAGAGAAGACCTGTACATCCCACATGTGCATAATAATAAATAAATGCCTAAGTACTTTAATAAGTTGTTCAAAGGTTGCTTTTTGTACAGCCCAGGTTGATTTTGTAGTAAATTATATCCGTTTTTACTAAATAAAGAGAGTGTGTTTCTTACTCTCTTTTGCCGGGAACATTTTTTTCTGCTGTGATCATGCTTCCCGTCGAAAGGGCGTAAGTGCGCTTACACCCTTCTGCTGGGCATGCGATGATATACTGATAAACACTGTATGCTTAGTGCTTGTCCAAGAGCTTACAAAAAATTCAGAAGCTTACTCGAGTTGGACTCAAACCCACGACCTCCTGCTTACTAGTGCAGACGTCTTAACCACTTGACCACTGAGCTTGCCGGGGTCAGCTGGCTGGTCCGAGTCAAGTGAAGCAGCGGGTACCGCAAACTATTTTCAAGATGTGTTTTTGCGTTGGGGAGATGTTAATTTATATAACAGGTTTTTTGCCCTTACACAACGTATATATTGATAAAGACTGTTTGCTTCGTGCTTGTCCGAGAGCTTGCGAAAAAAAAGGCACAAGCTTACTGGGGTGGGACTCGAACCCATGACCTCCTGCTTAACTCACCAGAGGGTTGGTTCCCGCAGCTGGTTACCCTTACCTGGTTTAGCCCGCCTGCCAAACGGTTTACCGGGGTGTGCCCGCTGCGCGTGCTGCCGCTGCTGGGAGGCACAGGTGAGAGTTGAGTGTCAGAGGAGCGCCAATGTAGGGCGAGTTACCCCCGAGAGGGCAAGGCAAGCTCCTTCCCTAAAGAGGTACTCCCCCACCCCGACACCCCCAAAATTAATTTACATCTCCCCGACGCAAACCCATCTTTGAAATAGTTGTTTGCGGTACCCATTATATCCGGGTTCGTTATGGGTTCGAACCAGTCAGCCGACACCGGCAAGTGCAGTGGTTAAGACGTCTGCACTAGTAAGCAGGAGGTTGTGGGTTCGAGTCCCTCCCGAGTATGCTTGTGGGTTTTTTCACAAGCCTTCGAGGGTATGCATTGAGCATACAGTGTTAATTACATGTCAGGCAGGGCAAAATCCATGTTGGGATGGTGTCAAATGCAATGAAGTCTCACTACACACTGCAGAAACCACGTTCATGGTGGTAATGATTTTAATATTAAACAAACTTGAAATTCATGTCTGTAAATTACTATTTTTTTCCCTCTTGCAATCATTAACAGATATGTTGCTATGTCTGATAACTCCAAGACTGGTTACAAAGCCAGAGAGCTGAAGAGTGTCCATGTTGATGCTGTTGGTCAGTACGTGCGGCTTGTCATTCACAAAAATCATGTCAACAAGTATAACGTGTACAATCAGGTACTTCGTTTTGAATTTTTAGGGGTTGGTGGGGGTGGGTGTTTGTCTTTTCCCTGTTTTTCAACTGTAAATTCAAACCCGAGAGTTATGTGCTTGAACAATCATGTACATGTATTTGAACAACCGCGTACTGTACATGTACATGTATTTGTAGATCCTAGCACTGTTTGACCGGTTCTTAGATTAGCAGGATTAGTGCACGTTATAAATTGATATTAGTTGTCTCGTTTGTTGTGTTATTTGTTGTTCTATCTCAACCTTAAAGGCATATTTTATTACTCAGCTATTTTCATTATCAAAGCAAACTTTTATGAGTTTGCAACTAATGTCCTGTGGATGTTTAACTCCATTTTTTTGTAAATCAGAGATACTGTACAGGTACCATTTCACAAAATGTTCCAGGAGAGCCAAGATCAGCAGGGGTACATTAATCCCCCTTGACTGTGAATATGTTTTCAAAATATTGCCCTAAGGTTAATTGCAAGCTTAATCATGTACTGACTGTTAGTCATGTATGTTAAATTTGGAACTGCCATGTCCATTTTTGAGGGTACCAGTAAGTTGCTAGTGATTTTTGTCCAAAGTTGTTTTTGTGAACAGTAGTTTGTGTTGTCATGATATTTGAAGGCCTGAAACAAAGAATTCAAATTTTTCCTGAAGTGTTCAAAATTGGGATGTGGTTGAGAAAGACGTTTTTCTTTTTCTTTTCCCAACGGGATGTGTTTTCATATCTACCAAAAACTCAATACTAATAATTCAAGTATTAATTGAATGCCCTTGCAGGTGTAATAATTCAGTGTTCAGTGAAAGACGAACACAAAGATACATTAAGTTCATTATTAAAACCGAGGTCTGTGTACATGTATTTCCTTCATAGCATTACGAGGAGAAAAACAAATTCACAATATGTAGCCCCAGTGTTGCATGTACATGTACATGTATGTATACTACATGTGAACTATATGTACACTCTCTCTGGTAATAGTGCAGTACACTCGTCCAGGTACATGTATGTGTAGTATCGCCTGTTGGGCTTGGTAAAGTACATTGTGCTGTGTGGACTGCCTCTATCTAAAATAACTTACAGAAGTCAAACAAAAAAATCTAGGTACATGTATATGAAATTGACTGTATTTTGTAGTTTAGTTCCTGGTCTGTGTGCAGTAAAGATTTAATTCTGGGAAAACTTCTAAAATTACAAAGTCTACTGCCTGCAGTTTACCAATACATATGCATTATTTCCTAGTCTGTTACTGGTACTTCCATTTGCTAAATTTTCGATCACCAGCAGAACGCCTTCACTCACTCGACCCTCGCGAAGGTGGCCAACATGTTCTTCCTCCTTTTCTTAGAGCCATTACTATCGGACGTGTTTGCTCTTAAAATTTTCGAGCATGTTTTCTTTTTTTCCTAGAGTATAATGAATTTTATCGCTAAGGTCGATAAAATGTCTAGTATGTAAAGACATGGGAAAACAAGATTAGTGCATTTGCTACACTATGCTACTGAATTATGCTGAATCTATCACATCAAGACTGACCCTCATACTAACCATGTCAGGCAAAGGCAACTACGCTTTCTAGGACACATCCTCAGGATGCCTGAAGAAGAAGCATGCTTTAGATACAATGTACATGAATGCTTCATACACATACATCCCACTGCACGGTAGGAGACCAGTGTAGCAAAAGACAGCTTATTTTGTTTACATCCAAAATCCAACAGTAATGTGTTACAGGCAGATGCTATTGACACACAGCAGTGTCCATGTAGCTCTGGATCACAGTACATGGCAAAGGCTGTAGTTGCCTTCTCTGCAGTCAAATGAAAATGTTAATGACACCATTCATTTAAAACTGGTGTAAACCTATTCATTCAGGACCTACATATGCACATGTAGATTTGTCCTTTCAGGTTGACCCAAAAACCTAATATTTAGATATGTAATAAACTAGTTAAGATGTCTGAATGTTTTAAAACTCCTTTCATGTAGGGCCAAATTTTCACGAATTTCACCAAACAACAAATGATGACATTGTAAAGTCTTAATTCTAAAGTTCATGTATAGAAGCAGGATGTTTGAAATTTGACAAAGAATATCTCTCAAAATTGTCTAGCGTTGAAGTTTTCCTTTTAGTCTTAAGTGGTACATGTACCTCTTCAGAGTGAGAATTGCATTATCAATAATTATTTTTTAATGTAATTTTTGCAGGTTAGCCTGATTGCCATCAATGTTATTGGTGATGAGATCACATCAGAAGAAGATCTGCAGTTACTTGAAAAAGACAACATGCTCAAGGTCAACCAGGTCATCAAAGAGTTTATGCCAGAAGGATATTTCAGTGAAGAATCCAATCATGCCAACAAAGAGACTGATGCAGCTGTATTTGGTGCCATCAATAGGTTGGTCAGTTCAGACTTTATGAAATGTGGGTCCATTCACAGGAAGGGTTCACCAGTTCACAATTACAAAGACACAATCTTTAGGTTAAAGTAATTACCATAATTTTTAGAATATAAGCCATTATACATGTACATTGATTCTCATGCAGAAAAATGTCTATTATTGCGGTAGCACCATGCGAAGAAATATATCTCTTATGAGTATGTGTGGTTCTGAAAAGAACCTGGAGTATACTCAACGTTTCAGACTGTGTGCTCAGTTTGTTGTCAGGAGAATGAAGACATGCTGAAATTGAAGCTGTTTATATAAGGTGACTGAATGCAGTGGGGTGTGACGAGGATGCTAATGGTGGATTCAGCTGGGCGCTCTTGCAGGACGCATCCAGTCACCTTATATAAACAGCTCCACCTTCAGTATCTCTTTGATCTCCTGACGACATTCTGAGAATGCAGTCCGAAATTTTGAGTTTACTCCCAGTTCTTTCCAGAACCACACATAAATGTACTCATAAGAGATATATTCCTTTGCATGGTGCTACCGCAAGCCTTTCCACCTATTGCTTTCACCATGAATAACCTCAAATTCCATCTTATTTATTTCTGATGACCAACAGTGGTTACCCGCCACTTACAAGCATCCATGAGAAATACATGTAGATTAAATCTCTGAATTAAATAATGTACAAATAAATTATACAAATAACCATAAAATTAATCAAAAATTACAAATTGAAACACGTCCTAAACTTGGCAAAGTCTTAAGACACCAGCACGGGGCTGAAGAAGAGTGGGAAATGTATGTACAGACAAACAGGGCTCCATAGAGAAACACAGAAGGAAGGGGGTGGGGGCAATAGAGAGGGAAGGAGGGAAAGGGCAAAAGGATGAACATCACATGTTTATGGACATGATGGAACATGGGTGTGTGAACAAAGAACTGAGGCAAGGGGGACGAAACACAAGGGATAAACACGGGGAAGATCAGAGAGGGTAAACATCACAGGAAGCAGAATTTGAAGTTGAATATTGGAGTTGTGAGGGCTGAAAAAGGAATTAAAGGGATGGAAAAAAAGCGGGACTAATGGTATCACTAAAAGAATCATAGGGAAAGACATCAAGAAACACAAAAATATAAAAAACAGACAATACAAATACATGTACATGTTCATGTACATACAATCTGGCAACTCCTATATACATTACAGTTTCTGGAATACCATAGCAGAACTTACATATACATTTATATTATGGGTTTTGCCCTCACCCAACGTATATTAATAAGCACTGTATGCTCCGTGCTTGTCCGAGAGCTTGCTAAAAAAACCTCACAAGCTTACTCGAGTGGGATTTGAACCCATGACCTCCTGCTTACTAGTGCAGATGTCGTTGCCACTTGACCACCGAGCTTGCCGGGGTCGGCTGGAGGTTCGTTATACATATACATTATTTTTGCCTCTTATACGGCAACCTCAAAAGGATAAAATCTGCCACAAAAGCTGCAACCAGGCCATATGTACCACCATATAATGATCTTTCAACTTGAGTAACCTCGAGACGTCAAGATTTTATCAAGATTCAAGACTGAATCTAAGTGACCCCTCATCATGGAAATATTTATCTGATATTTTCCTACATATTTATGTAGTGTTTTACTACAGTAATGTCAGGAAATCTTTCTTGAAGCTGCTAATTAAGCACGTTTTTTTAACATTCATGTACCAGCACATGTGTTTTGAAGATACTGTGTGTAGATTTTTTTTATCATTGAGCATAGACACACTAAGGAATCAAATACTTTTTATCTTCACTGGTCAGTCCATTTACAATGCAAGTACTTGTAGCGTTATTGTCCTACAGCTTGTAGTTCACTTTAATACTTAATGTTCAATGTTGTTTAACCACTTCCTGACGAGCGACCCGTTTTCGAGCACGTTATACATGAAGCCAGGAAGCCCGGAAGCCCAAAACCGGACAAAAGAGTTGGGCCTTGTAACAAAAGACTGTGCTCGACACAAAAGACCAGACTGCTGGGAATTACAGACATTATTTCACTCTCAAAAGTGGAAATAATCCAGCCTTGTTTTGAAACCGTATACCACGGTTTGAGGCATTTAGAGCGAGCGGATTATCACTGGGGACAAAAGCTCTCCACCACCACAGCGATGAGCCACACAGAACCGCTGCACGCTAATCTGGTCCCTATTGAATAGAGGTCAGCAGTTCACTGTTCCCGGTTTCGGAAACAAAAGAATCTTACATAACACCACACAATCTGGGCTCTTTTACAAGGCTGCAGGCCTGGCTGAAATACTCGGGCGTCATTGAAGGTCAGCTGTCAATTTAGAGTAGTGCCTAAAGATTACTGCCTGTGGGTATAAACGTTCGTTAAATGAAATGATGAATTTTTAAGGAATTTTGAAAACAGAAAAAATGATAATTATCCCGGCCCAGCATCATTAACATTTATAATTAACCCGGCAGCAAGTGGTTAATATAATAAGATAAAACCCAAGTATTCAACATGGGAGTTGACCTAGTATCATAAAATGCCATTTAAGTCAGGTGGTTGATTACAGTTTTTTCATTCGTTTGTTTTTGTTTTTTGGGGGGGGTTTCTTTTGTTTTTGTTATTGTTGTTGCAGTCTTAACCACTTGCTACTGGATGCTTTGAAAAATGCACACATACGAGTCATTTTCAAAATTTTCAGTTTTCAAAATTCTTCAAAAATTCATCATTTCATTTAACGGACGTTTATACCCACAGGCAGTAATCTTTAGGCACTACTCTAAATTGACAGCTGACCTTCAATGACGCCCGAGTATTTCAGCCAGGCCTGCAGCCTTGTAAAGAGCCCAAATTGTGTGGTGTTATGTAAGATTCTTTTGTTCCCGAAACTGGGAACAGTGCACTGCTGACCTCTTTTCAATAGGGGCCAGATTAGCATGCAGCAGCGCTGTTTGGCTCATCACCCCGGTGGTGGAGAGCTCTTGTCCCCGGTGGTAATCCGCTCGCTCTAAATGCGCCAAACTGTGGTATACTGTGGTATTATCTCCATTATTGAGAGTGAAAAAATGTTGGTAATGCCCAGCAGTCTGGTCTTTTGTGCCAAGCGTGGTCTTTTGTTACAAGGCCCAACTCTTTCGTCTGGTTTCGGGCTCCCTGGCTTCATGTATAAAGCCTAGGTACTCAAAAATGGGTCACCCCTCAGGAAGTGGTTAAGACTGGTTCATACTTGATGCAAAAGCCAACACAAGTGTAAATTTGTAACATCAGATCAGTGTTGCAAATTCGTAAAAGTTGAAAAGATTTCAACTCCAGTGAAATTTTGCAAAAATTTTACATGACGTCAAATTTGCTTCACATTTGCATGCAGTATAAACCAGTCTTAAGGCTACAGGAATTGTTCATTAGCCCTAACCCTCCTCAATCCTTCACCTGTTGGAGGACTGAGGAGTGTTAGGGTTAACGTGATGAATAAGTTAATGTGTCAATTATTTTTATCAAATTGCGAAGATAAAAGGTTCTTTCAGGAGGCACGACAGAATGGTTAAAAAGTGTCTGATACTTAAACTTTCTAATACTGTATGAAGTGCAGGATAATATCAACAATATGACATTTGTCATTGACAAATTATAATCGCTTCAGTTTTAAAAAAAACGGAAATATCTGCAATCTAATTTTTACATGTAAACCAACTGCAATGATGCTGATGTTTCTCATATTGAATCCAATTAAGAAGAGCCAAGTCTAATAAAAGTGGCACATATCAATATCTCCCTTGCAATACACATTTTTGTGTTAATAAAACACAGTTTTTTACCCATTTTTCCTGCGAGTCCAGTGCGGTATTGTAAAAATGGATGTGTCATCACGACTCATTAGCATCTAATGGATATTGATTTCTTTGATGTATTATCGTGGAGAGGAAATACCACAGTGCATGTGCGGCAAGCATAGCACGTGTATTCGCAGACGAGGGCACGAATTTGCAGAATTTCTAGTATATCCACCGATGTGAATGCACACGATTTGGGCATTATGTTGTTGTAACCATGAAGAAAGGAACCCAAACTCTCGACGGAAAAGAGATAATGCTGCACAATAGACCTCGTACACAGATCATTCCCTGGTATACGCAGTGCATGCACGTGTTCATTGTAGCTCCGTTTTCTTCTACATATTTGTAGTGGAACCAGTCATGCCACAGATATCAGTTTCAATGTTTTCTCCAGTATTACATCATATAACTTTCGTTTCTCAACAGAGCTACCAGCGGTCGCATTGTGGAAATTTTTCATGAAACTCGAAGATACCTTTCAAAGGTGTGGCGAAATTTTAAAAAATACAGACGCAGTACAGACATGATTTGGTAATGACTTTATGATTTAGTACACACTAAACACAATAATAGTTTACTTTCAAAACTTTTAAAATCGTTGGAGTTGGTCCTTAAATTAAACAGACATTTTTTCCTCACAACTGACATTGATCTGTAGGCAGTCAAATGCTTTTTCTTGTTTTGCTGCAGTCCATACATTGAAATACATGTACACACATTGAAATACATGTAAGTACATACTCCAGGATGGCCTTTTGCAATTCGGAAATATGACACGCAAAAGATGAAGAAATCAATTGAAACAAAAATGTGCAATCTATGTGTACAAAGACCATTTCAGAGGGAAAGGAAATTTGACTGGTCCCCAGGTGCTTGTGACTAGCTCTTTTTAGGAACTGCGTGGCACCTTCAATTTTGCAGCACTCACATGACTCTAGCATGGTCATTTGTGTACCTATATGTACTACACACCTCAATCTTGCTGGTTCTTAATCATGTTTTGCTTAAACACAGCTAAGTGGGATTCAGTAATACAGGCCACATCCTGGTACTGTATATAAGTGAATCCCACTTAGCTGTGTTTCAGTTAAGCAGGTTTTCGTTTATTCACATACGTGTATGTTTGTTTTCTTCTTTGGCAAAGCAGATTTGTGTTTAAAGTGCCACCCATTTGTACTAAAGTGTAATGTTAGACTGGCTCCTGTCCATACATTATTTTCTGCAGCTTACTAATAAAACAAATATATGAAATGGGGTAGGAACCAGTTAAGTGAAATGAAGCTCTATTCAACAGTACTTGTTGAATAGAATGAATAATTCAATGATATGATCAGTGATCAGTCAATCATATGACAGGGATTTATGCAGGTATTGTATAATTTGAGTTAATGTACACGTTCACGTACATATTTGCGTAATATGATAATGAAGCACTTGTACATATGTACTGTACAGGTACATATATGTGATGATAAAGCATTTGTACATGTACATTTTCTTTCTGTAATACGATAATTAGGCATTTGTAAAGTAGCAGTAAACATAGTGTTTGCTGCTATGATTATCCACAGAAAAATGAGGAATATTCAGTTAATTATTAAACCAAACTGTTGTCAGATGACCGAAATAGTCATCACAAAGTCAGGCTTTCAGTCTGTGGACTGGGAGGGGTTTTGGTACACCGTCCCCCTCCCCCCTGAACCAATCACCACTAGTACCGGTATATACATGTATTAAGTAAACTATAGTAAACTTAAGTAAACTAGCTTTTAAGAGTGTCATTTGTTATGACCAGTCAAATTTTGGATTATTATGTGAATTTTGGTCTGCAGGAAGGACTACATTTCACCGATGGATGACTTGGCTTTTGATATGTACCAGGATCCGGAGGTTGCTCAGGTTATCAGAAAACTTGATGTCAGGAAAAATGAAGCTGTACTTCGTAAGTAAATAAATTACTCCCACATTCAGTCATGCAACTGGTAGCGAGGATTGACAAAAAAAGGTTCACTATGAATTTTGGCTGTGAAAATTTATTAAATGAACCAGTAGTTGTTTTTTCACTTTGAAACTTTCAACCAATTGGAACTTAGACAGAACGTTAAAGAAAAAGGGAAAGCACCCCTTATTTACTGGTATCTTTCATTGGCTTTTGTAGAAACTGCTTTGAAGGACATACTTGTTTTGGCTTTCATTTTCCTTTCCTTTCATTCCAGTCCCCAGCTTGTAATACTGTTTATCTCAATAACTTCGGACATCTCCTAATCTTCTGTCCGAACCAAACTGAAATCTAGTCACACAATATGTAGAGTGCACAGCTCCTAAACAAATGTAGCTTTTAATATTTTTATATATGTCTGTTTTGCCACTTGAGAGGTTTGTTCTTAGGGCAATATGCAAAAAACCATTCATTTCACTTATACTTTGTGAAAGTGTAGAGTGATTTTAATTCACCTGACAAAGCTGCAGCATTTTTGTCTATCTGATAGAGTTGAACAAGTGTCATTCAACAGTTCACATGTTCAAAAGGTATTTATTTTTTTCCACAGAGGAACAGTACGATTTGGCAAAAAAATTGAAGCAAGCTATTGCTGATTTGCAAAAGGTACGTCCACTCATGCACATACATGTACATGTACCTGTATTCTTGAGCCACATGCTGACCTCTTATCCTACTAACCATTACATCTAGATTATGTTTACCCAATTAACACCCAGTCCTTTGCAACTGTACACAGCACTAGTAAGAGGAACTTTTTTTTAGTATACTTACATCTTGTCAGTGCTGGAATATCATGAATAACAACAAACATGTCCCATGTTGGAGCACACAGTAATTCATGCCTGTGAAGTACGGTACGCTTAGAATTCATTCAGGTGGGCCCGCCAGATTTACCAAGACTGGATTAAATTTGGCTTCTTGATAGTGTCCTCAATTGGCCAGGTGTCTGCACTAAGGGAATATACCTTAATTCACAGCCAGTCTTGGCCAATAAAAATGTATCAGTTTTGCATGGCTGGTAAATCCATTCATTGCTTTAGTCAGATTTGAATTCAGGCTTGTACAATGTGTACATTTGTTTTCCAGGGATGTGATTTCTTCCAGTTGTTTGGGCCTCGGAAGTTGACCCTTGTGAATTTTATGAATCTGGTTAGAAAATGAATGGTAGGGGAGGTACATGTATATGTATACTAATTAAATATTCATATCGCATTGTGCATGTATGCCAAAATGAACGGAATGATAAAATTCAATTCATATGGTTTACACAGTTTACGGTTCACTGTCTTGAGAACCCGACTTTTTTGTCTACTGGTATTTGCTCCTCATACATGTACCAGTACATCTGTGCGATATAAATATATGTACATTTTACATCCCTTTAGACGTCCCCTTGCTTGAGAACGACATTTAACCAGACTGGGATAGGACTTCAGCTTTGTGCATTTGTATGACTGAAATATGAAATTTGGCTCTCATATCAAGCCCAGCATGGAACGTACATATACACCACAATATACGAGTTGACTATAAACACACCCACACAAGAACAATCACGACATACACATATTCCGTTGGCTGCAACTGTTACCTTAGAGACACATTTTCATGTATGGGTGTGTTGGTGTTTTTACTGTTTACTATGTGGTGTGTGTTTATGTATGTTGCATATGGAGCTCGATACAAACACTGTACCAGGCTTCATGTAGTCTACGTCTGGCAGACATAGAATGCAGTATACACTGTAGGTAATTCACTTGTGTAAGGATCACACTGCAATATATTATTTGCACCTTGTGTGACATCCGTGCATGCACAGGATGTTGGTTTCATTGGCTGTGCCACCTAACATGAAAGCCATCGTACATCATTCTCCAAAGTCAACTAGTAAATTCTATCAAAAGGAGATTTATCAGCTAGAGAGCTACATGTAGATAAATTCAGTTATAAATTTAGTGGAATTGGTTGGAAGAGTACATGGTGGACGGACATATTGAGTAAAGTATAATTTTTGTCACAAGAAATAAGTGATCATGCTCGCAACTCTAATAATTGTCATTGCATAAGTTCAATTTTATTCTGAAATCTTGCGAGAGATTCCGTGAGATTCCAGTTGCGCATGCGCGGTCATTATTGTTGCGTGCAGTCGAAACAGCAACTGTTTCGCTGTTCACATGTGTGATTTTTCACATCATAAGTTGTTATTTTTTGCGAAGACATTGTGAATCACTCGACATGTCGAAATTATAGCATGTCAACATACCCCTGGATACCGCTAAGCGGAATGGGGTTCAAACAGGCTGAAAAATGATGAAATACTCATGCCTCACAAGACCGATGTTTTGGCAACCAAGGCCGTCGTGCACACAAATGACGCCAAGTCTTCTCAACGGAAGCGAGATGTCACGGTCCGAAACTGGACAAGGCATCGAAAGCGGTAACCGTGTGCCCAAATCCGCATCGACCCAGTCAACAGACAAGGCAAAAACGGCCTCGAATGCCTGCTTCACTCCCAAACACAAAGGGGACTGCAGCTGATGGTGCGATTGAACACCACATTACTCAGCTTGAAAAGCTGGTTGAAAAAGAAGAAACCGACAACAAAAAATTCAGACAGACAATTATAGCAGCCTGAACAGGTCGTGTGGTCCTTGCAGATGACGCAAGCACTCTTCCCGCCGAGGACTGCACCAATATGGATTTTGAGAATACAGATTCTCAGGATTTGGCTACAGCTGATGATGACTACAATGGTTACAGTACCTTGTCAAGTCCCAGCACCGCTTGCCAACATGAACAAGCTACTCATCCTGCTGGACATGCAGGCAGAGTGAAGAATCCTGACAAACACGACAAAGGCTTTGCTGCAAGTTTGGCTGTGGATGCAGAAATTGGAGATCCCATCTGACATGATGTGGCTAATAGCCTTAACTTTGCTTTGGTCGAGAAACTCAAGGAAAAGTGCATTCAGGACACAGTCCAAAAATTAAAAGTGCCCCAATAATTGTGCGGCCCTTGTCGTGCCCAAGGTCAACCCCCAAATCTGGTGTCATCACTATACGCAAAATATTATTTCCAGGCTATCTTTTTCAGTGATGACCCCAGGTTCACCACTATTTTAAAATAACAAACCACCAAATTGAGGACAGGGAAACTTGAAGTATATTGACACGCTTATATTTACACAATTTACAAGAGGGAAATTAAACACCAGAGATCTCAATTCAGTTAACAATTTCTTATGTTCAGAGTCAGATCTTTCAAACTTCGCCTGTACGTTCCCACACTAATTTTAAACAGCGTAAAAAAGGTTACTAAAAACACGGGCTTGTTCTTTTGAGAATATTAATTAGTATTATATTAAATAAACGCAGGCTACTCCCTCGCGTGTGGCGCGCAAAGGCCCTGCATTAAGGTTGACCTTCTGTGGACGTCTTGACAAATAGGTCCTTGGTAGCCTTGCTCGGATGAAGTTGTTCCCGTGTAAACGAGCTCACAAAGCTATTGGAGCGAGAGGGGAAACCTCAAACCCAAGGGGTACGGCCATCTATATCGGAACAATTTAAGCAAACTACGTACAAGTTCGAGGGCTAAAGTAATCAAAATACAATCAACAATTTTAACAATGATAAATTATTACGTCTGACATCTTCAACATTGATTTCTTGTCACTTTTCGACAAACCACAAACAGTGATTTTGATAGGGCATTGATCTACATTCATTCTCTAACAACACTGAATTTTTACACATTCTACATTTCCTTCTTAAAAGTCAATAATTGTCAACATTCATGAACACAATAATTTGACATTCTTGAAATCAACTTCATTTATTTTCAACATCTAAAGTGTTAATCAAGACACAAATTTATAATGGAAACTTACGGTTATCCCGCTGGGATCGATCTTAGGACGGTTTCCAGGCTGAGCGTTGCGAGAATTGGGACCAGTATAGTTATAGGATGGGTTGGCTCTGATTTTGCCAATTTTGACCCGATCAAACCGGAACTGATATTTACCGGCTGATCTCCACCTGCTGCATCAGGGGTTTCAAGATGGTTAGTTGGTACTGGTCAACCATACGCTCTCACTCAGCTCACACACTCAAGACGTTTTTTGTCCGGTGATCGAAATTATACTGCGTCACACTCGTCTCACGTACCTTAAATTTTACAAACAGGAAAAGCGTGTGGTATGTACAGACAACAGGAATCATAGCAGTACAGCTGGACTTGAAAACAACAACAAAAAAAAACAATAACCATGGCCGAAAGGTTGTATAATGCCTTAGCGTCTCTTGGTCACAGCATTCGCGCCTGATCGCGTTTGGAGAATTCCTTTAGCCACAATACCCGAGCACACGAAATTTGAACAAAAGTCATTGGTTAGATATACATGTAGTTGTAGCAGGAGAGAAACCATTCACATTGTCGGGGGTGTTTCGCTGAATACAATAAAATAGAAAAATGTCTATTTCGCATCTGAGATGATTCTGGCATCTGGGAGAACATCAATGCCCACTCAAGATCACATGATCTCAAGCTTGAGAGGGTCCAGAAACCCCTGATAAAAGGTACGGTATCACTGTCTTGCAAGAGCTTGTGAGGGACCATACTCCGTAGAGCAAGAACATGCCTTTCTGCTTCTGACTACAGCCAATTTTGAACTTAACTGCCTCAGGAAAGAACTAATTTAACCTGACCTGAATCCCCGTTATGCACATCCGTGCAAACCATTGAATAAGGGTTGCATCTCAACTGTTTGGTGATGAACTGGGGAAACAAATCAAAGAACTTCAGGATGAACAAAAGGTCACATTTGGTGTGTTGAAACATGCGAGGCCAGGACAAAGTCGCAACCGATACTAGCCATATGCAAAGACCACTTCCAACAGATTCAACTCCAAGCTGCATTGGCGGGATGGAGAAGCAGTTCAAATCCTTTTTTAGGGGTCGGCCACAGCTCAAACTTTAAAGGGAAACAAAGCATGCAGTGGCAAAACCAGAGGTGCAGACCAGGCCCAGTCTGCAGAGACAGGAATTTTCCAAACTGTTCCCCGCTCCTGCCACGAAATAGGCCAAGATGAGCCACACAGCAAGGCAGAACAGGTGGGTGAGTCTCCTCAAGTGCTTCAACCCTAATTATTGTGATCCAAATCTTGCAAAGCCCATGCATGGGACAGACTCATTCATGACAGTTAGGGGCCGATTGAGGTCATACCAGTGAGTGGGAAAACTTAACATCAGACCAAACTATTATACAAGTGGTATCAGGCTATAAATTGGAATTTTTTGATGAGCCAGAGGGACTACTCCCTCGAAGTAGCCCACCACGACCTTACAAATTCAATGTTGGTGAGGCATCGTCAGACAGTAATATTGATTTATCTGAACTAAATCAGTGTATAGTGTACAGACACTATACCTTTGATGTTGCCAGAAATCTAGTGACCCCACATTGCTATGTGGCCTCACTTGACCTACAGGATGCCTATTACTCTATTTCCATTGCAGAGGAATTCCGAAAATTTCTGAAATTTCGTTTGAGAAACCTACTCTATCAGTACAAGGCCTTGCCTAATGGCCTAAGTTCTGAGCTACGCTTGTTCACAAAGATCTTGAAACCCCCTGTTACTAAGCTGTGAAGTATTGGGCACATCATTACTGGTTACATTGATGACACCTTTCTGGTGTCACCATCAAAAGAGAGAGCTACGCAGGCTGTTCAAGACACAATAAAGCTCCTGGAAAACCTAGGTATTATTATTTATCCTGAGAAATCTGTATTCACACCTAAACAAGAGCTTGAATACCTAGGGTTTATAATAAACTCTGTGAATATTGAAGTTCGTTTGCCAGGAAGTACGAAAGAAGAAGTAAAAGCCGCTTGCATCAATTTGCTTGCCCAAGAAACACACAGTATCAAAACAATCACATCCATTCTTGGCAGACTCGTAGTGACTTTTCCTGCAGTGCAATACGGCCCCCTTTACTACTGAACTGTGGAAAGGGAAAAAAACCATTGCCCTCAGAAACAATTTTGGTCACTTTGACCGGCAGATGAAACTCTCCAGGGCCGCTCGGAATGAGATCAGTTGGTGGATAGATACTATTGACACTGTCTTTTCCAAAATTAGCCGGGGGGCACCTGACTTGAAAATTGCCTCAGATGCGTCAAAACAAGGATGGGGTGCTACAGATGGCACCACTGCTATTGGAGGCCGCTGGAAGGACACTGAAAAGTTGAAAGCTGCCAATAATATCAACATCCTTGAGCTCTTGGCTGCATTCCTTAGCATAAAATCCTTTTGTAGCAAACTCTACTCTGTACATGTCAAACTCAATCTTGACGACACTACTGCGGTGGCCTATATAAATTACATGGGAGACTGCAATGAGCTAGCAAAGGAGCTATGGCTTTGATGTATTTCTAGATCCATATGGGTGTCAGTTTCTCATCTACCTGGAGTTCAAAATGTTACAGCGGACAGGAAATCCAGGCAATTTCAGGATGAGACAGAGTGGATGCTAAACCGATAAGTTTTCCAAATACTTTGTGAAGAATACACACCCAAGGTGGATCTCTTTGCCTCGAGGCTTATGCTCAACTTCCCAGATATGTCTCATGGGAGCCTGATCCTGGGGCAGAGGCAATTGATGCCTTATCCCTCAGGTGGGAACAAATCAGGTTTCATGCTTTCCCCCCTTTCTGTTTGACTGGCAAATGTCTCAAAGTATGGGAAGACAATGCTGAGGGCATGATGGTTGTTCCAAAATGGCCAACACAACCTTGGTTTCCATGCCTGCTACACATGTTAACCCATGACCCAGTTATTTTGCGAAAACCACAGGCACTACTGACTTAGCCAGGCACTATACGAGTACATCCCTTACATGGTAAACTGGATTTGGTTTGTTGCAGGCTGTCTGGTAATCCACTGAGAGCACAGGAATACCAGTAAAGGCTACAGAAATTATCCTGTCTTCATGGCGACAGTCAGCTAAATGACAATATTATGGATACATTGAGAGATGGATCAAGTTTTGTGGTCAACAACAGAGTAATCTGATACAGACAGATGGATACATTTAAAGATGGATCAACTTGTGGTCAGTGACAGAGTAATCCGATGCAGACAGATGCAGTTGAAGTTGTAGCTTTCCTAACTTCATTGTTTGAACTGGGACTGGGTTACAGTTCTCTTAATGTTGCCAGAAGTGCAGTGGCATCATTTGTTGTGCTAAAAGATGGTGCTAGTGTAGGTTGTCACCCGATGATTACCCAGTTTTTGAAAGTGTTTACGCACTTAGACCACCAACACCATGTGACAGTCACATTTGGGACGTTGACCACTTCCTGCCGGGGACTCCGGGATTGGAGACATATGGTTTATATGGGTGGCCGGGGTCTGCGAACTCGGACAAAGGAAACAGGGCCCTGTAACAAAAGAACGTACTCCAAACAAAAGACCAGGTTGCTGGGCATTACTGACATTTTTCACTCTCAAAAGTGGTGATAATCCAGCCTTGTTTTGAAACCGTATACTGGGGTTTGGGGCATTGAGAGCGAGCAGATTACCACTGGGGACAAAAGCGTTCCACCACCGTAGCAATGAGCCACACAGCACCGCTGCACGCTAATCTGGCCCCTATTGAAAAGAGGTCAGCAGTGCACTAAGCCAGGTTCGTGAACAAAAGACAGTTATACAACACCGCACAATCTGGGCTCT
>NW_019091489.1:325062-344194 GCF_001949145.1 Acanthaster planci | reverse complement strand
GTGGCTATAAATGAATGATGAATGATGAATTTTTGAAGGATTTTGAAAACGGAAAAAATGATAGTCATGCCGACCCAGCATTATCAACATTGAAAAATGCCTCGGCATGAAGTGGTTAAACTTGTGTTTGATATGGTAAGGAAGTGGGCACCAGCAAGTACTCTAGATCTCAAACACCTCACCCTGAAATTGGTCATGCTAGTGGCACTCATTTCAGCCCAGCGGGGGCAGACTTCACAAACTGAACGTAGATCACATGTCTTGTAAAGGAAGCACATTTTTCTTCCGAATCAGCGACTTAGTTAAGCAAAGTAGACCAGGACACACCGGGCTCTTAGTCATACTGAAGGCATACCCCGCAAATAGACATCTCTGTGTATTTACCTACCTCAAACACTACCTCAGCCGCACTAAAGAGCTTCGAGACAAAGGGGAATGACATCAAACCAGCTTTTTATCAGCTTCATCAAGAAGCCTTAGGCTCCAGTGAGCAAAGATACAATCGCTAAATGGATCCATATTATCATGAGCCAGGCTGGAGTGGACAACGAACAGTTCAAACAACATTCCACTAGGGCAGCCTCCACCTCGGCAGCCAATAGGCTGGGAGTACCACTCCCAGAAATTCTGAGAACTGCATGATGGAGTAAAGAGGTTACTTTCCAGAAATATTACAATAAACCTCTCCCATTTCAGCAAAATAATTTGGCTGACACATTATTGCAGGAAAGTTAAATGGGAATTTTATTGGAAGATTCTCTATGCTGTCCATTCTGAGAGTGCGGTTACAGCAAAACAGAAAACAGGGTTGTATTTAATGAAGCCTTGGAAATAGTGACTTTACTAACTTGAAACCGTATTCGACCGCCTTACTTAGATTACAACCCGTAGTGTGAAGCTGTACATGTACTGTATCCTTGTGCATGGATGTGTTAAAAAAACCAAACCAGTTCAACTCATGTACATACAACTCGGCTACAGGAACAGTTACCAACTTGATATAGCATCAAGACATTTAGGCTGGTTGTTTTCTTTTTTGTCACATTGACATTTTGTTTATATTTTCTTTTAAAGTGAAGTTCAGAGTTAATAAGTTCTCATATTTATATTGGATCTACTCAAGTGGAATGTTGACAGAAGCGATGCTGACACTTGTGGTATTTACCTTGGTTTTCATGAATAAACCATCAGGATTGTTGTATTCCTGTAATTATGCCTAAACATACCTCAATTTAAAAAAAAAACAAACTTATATGTGGCTTGATGGGTGTTAAATTTTCACGGACTCTCGCGAGATTTCGAAATAAAATGGAAAGATTAAAACTTACCTGTTTGAAGTTTAATCTTGATTTTATGAGAAAGGGCGAGCGAGAGATTACGTGCCCTCCATTCCCGCCCTTCTCTCGTCAGGTAGTTCGCAGGGTAAGTTCTCTATAACATCTTTTCTGTTATTCAAGGTTTGATTGGCATTCATCAACCCACACATACTGTATTTCTTTGAATTATGACCGTACATGCGCAACTGGAATCTCACGTAATCTCTCGCTCGCCCTTTCTCATAAAATCGTGATTAAACTTCAAACAGGTACATGTAAGTTCTCATTTAATCTTTCCATTTCCCAAAGTCATTACAATCCAGTTTCTGAAGTCAGGACACCAGTTCAAGTCATACTTTCTAAATTTGTGTCAAAAGCCAAATATTTTCAAAACATTATATAGGTCAAGTTGCAAGATAAATTAAAACTTAAGTAATTTTACCATAGAGATTTGGGTGCCTTTGAGATGGAAATGAAACACAAACAGAATGAATGGAACGGTGGAATATTGTTTATTCTTAGTCTTTTCTTTTTTATCGGAACAAATGACTGAGAAAAGTTTATATTAAACTATAGGATAGACATTAACAAACTGAAATTAGAACTATTAATGTTTAATTTATCCATAATTGATAATAATACAAGACAAAGTTGCAGAAATTTCAAAATATTTTTGCTGAAAGCATGACCCAGAGAGACTTAGAATGTACCACCGAACATCTAGACTTCATTTTTTTCCCAAGGCCCTTAAGTAGGCCCAGAACCCCATGCCGTATAGGCTTCATGCTTTGCAATTGCAATTTCAGTTTTTTTTCCAAAGCACCAATCACATCCCTGATTTTCTGATATTGTCTCATCTAACCACTTTTCTGTCTGTCCCGGAGACAGTTCAGATAAGTCTGAACTGGCAGTTGTTGCCCAAATCTACAGAGTTGTCTTATTTTGCATAAAACTATAACGCTGGTACATAAATATTTATATTCCTTCCTTCCAAAACATTAAGATCAGTAGAAACACTAGCTAAGATAGCAAAGGTTTTTTTTTTTTGTTTGTTTTTGTTTTTTAATGATGGAAGTGGATTCGTAGGTTTTACCTTTGCTGGGAAGGGATGGACCTGTAGATATTCTAATCTCAGATAAAAGAAAAACTTGCTTCAGTCATTTGATAATCCAAGTTTATACATTATAATTGTTCTAAAAATAGGAGAGCCTGACATTTTGATCCTAGTAGAATCTTTCTCCATGTTGTTTTCCTTTGAGAAAGATTCTGCTGGAATCAAAACATCAGCCTCCTACTTTTTTGATGTGTGTTTAGGTCACTGTAGCCAGCAAGCAGTTTGCAGCAGGTTTTGTATTATATGTGGTTTGAGCTTTGGTCATTCACTTTAAGTGTTGGTTTTTGTAAAGAGTAATTTTTATGTACAGGGAATTACTACACTGTACATATACTTTTGTTGTTTCGTTAATGTTCGATTTTGTGTTCTTTGAACACAATCTTTGAATCTTCTAGGTTGGAGAGAAGTTAGGTCGTTATGAGGTAGAGAAACGCCGAGCCATAGAGACTGAAGACTATGACTTGGCTAAGATTAAGAAAATTCAAATGGAGGAGTATAGATTGCAGATATATCAACAGCTGGAGGTCAATGACCTTCTGAAGCTTAGTAAGGTAAGTTTATTTTCTCTTTCCTAGTGGCCATGGGATTAACTTTTTCAGTGTTGTCGCTTTTTCGATCAACAGCACTCGTGTTGAATGGTGTGCATAATGTTCAGCACAGCTTTAACAGTCAGTCCACAGTGCACACAGAAGTTGTTCCATTTACGTGCTGAATATGCGTGAGCTTCAGACTGTGACCTTGCTTCTACATATTTAATGCAACAGCTTGCGGAATCCGTTAAATTTCGGAAGTTTGAGACTATCGATTGGCTAACTGAACGGTTGCTATATCTTTCATATACTGATGGGTTTTTTTTTTAATCAAGGGTGGAGTAACTTTGCGTGATGGAAGACAGCAAAATCCACAACTTTGCTAACCTGCCACAACCCATTTGTACCTCAGATTAGTAGATAAATTCATATTCTAGGATATTCTGGACATCATTTTCCCTCTTTTTGTTTAAATGGGTCAGGGCAATATTTTACCAATGTCCTTCCCAAACCGTCGAGGTCTATCGCTTTCATAACGGCCTCCACAGTTCTCTGCCTTCCCGATTGGTCCGTACACATCACATCATGCTTTGGCACGCACATTCCCAGATGTCGGTGTTGTATTGTAGACGGTCTTTTGCGATAGTATTGACAACTTCAGCGTAATGTTTCTATCGTTTGAGATAACACCGACTGGATTAAATGCAGTTTTAATTACATATTTTGTCCAAATGCAGTGAACAGGATCACTTTAAATAACTGTTAATTCCTTTTCAAAACAAGAACTTTGAAGCAGAAAAAGGTGTTTTCGAAAGGCATCTAAAAACCGTGTAGTTTGTTTCTGGGGGGGGTGTGGGTTTAATTAAGAAAGGCTAAATGAATGGGCACGGGGCTTAGCTGTGCTTATCACAAAGAGGGAATCACAGATTCTTAAACCTTCATATTTCAGATTTTTTATTTGTCTTTTTTATGTTGGAAATATCCAAGTTTAAAGAGGAGGAACTAAGCAGGTACAAAAGTGATACCAGAAAACACAAACATGTTCAGGCAATAAACACATTATTCACTTTATTTGCAGAATACATATTCACATTTTTATGTCAACTGATTTTCAAGTCATAAAATGAACATGTTGTTGAGCTGCTTGTGATGACCAAATACCGGATAAAAGGGCTTTTTCCAAAACTTAATGATGTTTGCTCGTATGGAATATTTTATAGCTATACACATTATATTTGAACATAAATCTTCCATTTTTTAGCAATGGTGGCAAGTATTTCTTTTAGTTTCATATTACACTGTTAATACTAAAGCACTATAAAACACAATAACATCACAATAAAAAAATAAAAACAATAATAAACCAATAATGCGTGATTAACACCCCATGTCCCGTCATCCATGTCATGTCCAAGGAAAGTAGTTGTCTGTAGAGATCAATTCGTCAGCTTCAAAACAAAAAATACCTGTAATTCAGTGACAAGCTGAAGGAAACACATTTTTCAATACATACTTTGCACAATTTGTTTTGTAATCAAATCCTTTGCAATAGCTAAGTACACTCTGATCCATTTATAAATTGCAAAAAGTCACTTTTCATGAAGAAAAACAACAGGAGCAATGGTTTTTCCCATCCAAACACAACAGATAAAAATATAATTACTGTCATTCCTTATGTAACTAAATTAGAATCTTACCCCAATATCATGTCCATCATAAATGTCTTCAGCTGCTTACATATATCTAAAAAAAAGGATAAAGTGCCCCATTTTTGGTGAAAAAAAAACAACCGATAATATCTTTGTTTATACATATAATGGGAATTAAAATATAAATAAATTACAGGGAGTTAAAGATGTATTTTGCATATAAACCTGTTGCTGCTGAAAAACAAAAAAATGATAAAATGCAGTTTTGGGCACAAGACTTTGGAAAAGGTTCATGTTTGTAGCTGCATCATGTTGATGCATGTGATTAAAAAAACTATTTCACTTAAGCTTAATAATTTAACAAAGGTAAATGCATCATGTATGTTGATGCGTTTAAGTTAAAGTTACTCTTTCGTACTCGCGCAAATAATCTTCCCGTTCTTTCCCATGTATAGACATTGTTAAAAAAAAAATTGTACCGTCACTATTACACAATACAACAAAAAACTTCAAAAATGAAACCTGTACTTGTAAAAGTATTCATGAATACATGTACCTTAGACAGTTAACTTATCCCTCTTAGCCCTGTTTAAACCACATCACAGGTGACAGGAGGAATGTACCATAAATTGACTGAAAGGGTGTTGGGCAAAATGAAAATGAAATTTCTTCACTAAGTCATCAGAAATTCACCATAAACTGACTTAAGGTGTTTATGTAAAGGAATAAATATGCACTTGGCCAGTCATATTGTCCATCCTCTGATCTACATGTATGATCTTCTTCTGGAGGCTACTGATTGTGGCTCCTGAGAGAGTGATCACATCAACACCAAGCAAGTCACTTGACATGTTCCTCTGCAAATACCTGGTAAAGGAGTCACCGATGATGACGGCATGGATCTTTTGCACCGTCTGGGATGACGGTGCCCGCCTCAAAGGTGGTGATTTGGACCATGCCAGTGGTTGGCATGACCTTCACAATACAAAGAAAGAACAATATTGATAGAAATATCAAGACAATGTGGATAAAATGGCTCAGACACTGCAACCACCATTTTATACTAAAATGTGCAAGCCTTCAAATAGGTTTGTCATTACAATCTTTTACAGTCTTTTAACCCCTTCACGTCGGGATATTTTTACCACAACCCACCAGGCTGCCGGGTTTATTTTCCGAATTTTGCTAACGGCAACCTCAGACGGCTACATTGGCCACCAGGCCTACATGTATCTGCAAAGTTTGCTGGGTCACACACTGCACACAGCCTGGCTCTGTGTAGTCATGAAGCCTGCTGGGGTATTTGGATCCTGTTCAACAAAATACCAGGTACCCAGCACTTGCCTTGCCCACGTAACAACACCAACTACCCAAGGACGCTCGGTCACAGTGGAGAGTGCAGCGCCCGCTAAGTTCACACAGTCTATGCTTGCTTTTAGCGGGCACCGTGGCTCGTGTGCCCGCTTCCCAGTAGTCCATTCATGCCCAGCATCAATGCCCAGCCCCAACTTGTACATTGAGTATGCTTCACAAGTTTTTATTTCAGCTAATACCCAGTGAAGATTTCCCGTAAAATTCCCCTAATGTTTTTATTTTGCGCGAAGTTTGCTCATAATTTTCTTGAACATTTCTAATTTGTTTTTTTGGCAAGTTCTATGCAAATCCCCTTTCCGTATGTAATGATATATATAAACAGCCCCTTCTAAGTTTGAACCTTCCCATGAAAACTATCATTCCAAACTAATCCTCCCCATAATTATAAAATAAACAGACACAAGAAAAACACAAGATTAATTTCTCACTTTTCTTCTTCTCTTGACGACTTGTCATTTCTTTTTTTTCTCTCTTCTCATATTTACAATCATTTTATCTTCAATTTTATTAAAAAAAAAAGGAACCTTCCAGTAAAAAACTCAGGCCAAAAAAAAAAAGAGAGAGTAGTTGCATTACACGATGTCTTGACACAGGAGAAAATTCTTGTGAAAAAGTTTGCCAAAATTGTACGTGAATAAGTAATTGATTCAAGTATAATAAACCTTGAAGGATTTGCCTCAAAATTCATGTACTATTTTTTTGAATACAGGAAATTTTACGTAAATAAGCAATTAATTTCAAGTGTGATAAACCTTGAAACAAGGAGCATTGAAAAGTGGAACTTCACACATCAATTTAGTCACTTTTCTTTTACCATTTCTAGAACAAACATCATAAAATTTCATGTACTATTTCATTTATGATGTCTTGGAATACAGGAAACTTTGCACAAATAAGCAATTATTCAAGTGTGATATTACTTGAAGCAAGGAACAGCGCAAAGTGGCACTTCACAAATTTCACACATCACTTTGGTCTCTTTTCTTTTGCCATTTCTAGAACAAACATCACACCGTTTGTATAATGTAGCTCGTTTTCCAGTTGGGGGAATTTCTACAGCAAAATGTCCTCCTGTCAGTCTGCCTGGACCAGGAAGACGGGATGGTCTACCTCTAGATCAATACACTGGCAAATTTGGTGAACACAACTCTAAAATTTCAATCACCTACATGTGTCTAAATGCCAAAAAACTGTCAGTGCACCAATTTCCTTATGCACAAGATAGGAGTTTACAAGAGCAACATGAAGCAAAAAAAAGAACAGTTTTTTACACCATTTGATTGATTTTCTGACTGAACGGTGTGACCGTGCCAGCTGGTCTGCAATGTCCACACCCTTCATCCCCTTGTTGTAGTCGAGTACACACTTGGGTTTCTCCAAAGCGATGCGGTCACGGTTCTGCTTGCCGGTGTCGGCCATCTCGGCTGTGTGCATCGTGGACATCATACGGACATCTTTTTTGTCTCGCCAGACCAAGGCGAACAAGCCTTTTGTCACTGGAGCGGTGAACAACATCATCTCTCTCAAGTTTCAAGGAGCACAAGTCCTTGGGCATGTCTTGACAATTGCTTCTCACCATCCCGGCAATGTTGGTTTTCTGGTTGTGTAGTTTCAGGTACAGTTCTGGGCTGCTGAACCAGTTGTCCAGGAAAATGGTGTACCCTTTGTCAAGAAGATTGGCATTCAAGTCAAATACAATTTTCGTACTTGCCAGTCCAGCAATCTGGTCTTGGCCGGTGTAAATTTTGAAGTTCCAGGTGTATCCAGCGGCAACTCCCGTGCTCTGGCAGACTCGATACACCTTGTTGCCAAACCTTGCACGCTTCTTGGGGTTGTACTCCTTGAACTTCAGTCTTCCTTTGAATTTCCAAAGGGACTCGTCGGTAGTAATCTTGCTGGACAGAATGTAGACGAACTTGAACTTCTCGGTCAGTTGGTCTATCACTGAGCGGAGCTTGTAGAGTCAATCAGTCGCATCTGCACGGTTGTTATCGACGAAATGCAGATAGGCCAGCAAGTCCATAAATCTGTCGCGGGGCATGGTATCCGGAAAAACAGAGTCTGAAGTATTGAGTCTCTCGTCCAGTAGGACTTCAAGTCGGGTTTCGGAATCAGTCCCATGACTATCATCATGGACAGGAACACTGACATCTCGTCTGGTGTTGTGTCAAACCAGCTTCGCATGTGACTTTGACTTGCTTCTGGTTGACTTTTCGGGTGTTCAGCGGCATAGCGGTTGGTCTCGTTGGCAGTGTGCAACGTCAGCTCTGGGGTGAAAAACTGCTCGAAGATTTTGAGAGGAGTACTGTTCTTGTCCAGTTCTTGTACTTGAACACCCGCTGTGCCTTGAAAGCCGTGTCGGCGGGGAAAGTTGTCAATCAGCCATCCATTGAATGGACAAAGCCTTGACCTTCTTGGCAGGCCTCGCTAACGGTGGTTGCCCGTTAGAATCGCTGTCACTAGTTACATTTTCTGAACTATGTTCAGATTCTAACATGAAATCTGAACCACTAGTTGCGGTTAAAGTTTCCCCGTCGCTGGAAGACATTGTGTAATGCAACTGAGGGCCGGGAAGCGGCCAGGCAAATATATACCCAGCGCCACAGAAAATGCTGCTTTTTGACGAAACAAATAACCAAGTACACTGAATAATGGCCCGTCTGTACGCCGAGTACGTAGTGCGTTGAAAATGACCCAAACCCAGCAAACTATTAACATAGATTTCTGCAAGTTAAGTAACAAAAGCTAATCTGGCTATCTGTTTTCCATTTTAATTCATTCCTTTCAAAGTAAAAATCTTTGCCTTTGCCTGTGTTAAGTGGGCTGTTGCTCTTTGCGTGTAAAATTTTCCATAACTCTCAAGCATTATCACTAGTCCAATATACTGTATGTTTCTTTTATTTTAAGTAATTTTCAGTATTTGGTAAAAGTGTACACAAATTTTGGAGCCTAGGGGGAATGCTCAGTCTATGTGATTGTTTGATATAGTAGTGTTTGGAATAGTGGCATCGTCCTTTAACCACTTGCCACCGGAGTTTCCGGTACCCGACACACATGCTTTATATGCGTGGCCAGGGTCTCCGAAATCGGACACAGGGAACTGGGCCTTGTAACAAAAGACCCTACTCGGAACAACAGACCAGGCTGCTGGGCATTACCGACATTTTATCACTCTCAATAATGGAGATAATCCAGCCTTGTTTTGAAATGGTATACCACAATTTGGGGCATTTAGTGCAAGCGGATTACCACCGGGGACAAAAGTGCTCCACCACCACTGCGATGAGCCACACAGCACCACTGCATGCTAATCTGGCCCCTGTTGAAAAGAAGTCAGCAATGCACTGTGCCAGGTTCTTGAGCAAAAGAAAGTTATATAACACTGCATAATCTGGGCTCTTTTTACAAGGCTGCAGGTCTGGCTGAATTACTCAGAAGTCAGTACATTTTGTCTGTCAGATTAGAGTAGAAACTAGACAGTCCTTCTTGTGAATGTACATGTAAGTGTCCAGTAAATGAAGATACGAATTTTTAAAGAATTTTCAAAACAGAAAACAAGGATAATTATTCCGCCCCAGCATCATGGTAACTGCCCCCGCATGATATGAAGTGGTTAAGGCAATGAATTCCTGTTTCAGTACTCCATGATATAACACTCTTCTGGATACAGATCTTTTTTTTTCACATTCCTAGATGTTTTTACATAGGTTGTGTACGTTAAACAATAGAGGAAGAATGCAGGAGTTACAACTCTCGCACTTCAAAGTGCTCAGTGATCATTGCCACCAGGTCAGACAAATAATAGAAAGCATTCCAATAATGTCTGATTACTGCCTGCAGCTTAGCCAGAAAAGTGAGGCCAGTAATTATCCAAGTAATACTTTTGGTGTTTTGCTTACAATTAAATGCAACTTATTGCTGTGAGTAGGAAACAGAGAGAGAAAAATCCCTCAGACGTTAGACGTTACTATTGCCTTCATAGCTAAACTTTTTTATTTTGATACACTGCTCCATTATCCTTGCAAAGTTTGTCATTTCAATCTCCTCCCTCCAAAACATCTCTTTTCAAAGACTTGGTACGAATTTGGTTAAGACTGCCCAACAAAACATTGACCACCATTGGAAAGCCAAATTCATAACAAACAAAATGTGCTATTTCATCACAAGGAGTGTTCATGAGATCTTGTAAATACTTCTGTGTAAATGCTGGGCATAAAAAATGATTCAAACAAAATAGAAAATCTTATAAACAACATGGCTATTTATTCCCAAAATTAACTTCAGAAGAAAGCGTTCATTAAGGACAGTAACTGCACATGAACATTCAGGGCACACGGCCTGACACAAGCAACTGCGCAAGCATTAATTTGATGTTGTTATGAGGTCATACCAAACACCAACAAAGCATGAATATTCAAATTCTTATACTTCAGTGTGCAAAAGTTTTAAGGATAAAAATTACTAGTGAAAAATTGCAGCGGCGATCATGGGGTACAAAGGGGTCATGTGGTTGTGAAACAGATGGTGCATAGGAAGTGCTCCCTGCGCTCTGCCTATGGACATACTGGGCATGCCAGAAAGCAGTATCGCCCATGTAGTCTTGAAACAACTTTCAACTTTTGTTTAATCAAATCACCATTTTTAGAGCCAATGATTTTCCGCAATCGGTGAAAATGGACGGAATTTGCAGTATCAACACTTTGAAACTGAGTCCACTGCTTGAAACGGAACTGGCAAGATTTCCCTCTAAGAATGGCTTAAAAAGTAAAAAAAACTTTCTGCAAAGTACTAAAAACTAAATGCCTACAAACCCTTTTCAAATGCTTGCTTTTAATGAATGAATTATGCTCAAAACATGCTAAATTGCTCCACTCCAACACACGATTGGCTTGTCCGCACTGCGCCGCGCTGGTGCCGATACTTGTCAGCGCTATGGCGTGCGTGAGCCCCATGCAGAAAGGCGGCAGCCAGCACAGCGCAGCGGTCGGTACAGTACATGTACATGTATATTGTGTATGCACACATTGGCCGTACACACGCGCACCATACTAGCAATGAAATGAAGGCACAAACAAGTTGTTACTCACACATATGACTATTGCACACATGGGGAATTTATTCTGTGAATCCGCATGGACGCCTTGAAACAAGGCTAGTACCGCATGGCAAAATGATGAAATCCCGGCAGCAACACGGATGACTAATTACGTATTTCTTGAATTAAACGAAACCTAGTGAGCTTGGTGTACCATAGCTAATTGGGCCCTCGGAAGTGTTCAATAAAGAGTGAAGTTTTCAGTCACAAACATACATTTGAAGGCTCAGATTTAATGTTGACTTTCCGAATTTTGTCTCATTATTACCAAAGAAAATGGCGGGTCAATATCCAACATTAATGTAGTGGTCCAGCCCTGCCTTAAACTATCAGGGGGTGATTCGTCCACGGGTGAAGGAGGATGATGAAGGGAGACTGAACATGCCGAAATAACGACCCCAGACTTCTTGAGTTTGCAAGTATTGGTGCATTTTTTTATTCCATCACAAAGATCACACCAGCTGACCAGTCCCAAAGTAGTAGTGGAAAGGACAGGTTGAGCCCCAGTCAGAAATCCCAAGTGACGTAAAGTTACAAGTATAAAAGAAACCCTGTACAATTGAAAGAATAACGGACGTCTTTAGTCATGTAAAGGCTATTGTCCTCAAGTACACGCACAGACATGTAATGTTATACATGCAGCTTCAAGTGTTTGGCAGATAGTACCGATACATAAAGTTTTCCGGAAAGTTACCACTAATTCCTTTAAACTAAACCCACCTTGACTGTTTGGGGATAATCTATTTAAGTGTGGGTTCCTGCCCAAGCTGGAAACTCTCGGTTTTCCTGGGTTTTTGCATCAAAACTTGTTGGTTTGTTTGAAGTCTCGGCGAAAGACGTCGGCCATGATCTTCAAAATGCAAATGCGCGTTTCAGCTCGTAGGCCACAATGACGTCACCTTCATAAATTATGTTAGTTTACTATGCCCCGGATCTCCACATTAACATATTGTGATCAACGACTGTTACATGCAAGACCTCCTCTGTGACTTAACTGTACATGTTCATGTATGTAATTTGATTTCATACATGAGGAGTGGCACATGAATTGGCCATTGATTAATCGTAACGTGCCGGTGGGAATCAAGTGGTGGGGTGTGCAGTATTTTTGTCGGGATTTTTTTTTTTAATTTTCACTATAGAAATTATTTTTAAAAAGTTGGAAAAATTGCAGAGTAATTCCAAATTTTGTTGTTATTTTTGTTTCATTTCTTTCTTTTTTGGGGGGGGCGATGTGGTTGGGTAAATGATTTCCATGCATAGTTTAAAACTTGCTCTCCTATATCATGCTTAGGAAGGTATGAAACGGAATTTGAATTTCTGAAGCGGAATGTGGGATTTGGCGAAACGGAAAATACTCATTTTTGAAACAGAAACTCATTGGCTCTCCATTTTATTCCAGTCAAAATTAAAGAAAATAAAGAAATTCGGTTTGAGTTCATACTCATTGTTTTGTATTAAATAGGTTTGATTTTACTGACTGTACAGCAAAACATCCATGGGGGAGGGCTGACCCATTGCTACCACTGAGTCATTACAAAATGACATTAACACTTTAGCCTTTACATCACCATTATTTACAAGTACATGCTTGTGGGCATGTGCAGTCTTTCATGTACATGTACGGGAAACTAGCATTGGATCGAACATTACTAAATGCAATTTAGCATTTCCTATGCTGGTTTATATTTGCTTGTTCAGTGAGAAGTACATGTGTATGTTACAGTCAACTCTTGATATAAAGAACACTGTTATATGACAAACTTTCCCTCAGAAAGAACAACTTTTCAAGCCCCAAACTAAGATACATGTATGTAGATTACTTTTGTGTTAGTTTTCCCCAGTCAGGAAAAAAACAAGAATTAACTGTATTCAGGAACTTAACAGTCCTACCTAACCTTGACAACTATTCAAACCTCTCTAATGAGTGAATCTAAACACGTCACCAATGACAAACTTTAACAGTACATGAAAATCATGCAATCAGTCTTTGAATTCTAGTCAGTTACATATTTGGGAAACCATATCGACCAGGTATATTTTTGTGTTAAGACGGGCAAGTTCTGGTATTGGTGGATTTTTCTCAGTCCTTGGCTCCACTGGTTGCTCCTACCTGCTGTGACTAGGCTCAGTTTTGTCCATCTCCTCCACCCTAGGCGTAGACAGGATCTAAGACGTGTGTCACAGGCACCCAGGGAGGTTGGATCTGGTCTTCATGTCAGCGCCAGACACAACCATCCTCAAGCTGGATGCAGTTACTGGTAGCAGCAGTGATGACAACCAGCAATCCTAAGTTCTCAGCGTAGACTGCCTCCTGAGAGTTGATGGTGCGTTGTTTGGCATGCTTGTCATGGTACTACTCCTGTGCTAACTGATGGCAGTGCGATGGTGGATGTTGGGTCTAACTGCATTAAGTCTGGTATGTACCAGTAGCTGGCATTTCATCAACATCTCTGCTAGAGATAAGCCAATTGTGGGATGTGGTATCAGCCCGTATGTTATCAGAAAACATGACAGTTTGGTCTCCTCTGTGCCCTCTGGCATGCGTGACATAACAGCTTTGAATGACTGCACCGTCCTTTCTGCCAGACCATCCGATGATGGATAAAATGGGGCAGACCTCACGTTTGATGGCATTTATCTGTAGAAACTTCTCGAATTTAGCAGTGGTGAAGTTTGTGCCATTACCAGTGACAATGATTTCTAGCAGTCCATATGTTGCGATGGTATGATGAAGCCTTTCTAATGTGGCTTGAGATGTCGCTGTGTGCATAGCATGCTCCTCCACCATGACAAGAAACATCTGGTCCATAAATGGCCAGCGTAGTCCAAGTGCAAGCACAACCATGTCTGCTGAAACTGGGGTACAGTTGATGATGTCCGGCAGTGGCAATGTGCTTAAAGCATTGGCATTGCCATTCAGATGTCCTGGTTTGTACACCGGGTGATAGTTGTAAGCTGTCATTGTAAAGGCCCAACGTTGAATTCTGGATGATGCCATGGGAGATAGTGCTTGCTCCTCACTGAACAGCCCTAGCAGTGATTTGTGATCAGTAGCAGTCTCAAAGTGATAAACGTACATGTACAGGTGAAATTTCTTTGCCCTGAATACCACTGCTAGTCCATCCTTATCCAGTTGTTAGTAGTTTCACTCTGGCAGAGATATTGACAGCAAGGTATAAGCCACAGGGTGCTCAGAGCCATTGGACATGCGGTGGGCAAGCACTGCACCCACACTGTATGGACTTGCATCACAGGATAACACTCTGGCTGAAATCAGCAATTCTTTTGAAGTTCAGAAGGCTTCTACAAGTAGTGGCCTCCATGACCAGCAGATTTTTTTCTTCTTCTTTTTTCTTGCCTTAGAAGTGATAACAGATTTGGCAAGAATCAGCCATAATAGTGCAAGAGTCATACCGGTAGGTAGGACATCAGCTCTGTCACATTACCTGGTACTGGTGCATCCCTTACTGCTTGAACCTTCTCTGCTGTAGGATGCAAGCCTGCTGCATTCATATGATGCCCCAAATACTGTACATCACTTCTGGGGCACAGAACATGCATTTTTCCTGCTTCAGACGGAGTCCTGCACTCTGGAGGTGACTCAGGACCTTGTTGTGATTTGTGACGTGCTCTGCATCAATCCTGTCGGTTACTAGCACATCATCAAGTAATGGCACTGCATAAGCTACATGTATGTCTGCCAAAAGACTTTCAATTGTCCATTGGAAGATTGCAGGTGCAGCAGATACACCAAAGGGCATGCAGGTGTACTGAAAAACATATGTGCGCGCTTCATTGTCTGTGTTCTTGCATATAGGGTTGATTTGTTGTCAACAAATACCGACTCGAAGGCGTTTTCATTGAGGATGGAACCAGTGTTGATTTCCATTCCACAGGTTTGCCATTGAGTAACACAGTTACTAGTTACAGAGGCTCTTTTGTCTGTGATGTCATCTTGTACATGGTGTAATTTGGAGGCTGTGCACTCTCATCCACATCAACATTTCCATCAATGTTGTATGTGTTGTGCTGCGACTGTTTTGATGTCTATGGGGGTTTACTGCTCTTACACACCTTGGCCAAATGGCCTTGCTTACCACAGTTATTACCGGTGTACATGTACATGTATGAGCGAGCTCGACAGCTCTGTGATTAGCGGTTTAGTCGCCCACAGGGATAACATTTGTGTGATCCACTTGACTCCCCATGTGCTTGAGTTTGAGCTTATGGCTTCCCTCTTCCCTTCCCCTGGGGTTTAGCATTGCTGGCTTGGTGCGCCTGATGTTGTTTGGGAAGTGGGGAATGCTCGTCACTTGAATGCTACTGAATATCCTTAGCATTTCTGGCAGCCAGCTCCATAGCTTGAGCTATTTTCCAAGCTTTATCCAACTTGAGAGTGGATTCAGACAACAGTCTATGTTGAATCTGATCATCATTGATACTGCACACTAAGCAATCACGTAATGTCACTGAGAGTCTCCTCATAGTCACAGTGTTGTGCAAGGTGGCATATGTTTTTCTGCAGTGAACTGAGAAATTGACTGGCTTGATTGCCTCATTTTTGAGTTGAATTTATATCTCTCTACTGTGACAGATGGCTTGGGGCTGAAATGATTTTTGGTGATTGAAATTAACTCCTGTCTTCTCACCTGGCTTGTCCGGTGCCAGTATAACTAAGCTAGTGATCAGCTAGAAGTTGTTACCCCACAAATACTCAATAGCACAGCTTGCTTTTTACCATGTACTTTCACATTGTTTGCTTAAAAACTGTGCCAAACGGTCCACGTCTCCTCAGGCTGAAACTCTCCAATGTTGCCCAAAGTATTCATTTTACATCGTCACCAATTATTTAATTCTTACATGTCACACTAGACGGCCAGTCACATTGGCATGCAACAACTCGGCTCCCTAAGTTCTAACAACAGAGGGCACACTACACCTAAAAGTATAGATCCAATGTATCTGTTACTGAAGCACAGACCTAATCACCACAAGGATTTCATTCAGTAGAATATACACCACACCCTTACCCTAGCACACATGAGCCCTTAAATAAAAATACATCTACGTTAATAGTACATCATTTGAATAGTAATTGTAACTGGATGGAGGTGATGCTGGTACTTTACAGTGCAGCATAAAAAACCTTCTAACACATTGCTGCAAAAATAATCTCTGAGACTAAAAGAGAGAACAATTTGCAATCAAGGCACCTGCTACCTGTACATGCAGAAACAACATGTACCGGCGCGGCACAGGTACCGGTACATGTACATGCTGTTTACAGTCATTCCTCTGTTATATCTTTGGACAAAAATTGTGCATAATATGAATAGTCCACTGTAGGTTGTGAGTAAGCATGATTTATTCACATGATTGACGTGGCTTTACCAGTACATACAATACATGTACATGGAATGTGCACACACATGTAAACATGTTTTTTGGGCAATCGTGGACGTTCCTGTTGTCCTCTTTTGTTCATACTTTAACTTTTTTGGAAGGCCTCTATTAAATAGATGTTGACACGTCCGATTGCCGTATCAATTCCATCTTTTGTGTTCCCATCTGATCATGGTCTGCCAATTGCAGGATCTGATCCACCAGTCTGTGTCCTGCTCCAGAGGAGGATCAAGAAAGGTGGATCTGATCCTGATCCATCTTGTAATGGTTAGCGTTCCCTCTACACACAATTGCCGGATCTTATCCACCAATTAGGGGATCTGATCCAGCAATTTGGCAAAAGGTGTATCAGATCCCTCAATTGGTGGATCAAGTGGGAATGCGGTATATGTTCTGTATACAGTAAGGCCTGATAAAACTTGCTTGTTTTGAATATACATGTAATAGTAGCCATGCTTGAGGCGTAGAACAAATTTTGTCCATACTTACGTGTACCGGTATGACGCCCAAAGTCGTTTATTTCTTTTGTTAATTACTGACTAACTCTGAACTGAAATTTTCATTTAGGTTTTGAAATTTATTTATACAAGTCAAGCACTCATTACAACAGCTAAATTATCATAATAAAAGTACACGCTGAAAAGTCACAACATTAAATTTAGGGATTAAAGTAATATTTTTAACATAAAAATTAAGTCTGTGTTAATTTATGCACATTACGGATACCCGCCTGTAAATTTGAAAAAAAAAATGGTGGCTTCACATTAATGTCCTGCATCACTTTCTTTTATACAGTTACATGTAATATTACCAACTTCACCTTTTTTTTCTGAAACTTTCAAATTCGAAAGGTTGACCTTTCTGTGCATTAATTTGAAGATTTATTGTTTCAACAGTTCATTTAATTTCAAAGGGTTTAAATTGTTTCAAGCTCAGAGTGTACTTTATTTCATTACAGGGGTCACTGGCTGTTGGTACGTGTACTTTATCTCACTGTTATGCCAACTGTTTTGATTCCACACACCAAAAAATACTCGAATATGTGCATGGTAAAACCAGAATTTGAGATGCTGAGTATATTCTGTTGATAACTTGATTTAGACTAAGTTTTATATGTATGTTACATGTCGTGATGTACAGTGAAAATGTTCATAGTGGTAGTTTCGTTGGCTGTAGCACTATTCAGAGTATCTGTTCCCTCTAAGAGCACTCTAAAAGGGATGAACTTTTTGCATCTTTTAAAAGGTTAATGTGTTGGCAAACTCAAGACCATATCAAAACAAATTATATCTGGCTTAACAATATTTCTTCTTTTTATTTTGCAAGAATCTCTTCTGGCCTCCAAAGAATGTAAGTATTTAGATAGGGATTTTTAGATGCCCATACGTTCTCCAAGTTGCACCTGCCATTACATACATGTACATATTCTATTAGATCTAATCCCTAATGTAACATAAAACTAAAACACCTTCATCTTCAACCACAGACTTAATGCAATTTATCCAGTGCATTTATGTTTGCCTGTCTCTTCATTAACAATGTGATGTACTGATAATGCATAAAACAAACAAGTTGTGCTTCTTTCGTATTGTTACCTGATTGGCTGCTTGTGCTTCAATATATCTACCTCCCTGTTGACACCATAAAAATATGTTCATGTGTAGCCTTGAAGTCCACATAAGCAAAATAGACAATTGACCGAACTCCATGCACTTTTCTATAAGCTGGCAGAGATAGGAGATCTGGTCTATTGCTGGCAGCCTAGCTCGAGTAGACATTTGCCATTTTCATTCATACTACCAACTCCAAACTTTCCCATTAAGTTGGAACCAAGTAGAACTATCCAAGTATCGTAGCATGTCCATTTTTGACACTTAATGGACTCTATCACCGCTGCTTTATGAACCATTTCAACACTAATGTTATTTTCTTGTTCTGATCTATGCACTATAATATTAGGTTCACACCGTTCACTACATCAAAATCAGTCATGAAGTAAATTGCTCCCATTCAATACGTTTTTTCCAGCAAGTAAAGTTCTTTTTTTTGTGATACAGCAATTTTCACATTACATTTTGAATACCATTTGTCAACATGATCTGCTATGTGCAGGAAGAGGAGGAGACAAATTTTTACATCAAGCACTTAATGTCCCTTGTACTCGGGAGAGGTTCTTGTACACTTGGTGCAGGATGTGTTAAGTGCATGCATTCAGTTTCTGTTGGAATGCAAGGTCTTAGTGTGTGCAAAGGGGACGCAGTTGAAATGTATTCATAGCAAAGAAGTAATGCAATATTTTTCTATGTGTAAGCATGTTGAATTTGAAGTGCACAAATTATCATGGAAATTGAGTTGAAATTGATTAATACAGTGTATGCCTTCTTGTCACTATGAAACACGCTTGGATGTGTCGGTGCATGAACAGAATCAACCTCCTAATGGTAACCTGAGGTAGAGTGCGCCACGCAGTCATTAACCACTTCCTGCGGGGGGCTCCGGGATCAGAGACGTATGGTTTATATGGGTGGCCGTGGTCTCCGAACTCGGACAAAGGAAACAGGGCCCTGTAACAAAAGACCGAACTCCGAACAAAAGACCAGGCTGCTGGGCATTACTGACATTTTTCATTCTCAAAAGTGGTGATAATT
>NW_019091489.1:308871-324683 GCF_001949145.1 Acanthaster planci | reverse complement strand
AAGAGTACTTGGTGTGGCTATAAACAACCGTTGAATGAAATGATGAATCTTTGAAGGATTTTGAAAACGGAAAAAATGATAGTCATGCCGGCCCAGCATCATCAACATTGAAAAATGCCCCGGCATGAAGTGGTTAAGGCAGTGGCAAATTTTTGAGTTGTTATAGACACCACTGGATGTGACCAGATGCATTGATCAAGTTTATCCCTTACATGCTTGATGGGGCTTAGGTTTCACTAGCCATGGTAGGAGTTCAATGCGATTGCCTTCAAGATACTGGGTAATCATTCTGGTGACATGAGGTTGTGTATTGTCAAGTTGAAACAAGGCTATGTTTGGGTATCCATTCAGAAATGGCCACACTACTGGCTCCAAAATTTCATCCTCGTATCTCTGGACACTGAGGTTAGCTTTAATAACTAACAGGTTGGTACAATCATTTGCTTTGATAGTAGCCCAGACCAGGATGCCGGGGTGCTCTAGGATATAACAGTCGAAGAATCATTCACCACAACGACAGTAAACTCAACTCTTCTGTCATTATTTCTAATACGGAAGCCTGATTCATCAGAAAATAACACTTGATTTCACATTCTCTGGATCTAGTCACAGTGTTTATGGGCCCATGCCAGCCTATGCTGATGACAATCTGACGTCAGTGGGAGACTTGTGTAAAGGCGTCTCCTTCGGAGTCCTACAGCGCAAAGTTATTTCTAACAGTCTTCAACCGTAACCTTATGAGTTGTTCATTTGGGTGTCTCCCTCACTGTAGTTTCTGCATTGCGGCGTTGATCACAGAGATGTCGCATAGTGATTTACCGATCTTGATTTGGCATCATCACTCAAGGTCTATGGTTCTTGGACGATCTGACACACTTCCAGTGCATCTTACATGATTGCCAATTCGTGGACTTGGAAATATGCAGCCATATCCCTTGCATGTCATTGCCGGCATTAAACATTCCAGTAGCACAGGCTCTGTTGAAATAACTCAGTCATGGCATTTCTCGTGTTTAGTCCATTTGCTGAAAAAATTTGGTTCCCGACTCTGTGAACCATTACACGTAGCAATCACTGGAATACATGTATTTTAAATACAAATTAGCCTATCAAAGCAAAACACACACGATTCATTGAAAATTTGTCAGACCAACATTTTCAGTGAAACATACATGTACATGTATCATCCAAGAACTCAGCTTGAAAATACAGGCAATCACTGTGGTAGTACAGGTATTTAAAATTAATTTCCACAGCATTAGATATACACACTAAAAACATACTTTGTCAACTTCCGTACTTTCCCTACCAGTCCATCTTTTCTTTTCTATTGATAAGATACCTGGATTTCTAGTCCCTACTGAAAATGTCCAATTCATTTACCTTTTGAGACCAATTTACATGTACTTAGGCGTGAGGTCAAAATACAAACGCTTTTGAAAGCGTTCAACGCTTTGTAAATGGTAAGACTCACGGACGGTCAACATCGAACAGACGAACGCTACAGCGAGGCTGGCCAAACCGTTGCAGTCGAGTACACCTTGCACTCTGCAGCTTCCAGTAAACAATGGACAGCTCATCGCATTACGGCATCATAGACTTCTGCGGTCTGGTGGATTAGTCATAACAATAGCTCTTTACTTTGCAGCTCCACAGGAGGATTTAGATCGGCAGATTGTTTTAACTTCCTGATAAAACATGTGTATTGAGTAGTTGAGTTGCGCTGTTGGTTTCCAGACCCAGTCTTTTCAGACCCCGTCTGCCCTGGACTGTCTAGCTTCACGAGCAACCCTGATAACAATGGAGTTTGTTGCTTACACAGCCATTGTTGTGAACAAAAGATCCTATTCAGGGAGAACTTCACTGACCCCGGTCAGCCTTCCTGGGCTGGCCGTGAGGATTAGTGGTTAACACCTTGTGATAGGAAGACGCAAAATCAACTGCATTCCAGGCTACAGACATTTATCTAGCTTCAGATACGTTTTGAGTGGGTATTTTATGACACCATGAAGCATCGCCTCAAGAAAATTGTTCGTGTTTAAGCGTTTTTTAGACTGGAAAATAAATGCATTTATATGGGAGTGACGGGAAATGCCAAACACGGTTGCCTCATTTTACCGCCGAATCTATCGTCTATGAAAGGAAATATTCACATAGACGCAATATGAATTTATTTGGAACTTCTGTCCCGTGTACCATATTCTTTGAAGGTAATAACAAAAAGTCAAACTCTGCATCAAATAGTGCTGCAAGTATGTGTCAAGGTTTGGTTCGGTTCAGACAGGGCTTGGACATTTTTTGCCGAACTTCGGATTGGTTGGGGTTCGGACATGTACACACATGTACAAGTACAATGCACACTGAGACATCGAAAGGCTCGCTACGATCGTGCTGCAAAGGCCTATAAAGTATTTCTACGTATAAAATTATGAATCTGCTATCTCTCCTGATCCGCGAGCAACTTTGATTTGAATACCTTTTTTTATAAACTTTTTCCCCAGAGTTTGTTTACGAGTACATTCCATATAAAGTTATCGTCGAGGGTGTGACAGTTTCCGACCGTGTTTTGCCGACCAGAAGTGGTTGTGTTCGGACCACGCTTGACTCAACAAAACGATCGCAAGATTTGTGCAAATAGAAAAAAACAGCATGCTCAATTAGGACTTTCCTCCAGTACAGAATACAAGATTAAAATCACATTTCGAGCAAATTGTGTTTTGGTTATTTTGGCGAAACAGATGGCTTTTGAAAACTACGAAAATGGCTTTCGTTGCATATCTGAGGGGGAACCTTTCCAAGGACAGCGTGCACGTGACCAAGGGGGCGATTTTCCATCGGCCTCTTTTGAAGGGATAACAGCATTTTGTTATTTGAGATCTGGCAAATTCCATTACAACGCATTCGCACTGCGATCAAACCCTTCATGGTCAAATGAAAGGCAAGTTACGCCACCGCGCGAACAAAAATCTTCTCGCGCTGCGCTGAAGCACAGCATGCACCAAACCGCTTGGTAAAATTTTCATCCGGGGATGCCTTGGATTGAGCGCGAGTCTGACTGTGATCGGCATCCAACCAAAATTCGTTTTGCACTCCATTTATGAGACCATTGGCCTAATGTGGAACGTCATTACCTTAATATGAAACGTAAGGGCGTGGCTATTGGAGATTGGCAAATAAAATAATAAATCTGAATATACATGAGCACGATTGGATGTAGTGAGAATTAGAAATGTTATGCAGCAACAATGCCGTACGTTGCATGTTCTTGGTTGATTTCTGAGTGATTCTCACTACATGCTTTTTACAACCATCTCATGATGCGGGCCATTGTAAGTATCAGTATGTTCACACACGTGTGGAGCGCGCCGTACAACTTGTTATCCATTTTTCGTTGTGTTTGTTTTTATTAAGTTTTCTTGTATTTTTGTATGTTTTCCCATGTGCCATCAATAAAATGCCTTATTAAAGCCATACATCCGAACCGAACAGTTTGGTTTGGTTCAAAAGTGCCTTGTTTGATGATTTTTGCCTCGGTTCGGTGGTTCACCGGCAGCACTAGATTAAATTGTGTTTATTGTTTTAATTTACTGTGCATTTAATTTTAATAGGTAAAGTCAAACACCAGAGATAAGTATAAAACCCGACATGTTTGTTTTTCCAACAAGAATTTTGTGCAGCCACAAAGTATTCAAAGAGTACAAAAGAATGGTACGTACAAAACATATTGCAACGTGCTCGCATGTACTATTGACTTCAAGAAAAAACATGTACTTATATCCTTAAATCGTGCAGGTGCAGCTTCGAAGTAGAAAACACGTAGTTCGCGTACGTTTCTTCCTCGATCCTACACATGAAAACCTGCGAGTGCGCAATGCTGAGTCCCAGCTTGTGCACACGGGAAAAAAAAAGAGAGGTTTTATCTGTAACTACATGTTGGCGATCAGAACACTACGTTGTGTATGATTCAGGTAAATACTATTTCGAGTTAGTACATTCGATTCTGCAGGTATACGGTTAGGTGTGTATTTTACTCACAATACCGAGACAAAATATCAAGATTACAGGGTATTGAGACCTGAAAAGACTGGGTCTGGAAACCAACAGCGCAACTCAACTACTCAATACACATGTTTTATCAGGAAGTTAAAACAATCTGCCGATCTAAATCCTCCTGTGTTGCTGCAAAGTAAAGAGCTATTGTTATGACTAATCCACCAGACCGCAGAAGTCTATGATGCCGTAATGCGATGAGCTGTCCATTGTTTACTGGAAGCTGCAGAGTGCAAGGTGTACTCGACCGCAACGGTTTGGCCAGTCTCGCTGTAGCGTTCGTCTGTTCGATGTTGACCGTCCGTGAGGCTTACCGTTTATAAAGCGTTGAACGCTTTCAAAAGCGTTTGTATTTTGACCTCACGCCTTACCCATCAGATCCAATTCACTTACCCATTGGATCAATTCGCATACCAATTGGATTTGCAATTCACATAACAATTGGATCCAATTCACTTACCAATTTAATAACCAATTCCAAAAGCAATTGCTTTTGCTTGGAATCAATTGGAATCCAATTGGGTTCTCTTGGTTTGAATAGTAAATTTGGACTATTTCAAACCAATTGACACCATTTGAATGCCAATTCACAATCCAAATGTAACCAAAGAACCAATAGAAACCATTTCAATACCAATTCAAACTAATTGAATCCCATTTGAAAAATCCATTTGATGGGGGAAACAAGCTGAAAGCAAACCAGTTGGAACCAGTTGCACCCCATTTGAAATTCCTATTGATTGAGGAAGACAACAGAGAGAAAGCATACCAATTGGAACCATTTCCCATTTGAAATTCCAATTGATTGGGGAAAATAAACAGCAAAGAAAATATGCCAATTGAAACCAACTGCGTCCCATTTGAAATCTCCAATTGATGGGGAAAACAAATTGGAGAGAAAACATACCAACTGAAACCAATTGATTGCCTATTTGACCCAATTCATTCCAATTAAATCTAATTCAAAAATCAGTTGGTTTGAATGGGCCAATTTTAGTAGGGGTCAGAGTAGATAACTGTGAAACAACTAGAATTGGTTTTCCACTGATATGCTGTCTCTTGGACCTCGTAAAACTTCTCACTCTTGTCCCATGAAATTCTAGAAAAGTGGTAAAAAGAAAGCTAATATACATGTACATGTATCTCCATATTGTTTCAAAACTCACACATATTAACATAGTACATGAAGTTTTTCCTTAGAATCTCAATGTATAACGTGCTTTAGAGCATGTATTGCCTAAAAGTATGTGTAGTTTATGTTGGTGAATTTATGTACATTAAGAGTGGTGATGTTCATTTCAGACTGGTGAAAAAAATAATGCAGTGGTTCCCCCGGAGAATGAGTCTCCTAGAAACCGTCTAGCTCACGTCAGGACGTCAAGTCCATCCACTACAGGAGAAACTGCTGCAAATATTTCTATTCCTACAACTGTAGATGATAGACCATTACCAACATTGAAACAGTAAGTTTATCAGACAGGATAAGTACCAAGATTCTGATCCTTACAAGGCATGTGCACAGGTAGATGGCAGTGGTGTTGCTGACTCATTTGTATTCACATCCAGTGAAGTGGCTCTTTTGTTTTTGGACTTTTCTCAGAAAAAAATGACTTGTAACTTTAACTGAAGCAAATTTGACTTATTGACTATACTAATTGTTTTTAATATGAAAAGCAATCCATACAAAAAATCCTTTCTATATTTTCATCATGGCCATCGTGGTGATTGGGTTAATTATAAAACCATGGGCATGTGGTGTAGTCAAAGGGTTCTAATATCGTCGCATGGCCAACACAAAGAGCCATCAAACAGACTGCTGGCATATGGGCTACAGCTGCACGGGCAGCAGTGATCAGGCAAATTCAAAATCAGCAGTTGTTGTAGTTACAAGCTTGATACTGTCACTTGTCTGATCACAATGGTAGCCTGTAGTGTTGGGTGAATCCAGCATTCTCGGAATGGATTCCGATTCCATCTCAGAATCATGATGCCACTCAGAAGTGTTTCTGATTTTTACTGCCAAAAGTAACATTGCAAATTGTGCATCTGTTAACCACTTCCTGCCGGGGACTCAGGAATCGGAGACGAATGGTTTTATATGCGTGGCCGGGGTCTCCGAAATCGGACAAAGGAAACAGGGCCCTGTAACAAAAGACCGTACTCCGAACAAAAGACCAGGCTGCTGGGCATTACGGACATTTTTCACTCTCAAAAGTGGTGATAATCCAGCCTTCTTTTGAAACCGTATACCAGGGTTTGGGGCATTGAGAGCGAGCGTATTACCACCGGGGACAAAAGCGCTCCACCACCGCAGCGATGAGCCACACAGCACCGCTGCACGCTAATCTGGCCCCTATTGAAAAGAGGTCAGCAGTGCACTGAGCCAGGTTCATGAACAAAAGACAGTTATAAAACACCGCACAATCTGGGCTTTGTTTACAAGGCTGCAGGCCTGGCTGAAATACTCAATGAAGGTCACCTGTCAACTTAGAGTAGTGCCTAAAGATTACTTGGTGTAGCTATAAATGACCGTTAAATGAAATGATGAATTTTTGAAGGAATTTGAAAATGGAAAAAATGATAGTCATGCCGGCCCAGCATCATCAACACTGAAAAATGCCCCGGCATGAAGTGGTTAATAGGGGTCATGTGCATAGTAACTCCTAAGTACGCTTAAGTACAGTCAACGGGTCATCAAGACATAACTGACTGATTGCCTATCATAAAAAAATTATTGCTTTTGTAGCAGGGGTGGATTTAACTTTTTTCTTTCTTTGTACTTGATGCAAAAGTCCATGCACTGTACTGGAGTAGCACCCCCTAGTCTACCCATCCTAAAGTTGCGTTGTGCCCCCAGTGTAATTGTTTACTTGATGATGACTCATGCAACTGGACCAGGCACTGTGGGCGTGCTTTGAGCCCCAGTCTCAGTAAGCAGGTTGGCAGTTAGTGAAGTAACACACCTATTTTATACCATCCAAGTTCTGCCCTGAAAGCTCAGACCTGCAGGTGGACTTGGTAGTGAACGCTCGAGTTGAATTGATCTGTAACTTTTCTTAGGTGCTGTGTTGGTTCTTTTTTTTAGTTTGGATTGGTCTTGTTTTTGTTTGGTTGAGCCTTACCTTGAATTTTTTTTTGTGGTTTTCTTTGGTCTAGGATTGGTCTATTAAGGTTAATTTTGGTCTTGGTCGTATTGCTTCTACATTTTAAGTTTTACTTCTGGAATTCTTTTGGCCAGATTTTCAAGTCTTTGGGTGAATATTTTTAAATCTGATTTTCACACAGTTGTGGTCTTTTTTTTTCTAGCACTGTAGTTACTAGCCCCTTTTTGAATTTTTAGAAGAAATAAAAGATTTTGTTGTTGGAATCAAGTTTCAGCCTCTGTATCCCTATTCAGGGAGGATTTCCTGGCTCTACTACCTACTTTACATGACAATAAAACTTACTAACAAAGGCTCCATTGTCGGTCACCGACCACGTGGAAAAAACTTATGCTACAATTAAAGCCTACATTTCCAACAAGTCATTATGAACTATAATAGTTTCCTCTCCCGTGATACACTGCACAAAAGAAATAAAGTGACCAGAGTGATGACTAATGATTTAAAAATCACGACTAGAACGAAAAATGTCAAAGAAAGTTTTGAGCTGATTGCATTGGATTTAATCTGACGTAGATGGAGAGAATTCGGTTACGTTGGTACGTATCCCACACGTTGGTGCCCTAGAGCTAGTTTGTGCGTTACAGAACTTGATGCATATTGGTACCCGCTCAAAAACTTGTGCGTCGGATTCCTTCACAGGCTCCGTGGCGCATGATGTTACAAAATCATATCACCGGCCCGCGGTGAGTTTATTTACTATGTTGAAAGTATTTGTTGAATAAAAATATTTTTTAATTTGTCAGTCCCTTTTTTTTGATGGAAAGTGAATTTTGAATTTCAAGTCAGCCTATATGTACGCCTTTGTGCCCAGCCACATTTTTGTCACGTAAGTCGAAACCAAGACATTGAAAATTATGAACAACCCCTTAAAAGGAACGAAGTCAAAGTTTTGGTATAATCTCCAACTTTGCAATAAATCCCCTCCCAAACAAAAATAAATATAAAAAGTAAAATATGCAGCCACAAAATAAGCGGAAAAATATTAAACAAAACATACAAGTACATGAAACCAAAATAGGCCTACATAGAACCCAGTTCACTTTGTAGGAGGAGTGGACAGCTTTACCCCACTACCAATTGTTTTACCGACCCGCCACTGTTGCATTGCTTGATAACTTTGTTCCTGTGATTCCCGTGTTTCCCAAGTGCACCTCTTCTGTGCAACTGTTGGCATGGTTGATTTTTAGCACGAACTGCTAAAAATTTTAAGTTTCGCCACGACGCCACGGCTGTTTCATCATGTAATTTTTGGAACGTATCGAAATATAACCCGAGTGAAAAATAAGCCACACAACTGAGGGACTTGAATTCCAGTTTTGAAAACATGTACAAAAACAAGATTCCAAATAAAATATTACAGAAATTTATGGGCATCACCGCCCAATATCCGCATGATTACCGTTGTGCTCTGTAGAGCAAGAAAAGACATTGCGCCTGCAGCAAACACATGTACATTATTAAAAACTGAAACACAATGCACGCAAGCACTTCCCGATCGTCCTGTATGCGGTGAATGCGGTGGCTGCGTTCTGACCGTTCCAATGTTATCGAAGTATTGCATAATTCATGAGGTTATTAACATGACATTGGAGCAGCTTCGTGGGATACCTCATTAACTTGCCATCGCATGAGTGATTTTCTGCTTCCAGACTGCGGTCTGCACACAGCCTTGCAAAACCATGGCCAAAACGCTGTCAATCTGCAGCAACAATTATGCAAAGCCCCCTTGCCTTTAAGATTTTTAAGATTAGGGGCGTGCCAATTAGATGTGTGCATTTCTGGATATTTTTGGAACCGGGTACCCGTTTTTTGTCAACATCGAGTACCCGGGTACCCCGAAAAGAGATCATTAATAACAATAGCATTGGGCACGACCCCTGGTGGACCATGTGCCCAAAACAGGGCTCTTTTTTTGTTCATAGGAAGCAAGCAGCACGTTGTTCTAAACATTGGAGTTAATCTCTCGTACCTTTTTATCAAACAAAATTGTTGCCTTCAGTTTGCAAATTGTCTTTTTGGGGGTATATGAAACAGAACAAAATTCTCACGAGGAACATCAGAAAAGCTGACAGAACTGCAAACCACCTACGCACCAGCATCCACTGAAAGGAAATGTCCTGGATGCTGCATGACCACATACACGTGGATTGCACGTGCACAAATGGTGAACGCTGGTCTCGTCACGTGCGACCAGATCAGTGCTACATGTACATACGTCACGGAGGTGAAAGGTTTTTATGTACTAAAATACTTCCATAACACCATGATATGCACTTATGTTGAAGTTTCTGATTCAACAAACCGCCACCAAAATGCTTCAAATGGTGTTGAATGTATCATAAGTTAGGAGTCATCACTGTGAATTTTCTTTTCTCACAGAGACAAGTTGTATGTATGTTGTATAAACCGACTGCAACGAATCCTTGCTTTCAAGCAACAGACGGCTTTCTGAAGCTATAAACCTGATTGCTAACACGGGCCCAATTATAGTCCCCTTCAGGCAGTCCAATAAAGCCTGAAAGTAAAAGGTCACACAGCAACCTTCCGGAACCCTCGTGGGGTCCTCCTATGGGGATTTAACGTTAGGCCATCCTATCACGTTCACTAATTTTTGGAAGAATAATTCCTTACTGAAACCACACCGTGAAACACTCATGGTGGAATTTTACCTTTCTCTTCCTCAAGTAATATGTAGGAAAAGTCACATGGAGATAGGTAAAAAACGAATTCTCTTAACGACCTTTCACTTCTGGCAATATCATACCTAGGTGTCCATGTTCATGCACGTTTGTTTTCACTGCCCGTGCTTACGTGAAAACGAGATTGTACAACGTTGCAAAGATGTACCTACTTGCAGTCGATGGGTTCCAGATTCCGGTGAGTTGACATCACGCAGTTGTTGTCTGCAAAGGGTTAATAAAAGATAAGAATCTTTTGTAATTGGTGAAGGAGAATATTGCTTTCAGTTTATTACTTATAAATTATAAGACTATGTAAAATACTTTGAACTGTTTTTATTTCGGTTTTTACCGACTGACTACCATAAAATTTCAAACCGTAAAATGTCCATCTGTGTAGGAGACTGCATCATTGCACTGTTCTTCATGTACTTCACATTTTCGGAAGTGCTAGGTCAATTTTTGGCAGGTTGTTTCTCTTTTAGGTCAGGTGATTTTTCAGTTTCTATAAATCGATATACTAGCAATATTTTCCAAAGCCTTTTTCTGAGTTGGATTTTTTAAGAAGTAACTGAAGGAAAAAATATTACGAATTCTAAAATTTTTGCACGTTATTTTTCCTTTCCAAGGGTTCCGGAAGCGCGCCATCAGGGGTCAACTTTCACGCTCTATTGCTGACGCTGCAGCTGCCATGTAACTTCAAAAGGAAAGGTCATGTGACCACACATAGGAAAGCCCAAGTGAAAAAAAAGGACTTTGTGCAGCACTTCACCTTGTAAACAAGACAAAGTTATACAAAAATTTTGCCACACGAAGGTACCACAATAAAGTGGTTAGTTTATTATATAATTGTTAGTATAGCTTCATTCCCTTGAGGTTCACATTGTTGGGGTTTTAATGCATAAGTACTTCAACAAGTGACATTTGACTGGCCAGCTGTATAACTGTACTGTATGCACCTGTCAACCTTTCCCTTTTTTCGAATGAAAAAAAAAACTTAGATTTGAAATGCTTTTGTACTTACAGATAACATCCTTCTCGCTGTTTTGTTCAATTCCTCATCCACTGCTCCGCTGAATTATTGAGGAAATTCATGTTGCTTTTATTTAAAAGTAATTTTGAAACGGAAGTTTGAATGAAGATTACGGCATATTTCTTGATATAAAAAATTAAACTGGTTCTTGACTCTTTGGGTTTATAGAATACATTCAGTGCTTTGGTTACCAGCTAATAATAAGAGGCTGATCATCTGCACAATATGTGCATGACCACAACTTACAGTACGCCGTGTGGAATCTCAGTACCGCTTGTACATGTATATTACACAGTCCACTCTTGCTTCGTCGTCAATCCTGACATAAAGTAGTTTTCATTCGTACTGTTTTATTTGACAAAAATACTCTGAACTCAAACAGTAAGCACCACCACTTCCGAACAAAAGTCATTTAGGCTAACGGTTTGAAAATTACAAATACAGTCATGCAAGTGTACATCAACAGCGCCTCCACCTCAGAAGACAAAATTCCTTCGGTCTCTTGTTCATGTAGGTTTGGTACAATCATCTTCTTAGTTCCGGATTGTGAAAATTATTCAATAAGATTGCAACTACAAAAATCCTCATATTCAAGTGAAATAGAGTCAGAAGTCAACTTTGTGTTTTGGAGATATTATTTGGACTCACAGGATCGACAGAAATGACGACACCTTTCCTTGTTCTGGATCAGTTTAGGATTGAGACAGAAACATCTTCACGAATAAATAGGTACCATGTGGAAAATCCATTTTCAGCCAGAACCATTGTAAAAAGTTGCTTTTTTAATATAGAATTTCTTAATTTTGGGAAAATTAGATCAAAATAAGAATTCCAATGAATTCAAAAGAAGAAATTGCATAAGGTTTGACTCAACTTTTCAACTGTACAGCGAGCTATCAATGGTGCCCTCCCCGCGCTGCACAGTTGACGAACCCATCACATCATTTTTTTCTCTGCTGCACCTGTGTAGTTGAGTAAGCTACAAATTCACGTTGTAACACCGCGCGATCCGAAAAGTATGGGGAAAGCTGTCAGTTTTCGGTCAATTAACAAAAAAAAACCTGGAAACTCTAAAAGTCATTTTGATTAAGCAGACATTAGATGCAAAGCTTTATATGAATGTTAAGTCGGAAGAAGTATTTGAAATGACACGTAAAGAGTGACCTATCGCCCGTGAATTTTAGTAGATAACAAAAAATAGCTGTCGATCGCCGAACTGAAGTTTCATGTCTGACCACGGGACCAGGTTTTCAGTGGCACAGGGATTTTTCAGCAAGTCTGCCCTAATTTATTTACTTCTTTTATGGCCACCCGGCCCGAAAAAAAAAAAAGGAACCGGGTTTTGATATCAATGCGAAGGTACCTGGCACAGGCCTTATGCCAATGGATTGGATTCATAACCACCCATATTAAGCTATTTGTGGAGCATTCATCCTGTAAATTTCCAGTTTGGGGGAGAATTGGGCCATATTCACAGTGCTAAAGTGAGCAGAGACATAGGCATCATGTGTGGATGTACTGCGTGTGGGATGGCAAAAATTGAAAATGGCTCAAATTTCTCTATTGTCAGCACTCATCGTTAGTTCTTGGTTGCTGCCCCAGACTATAGGAGGGTGTTTTGTCGAGACTTCAAGCATTCCAAGAAAACCATGTTCAACATGATGTTGCCTGATGTTTCAGTTTGAAAACATTGTGAAGTAGTTGGTCTGCTGGTGGTTTGTGTGTGGCGCCTTTTGTGGTTCTGCAGACAAAACAAAGCAGCACTCAATAAGTAGCTGTTTTCCTGCCAGTTTTCTTTAAGTCATAGAATCGTTTTGATGTATTCAATTATTTAAGGAATCGCCCAGGACATGCAAGTTGGGCCCGTATTCCAAATCATTCAAAACTTTGTAAAATCAAATTTACAGGAATGGAATCAATCAATTCTGGGAATCCATTTTAGAAAAATGAAATCGTGAATCAATTTCCTAAATTGGAATGTATTCTACCCTATTTCCAGCATGGATTCCCCAAGCTTAGTACATGTAGCTTGCTCAGTGTGTCCTAACATGAAAAGATGAATGCTGTATGATGATAACTCATGAAACTGGCAATCATCCTGTAATTTACACTGAATGCACTGTTGAATGAACAGGCATAAATTAAATAATAAATAAATGTACACACATTGTAATATTCCATTCTTTTGTCGAAAAAGAGGTATGACTGAGGTAACTAGAGTTTCAGGTTATCCAAATTTGAGGTAAAAAGGGTGTACAGGTACTGTAGACACTGTTGAGAGTTTTTGTACACTTTTTTGTGGGAGGGGATGTTAAGTTACTAGTTGCTGATGGACACAAAGAAGGCACTCAGTCCTTTCAATAAACTCAGGGATTGGTAATGATGAGATGAATACAAATGATTGATGGATGCACGGCTGTGTAGATGTAGTAGCCCCCATGTGGCATATCCCATTTAGCCCCCGATATATAGTATACCTGTAGAGTGCGATACTGGCGGTTGGTCAGCTAGTTGCTTGATGAGTATAGTTCATTACCTATCTTATGATGAAAACATATCAACTACCAGGTATGAGGAACTTTTTTGTGTTCTACATGAATGCACAGATAATACTGCAGCTTTAAAGATTATCATATCATCATGCAGCAATGTCCATGTACATGAACTTTGTCATGGAATGTTACCATTTTTGCTATCGTGTGTGATTACATAAAGGTCACAGACCTGTACTTTATTTCATCGTTTTGTACAACATTTTGCGTACGTTTTTGTCATATTTGTTTGGAATGAAAAATATGAAATTCATTGTAGTAGTCCATTTAGCCTTGTTTTATCTTAAAGGTTTCTTACTAAAGCCTTTTAAAACCACTCTTTTTCCTTGTCTTGAGCGTTACCACATGGTTGCTTGTACCTGGTTACATAGTTTGGAACTGGTTTCTGATAGCAATCAGGTATTCAGGTATTGGTACCCAGTTCCAATGTATATATCCTTTTGAAAGATACAGTATAATATGCAGACCTTCTTTCTTTCTGCGTACGTATATATTTAGTTCACCCAGAAATGATGGAACGGAACCATCACACCGTCAATCTGACCAAGATGATGCTGCAGAGAGAGGTGAAGCTGTGAATGACTCTGTTGTGGCTGGAGGAGTACAGTCTGAGCATGTAGAACCAATGAGTGAAAATACCCTAAGGCAAGCTGCAGCAGCTATTGAAATATTTGGACAAGAACTGGTAAGAATCCTTCCACAACCTCAGTTGCTCACAACAGGCTTGGACAGTTTCTGATATTACCGTACCAAAACGAGGTGTATTTTTTCCAGTACCGAATAATACCTACTACCAGTCCATAAATACCATAAATAATTCTTGCTGATTCTTGCTGATGTGTTCAGAATGTTTGTAGAATCTTTTTAAAATTAAGGAAAACCACCATTTCATTTCATTCCATTCTTTGTGGTTCAAATCACGCAGGGTTGTGTGTATTTTCAACATAAATACCGCTGTACAAAAATGAAGTATCGCCCAAGTCTCAATCAAAATGATGTCAGTTCTTGAACATACTGTTATTCCTTTGTTGAATGACAGTGTCTTCCAGACTTTATGGCTATAAAATTTGTCCAATTGCAAATAAGCAAATAGAAAGTTTCAAATGGCTTGCCTCTTTGGATGCCCCGTCAGGTGTTGTTGCCATAATCTTTTGTGTTGCTGATTGTTGAGAAATTTGTCAATAATACCAAGTGATATGCTCGCTAATCTCTCAATTCTGCAGGTTTCCAAACTATTCTCCAAAAACTGGACATTTCGAGAAGAAGCCTTGGGAGAAGTAAAGCAAAAACTGGAGAATGAAGTAGAAACTATTGACAAAGATGAATTGCGTAACATGCTGAGAGCTTCAGTCTTCCTCTCATCAAAGGGACTGAAGGATAAGGTCTTTGCTGTAAGTGGATTTATTGCTGTAATTCTTTGCATTGCGTCATGTCTGTCACAGTGGGTGTTTATGATAAGTTTATTTATTAGGCTTGTTAGAAGATTGGAATATGACATTTTTAGACCATTGTAGCTTCAGTTTTTTATTCAAAAACAGTCAAACTTCAAATTTGCTGTACAGTATAACATCTCTATAGACCATTCTTATTTTATACAATTTGCATAGGCAGTCATAGTTTGCAGAAAAATCACCACTTGGTTGGTTTTGTTTTTGATTTTAGATCAAATTTGTTCAAAAATGTACATTTTTTCCCATTCATTTTAAAGATTTTTTAAATTTAGTATTTAGTAGTACATGTACTATCATGTGATAGCTTCTTTTGGCTTTAAACGCTTGGTGAATTATTCTATTACATTTTTACTGACACCCAGCTGTAGTTTTAAAAGCCATTTGTAGGAAAAACACAAGGTAAAAAGAACAGACCCAATACTGAACACCATTCTCGCACACATTCAGCTATGTCTAACATGATCCCAATTTTATGCACAAGTTTTCCCAGATGTTGCTGAGTTCTGCCATTCCACAAATGTTATAAATTACAAAATGAAATGATAAAAAGATGGTTGATTAAAGGTATTGTCATAGTTTGGTTCTTGTTAAGGTTTTTTGGTAAGTTTCAGTTCGCACAGTGTGTACTTGTTGAGAAAACAGTAAAACACGGCAACAGTGTTCTCCTCTTTAACATTGCATCCATTCATGATCAGCGAGATGAAAGAGAACTGTGGTTGTAATCTTAACCACTACCAGCCGGAGACTCCGAAATCGGAGCCGTATGGTTTATATGTGTGGCCGGGGTCTCTGAAGTCGGAAAAAGGAAACAGGGCCCTGTAACAAAAGACCGTACTCCGAACAAAAGACCAGGCTGCTGGGCATTACCGGCATTTTTCACTTTC
>NW_019091489.1:284876-308499 GCF_001949145.1 Acanthaster planci | reverse complement strand
AAATGATGAATTGTTGAAGGATTTTGAAAACGGAAAAAATGATAGTCATGCCGGCCCAGCATCCTCAATGTTGAAAATTGCCCCGGCACGAAGTGGTTAATAGTCACCCTATCATTCACAACGGGTACCAACTGTATACTGGCCATGAGTTATTGTATACAGATGGTATAGGATCAACTGGGCAACCTGGGACAGTTGGGGGCTTAACGCGATCAGCGTTCCCCAGTCTTCCCAAAGACCGACTGTGATCATTCAGTAGTTTGATCAAGTTTGATACTCGTGATTATGGTGCTCACAGTCCACTCCAACTGGCACAAGTTCTGGTTCGGAACCAGGGTTAACCAACCACCACCCACAGGCAACTGAGCTGTATTGTGTGCGATCTGATTGCTCAGATGCCCTCGTGGTTCTATCGGAACAACACGGTCTGTTGTTACGGTCTGCTGTGGTGGTCTGCTCTCCACCTACAAGCCACACCCATCTGACCGCTCAGGTTCTGTTGGGTTCTGGGCCAGCCACCTGCCACTCTCAGGGGACTAAACTGTAGTGGGTGCGGTGCAAACGCTCAGCTCCCCTTGAGCAAGCTTCACGTTGAATAGGTCTACAGCAGCGGTCTTCACTTCAGCCTACCGAGCAGTACATGCATCTACCAGTATGGCCCACAAAGGCTTAAACAGGGATAGCCCTAAGCCTCCCGCACTGGCTACACTGACCGCCCTGTGCCCTGAGGCACTATTTTTAGACACTTTTTCATTGGGTTCACTCAGCCCTGACTCTGACACTTCACCTTGCCAGGCCACTCCCCCATTGTCAGCCTCAGCCCTACACCTGTGCCCCTGGCAACTGCTCCAGACCCTGACCCACTACCTGTGGAACCTTGTCCACATCTCCTGGTTGCATTCCAGCCCACTCAGGATAACTACATTCCTCCCTCCAGTCCAGATACCGGACACTCTTCACACCTGTTCTGGGTCCTGCTTGTTATACAGGCTTGGATGTCCTTCGAGTACACCATGAACCAACCACAAGCCAAACACAACACATCTTGCAAAGAATTTCCCTCCGCTGCTAGTCTTACACCCTCAGAGGCTCAACTATGTCTTCTTCAGAGGGACATGACCCAGATACTGTGCCTGCCCTCTACGTCATCTATGACTGAGGCCTCCTTGCACGCCTCCTTCAGAAAAAAGTCATTCGCTGAGTCCCCATATCACTCGGGAACAAGGGCTTCATCTCGACCTTCTTTCTCCCACCGAAGAAAAACCTAGGCAAATGGAGACCCCTAATCAACCTCAAGCCTTTGAACAAGTTTGTCTGTCCAAGGAAATTTCACATGGAAATCCTCTGGACATTAATCCAGTCTCTTCCAATCCCATGTTGGGCATCCCGATCCACCTTCAAGACAAGAAGTTCTTTCATTTTCTATACAACAGGAACCTGTTTGAGTTTACAGCTCTTCTTTTTGGCCTCTCCACCTCTCCAAGGGTGTTCACCAGAGAGGTGAAAATCGTAGCAACTTATCTTCAAAAGCATGATGTCGCGTGCTGTTCCAATACCTTGACAACTGACTTATCGTCAGCAGAACATACACTGAAACAGCGGCTTCTACTCGCCAAACATGCGACCTCACGAGTCACCTCAGGCTCATCATCAACCACAAGAAGTCAAAGCCCGCCCCAACATAGTACCCAACATACCTTGGCGTGGTTTTTGATTACTGCCAAGGGATATATTTTGCTGAAAACCAAACACACCAACAACCTTCTGGAATGCATCAGGATCTTTTCCTCCGAGCGGTTGGCCCCCTCTCGGGCTTGGCTCTGCCTTCTCGGATTGATGGCCAGCATGGTGGATCTCATCCCCCTCTGTTGACTATAGATCCGTCCCCTGCTGCTCCACCTCCTAACATTCTTCAGACTCCATCAAGTGGGACTCCATCAACCTTCCCGTTCCTGTAACGAACTTCATCTGCCCGCACCTCCAGTGGTGGCATGGTGAAAGATCATCTCTCCCCTGGGGTTCCCTTCCCAAAGGCAACTCCAGAGATAGCGATAACCCTGGACACATCCCTCCTGGGGTAGTGAGCCTCCTTGCTGCCACTTCAAACATTGGGAACCCCAATTTCAAGGGAGTCATATCAATGTCCTAGAACTCCAAGCAGCATTCGGTGTGCTGAAGTTCTTTTGATCGAACCGCATCCTTATAGACTCGTTCAACTCACTCTTGCCTCCTGACTAGACAAATGTTCATTTGGGTGCTAAACCATGGAATCAAACTCCAGGTGACCCACATCCTGGGAGTCAATAATTCCATCACAGATGCTCTCTCTCAGTTTAACCGAAAGAGTAGACACTACACACCAGTGCGGTGGAACATATCTTTGCCGAAGTTGAAAAGCTGAACATCAAGCTTGTTGCCTCAGTAGAGAATGCCCAGCTGCTAGTGTTCTACACCAGATTTTATCACCCTCTGGCCTGGGCAACAACGATCGAACAGGAGCGCTGTGGGGTACTTCTCATTGCTCCATTCTGACCTTTACAGTTTGGTTTCCCTGCCGAAACCTGCCTGCCACACCAGATCTCCTTCACCAAGTGAAGTCGGACATACTTAATCTTCATCCAGTGTCCTTACACCTGCCCTTCTGGACTTTTTTCAGGACTTTCCGAGGCAATTGCCTAGATGGCCGCAAGAAGCCAATGCCAATCAATATGAAGCGTGTACATGTACAATAGCAGAATACGACATTTTACTTTATGGTGTACCGAGCGAGGTCTTGCCCCAACTAAAGCTCCTTTGACTGTCATTGCCAATTTTTTCATGTTTCTATTCAAATCAAGCCTGCACAAGTAGCAACCATCGGGAGCTACCAGTCCACCATCGCAGCCATACATGAGAGCTTCCTCGATAGTTCGTCTGTGTCCAATAATCACACACTCAATCATCTCCTCCAGGGAATGTTTATACAGTGTCCCCTACCTAGAGACTGCTTCCCTCCTGGGACTTTTCAGCCATCCTCCATCTCCTCACTGGTTCTCCTTTTAGAGCCCCTCACTCCATAAAAGCTAGCCTTCCCACTAGCGGTTACTACCTCATGCCGAGGCAGCGAGCTGAAAGCACTTTCCATTACTGAAGGCCACATTAGGTGGGAACGCCATGGCACCCGCCTCATCCCAGCTCTAGGTTTCCTCACCAAGAACCGGTCGGCCGCTTTTCATCTTCCTGACATTTTTTTCCCAGAAATAACCAAACACACCAGGACTCCAGACAACAAACCATGATGCCCAGTGAGAACTCTTAAATAGTACCTTGCAAAAACCAAGAAACTGAGAGGTAAGACATCACAACTGTTCATTGTGGCAATAAAGCCACATCATGCTGAGACACAATAGCTAAATGGGCTGTCTTGGCCATCAAGTTTGCCAACTCGGAGTGGCCAAACATTTCAGACAATAAGACTCGACACGTCATCAGGGCCCATGACATCCGTGTTGTTTCTACCTCATGGGCCTATTTCTGGGATGTCCCAATGGAAGAGATGTGTAAAGCAGCAAGCTGGAAGTCCCCATTGATGTTCACCTCATGCTACCTCACTGATGTCCTACAAAGAGACTGCTTACATGGCAAGGTGGTCCTGGCGTCAGTCACACCAATGCAGAGGGGTTCCTCATTGGGATGGGCTGACACTTGAACTACATGTACCTAACAGCTCCACTGCCTGGTGAATGCATTATAGCTATTCATCCTATGATTATATACATGTATTTAACTCTAACCACACACTTCTCTCTCTCATGTAGTGCATCCTTGTCTTAACCTTCCTCTGGGAAGTGGAGCTTCTCTGCATATTTAGTGACTTTTTGGGATAGGATGGCAGCAGAAGACTCCTTCCCCACAGAAAAATGCGCGAGGTCCGCTATCAAAACCTGCACAAACAGGCGGATCCTTCTCATGCTCCCCACTATTTGCTCTGTACTCCGCTGTGCATCATGGGTCTAGAAGGCGCACTACGGTTGATCAAAATTTTAGAGAACAGAATCAGGCACAAAGGAAATTTGCATATTCAGTGCTGTTTGGTGTTGTATACAATATCACACCTTGCCCACATTTCTGTGGGGAGGAGTGTCATGTACATGTACTGGTACAGCATATGTAGGCTTGGACATGTGAAGATATACTCCACATGTGGAATTTGTGTTTGCATGGTCCTTGTGTCAAGAAGGCTGGGGCTTATTTTTGTGTGTTTGAATGTGTCTGACTTTAATATTAAAAGCCAATAAATCCTCTCCAAAACAAAGAAAAAAGGCAGCACACATTTAATCAAGCATGGAAGAAAATATACATGCTGAAGATTACTCAGAATGACAGTGTATCGACAGGCAGCAGGGCACCAGGAAAGGTTTGAGGGCAAGGTTTTGTCCAAAGGAAAACAAGAGTTACTTTTTTAGAGTTTCCAGTTTAAACAATGTACTTTAATTTTCTAGTCTTTAATGAATGTCTTGAAAATTTAAAGACTTTCAGCATATGCCTTAAGAACTCGTGAATGACTCAAAACTTAAGATTTCAATTAAGATTTTGAGTGAACAACTTGAATTCAGACTTTGAGTCAATGACTTGACAATTCAGAGAATGAATTTCTCAAAACTTTAGAATGTGAATGAATGACTCGAAAACTTTAGAATTCGAGTGGAAGACTCAAATATTCAGGTTTCTAGTGAATGACTCAAAGGTTCAGACTTTAAGGGAATAACTTGAAAATTAAAACCTGTTTGTGTGTACCACCTGCCAAAAAGTGTCTGAGTAAGGACTTTTTTCAACAACGTTTATTCCCCAGAATGTGTAAACATGTAATTGCAATGTTGAGTATCTGGTTATTTTCAAATAACTTTCAAGCATCTTTCCTTTATGATTTAATTGTAATGCAAACACTGTAAATTTGGCTGCCTGAAGGTAATTTTTCACCATTATCCTCACAGGTAAATTCCAGTCAGATGTAATGTACTTGTATTTTTATAAAACTTCAACGTAGGAAGAAGAAAGAGACAGGACAAAATTTGTAGTCCATTGGGCAGGAGTTGACTTGACGCTCAGGTTCCCCTTCCTTGAATGGAGCGCTGAATAAATTTCATTCCTAGTTGAAAACTGGTTTTAAATCTTTGATTTTTGGTCAGCTTGAGAATACGACACTTCGTTTCTCATTTGCTGCTTGCAACTGGGCTTTTAGTGTTAAGTATAATATAACCGCCTCTTTTGTTGCATTCTGTTTCTTTTTTTTACAGAGTCCAATTCCAGTTTTAATTCAGTACATAGCTCATCAATATGCCAAATCTTATTACTGCTTTATCAATTTTAATGGCATAAAGGGAGGAGTCCTAGTTCCCATTCTTGATTAATTTAGGAGAAAAAAGTTTGTACAATATTTTAGGAAACCAATGAAATTTGTGGGAGAAATACTTTTAATAGTACAATTCTATCAAAGTCTGAATTTTCTTGTAATTCACTCAAAGCCCAACTTGGAAGTCTGAATTTTGAGTCATTCACTCCAAGTCAGAATTTTCAAGTTATTCACTCAAACTTTGAATTTTCAAGTGAGTAACTCAAACTCTGAGTCTGCCATTGGAAGTCTGAAGTAATCATGTTAGCAGTACTAATTTTGTTTGTGCTCTATTTTTTGCCCAGTGATGTCGCCAACAGAATGCCTAAATCATCCAAAATTTGTACTTCATTAAAAACTTCATGACACTGTAAAGATAAATGCATGAACATATATGGCTGAGAAAACTGGCATTATACCAACTAGCAGTACTAGCTGAAACAGAGAGGGCTTGCGGACCATGTGAATAGGCCACTGGTTGTGTGCTCTGGTTGTCCTCAGGAGTGGAGGACAACCAAATTTATTGACATTTCACTTTTATTCCAAAAATAGGCAATTCCAAATGTTTCAAAGCAATATCGAAATATGGCGATAAAATTGTGTTCCACCCCTCGTCTTGGTAAGTTTGAATTTTGAAGTCATTCATTCATAGCCTGAATTAGTCTGCATGCATTTTCGTCATTCATTCAAAGTCTGAAGTTTGAGGCATTCACTGAAATTGTGAATTTTTTAGGCATTCTTTCACTAGAAGTCTACATTTTCAAGGCATTCATTTAAAACTAAACTACAAACTGAAAACTGGAAATTAGAAAAAAACAGTAAATACTTGTAGGCTTCTTCAAAGACCTTATGCTTTCTCAAGTTGCACTGTCATTCAGTAATGAGAGTTTCTCGTTAATTTACAGCATCATTGTTTTGAGATATTATTTGTTCATTGTCATTTGTGAGAATGAAACCAAGATGTATGACTAAGAGGTTTTTGAAGTTTTCTAACTGTAACTACACCTTGTTTCCGACTGTATAAACCCTGCCTCATGAATAGTTCATCAGACTTATTGTAGAAAAGAATAGACGGGTACAAGAGAGGTGTAGCAGTCATAGGTATTCCTCAGCAAGTACTCCAGTTCACCGACGAATCTGTTGCAACCTTCTAAGTTATTGTTGTTGAATGAAGTCGAGATAAACCACACTTTGCAGCCGATTTTACTTTTTTCTGTATTGCTCGAACAGCGCTTCGCTTTGATACCGTTGTCAATGCTGGCCTCCCAAAATCCAGCAGATCCAAATTGGCACAGTTTATGCAGCTGTTCAGCCAACTCCTCCATATTAAGCAAGAGGTCATAAGTCGAAGTACCACCCCAGTAACCTTCAGATTTTTTTGCAAGCGTTCGTACAAAAATTAAGCATATAGTGTTATGAATATACATTGCTGTCAGGGAAAATCCACCTTTATTAAAATTGAGGAGCACAGAAATGGTTTGTACAAAAAAAACCAGTGGTTTGATCTGTGTGGAAACAGAAAATAAAAGCACAGATTGAGATATCAGGTTTGTAATTTGATTGACAGAAATCTTCATTTAAATATTTGATCAATCTACTCAATCATGTCCTAAAACTGTCAAGTGACATTTGCAGGCCTTCCAGACTTCTTTAAGATTCTGACATATTATGTCATCATGTATCCAGAGCTTTAGACTGGCTCCTGACCCTGTCATCATCATTTCAGACCTTTTTGGCAGCAGGAACCAATGTAAACAGCACTGCATGCTGCATTTCATTTAGCTGCTTGATTGTAGCCAGCAACATGGAAAAGGATGGACACGATGTGCAGTACTTTTCAATTGAAATGTAGAATAGAAACAAATTAAGTTTGGTCTTGCCATTGCTCTTACATTTATTCGGCTTTTTTTTAGCGTGTGAGGCAGCAATGTTAGCCAAAATGTTTGATGCAGTCACTGAAATACTGAGAAGGGCTGCCTCATTTATGGATGGGCAGGGGATTTGGGGTGCATAAATTCCATACAGCTACTCTACCGGACAAGTTTGTCAATGCCATCATGTATCTATGCACTGAAGAAGATGTGTACTGGGTAACAATTTTTTTTGTATTACACCAAAAAATTTGTAAACATTCAAAGCACCAATATACCAATGACCTGTTCTGGTTCCTGCATTTCTCCAGTAACTGGTTGTATTAAAGCCGTCAGTGAAAAATAATGGACATCTTTGGTGAAGCTTAGTGCACTAATAAAATCTTTTTTCTTTGCGATGACATACCAGTACTTTTTTCAATAAGGAAATCTGTGACTTAGTATTGTATCTCATTTTACATTTATAAAGTGAGCACCTTTTGGGGTGACAGACAATCCTGTGCTTTCATTGGGTATATTTTGCAGAACATAATTACTGCTATTTCTTGTTTTTTGATTCCAGGTATTTATGTCTGCACTTAGTCTAGTGAGGTCACTTTATGAAGACTGGATTCCAAAGCACAAACTTAACAAAGCAGACACCAGCCATTCACTAGAAGTTGTTGTGCCAGAGCTGATGACAAGAATAGGAGATACGGTAATGAACATTATTTGTTGCTGTTTGTAGCCATATTGACTGCTTGATTGCTGAAGGTTTCCTCAATTCAAACGGCTTGGCTAGGCTTGAGCTTGGGCTCGTGGTTTTGGTTTGTTTTGTAATTCATCTGCAAGATCTTTGGCAGACAAATATACAGGAACCATTTGCCCTCTAAAATTGGGGTGATAAACTTGCCAATGTGTTCTTGAACATAACCTTAAATAAAACATGATTGAGATACGGTCATTCCACAACTTTAGTTAGGATGCAAGGTAAGTTTGTTTAGAATAAAACATGGGAGATGTATACATCATTAGACTTAATGTATTATATGAAATTGTGGCAGAAACTGCAACCTGTTTGGTGCAACTTTCTCTGTACACACATGCATTTTACACTCTTATTCTATTCTCTTTACTTATTTTGGCTATTAATTACGTTAACCCAGATATTCAAGATGGGTTGTTTTACTTTCAACAACTTATACAGTGACAGCACGAGTTACACTAAACAGAAGTTTCAAACATCACTGTATCTAAGTTACATTAGCACTTTTGTGTTAAAAGCATTATACTTTGTTGGACCCACAACAATCTAAAAGATAGCTCTCAATCTACGTCATTTCATTTGACAGCTGCAATAAATACAAGAGATTCAAATGATAAACTTAATTTTGCAAAATAAATAAATATAAATAAATAAATTAAAAATAAATGCAAAAATCTTCCCAAAAGAGGGCACTCTTTGCAGAAAAAAGAGTGTGCTATTTCCTTTGTCAAAATGCAGTTGTTGCACAAACTTGGATGTGTGCATGTATATACATGTAGCTTCTCTTGAACAGCTGCTTGTTTTGCAATGGCCTCGTAAAATAGACGTTCCAATTTCTGACCTCAATGTTGGCAGGCATGCAAATAGTCCAACATTCGTCAAGCAGGACTGAGGGTGTCAACAAATTTGCTTTAACCACATGCTGCCGGGTGCTTATAAAAATGCAGTGCACACATACTGGCGAGTTTCAAGTTTTCAGTTTTCAAAATTCTTCTAAAATTCACCATTTCATTTAACGAATGTTTACACCCACACAAATGACTCTTTGATGGCTACTCTAAGCTGACAGGTACCTACATTGACTTCTGAAAATTTCAGCGAGGCCTGCAGCCTTGTTATGTAAGTTTCTTTTGTTCCTGAAACCGGCACAGTGCACTGCTGGTGTCTTTTGAATAGGGGCCAGATTAGCGTGCAGCGGTATTGTATCGCGCATCGCTGGAGAGCTTTTTTCCCCAGTGGTAATCCGATTTCCTCCGATATTGACAACTGAAAAAATGTTGGCAATTCGCAGCAGCTCAGTCTTTTGTGCTGAGCACGGTCCTTTGTTACAATGCCCAGCTCTTTTGTCCCGGTTTCGGGCTCCTTGGCTTCATGTATAAAGCCTACCGGTAGGTGCTCGAAAACAGGTCCCCGTGCAGTAAGTGGTTAATTAAAACTTGAATATGTACATGGGGTTGCCAGTTTTTCTTGATTTTTTTTTCAGACTTGGAAATAACACTCCCAAACTATTGAGACGTACAGCAAAAACTTAAAAGCAATTTTGTTCTATTTTTAATTTTTTGAATTATAATTATGACAAAAACTCCCAAAAGCTCCCTTTTCTTTTACTCTTTATACCCCAGTGTTTTTTTTCACTCTGATTACAAAAAAAAGAGTTGCATTAGATCCAAACCCATTCCAGTCACAACTAACTGAGAATCAGGGATGGGGTTTACATTGAATAGTTGACATGGACTTGTAATTTCTCGGAAGAATTTCTTTTTCATTCTGTTTCTTTGTATTTTAAAAATTATGGTTTGTAGAATGCTCGACTGAAAGCAGCAGACATTGACTTCATACGTGAACTGGCATCGTACAAGGAAGTCCGTCCTTTACACAGTGTGCCTCACCATTTTGTTGCTCCATTCAAAGGAACAACTCAAGCAAAGATAGCAGTAACAAGGGTGGAAATTGTGGAGAAACTTTTAAAAGACTTGGGCATTGAAAAAAACAGGTATGTAAGAAGCATTCTGAGCACTTAAAAGTAAAGAGTAGTCAAGGTTTTTTGTTACAGCATTGGAACATCATTTTATTTGAATATACGGTACTTTTATTCTTTCGGTCTTTTTAATCACTTGCTGCTGGGTGCTTTGAAAAAATGCATTCCACACATACGGGTCATTTTCAAGATTGTCAGTTTTCAAAATTCTTCAAAAATTTGTCATTTCACGGACGTTTAAACACAAGGAAGGACTCTTTGGGCACTACTCTAAACTGACAGGTAGCCTTAATTCATTGACGCCTGAGTTTTTCAGCCAGGCCTGCTGCCTTGTAAAAGGAGCCCAAATTGTGTGGTGTTATGTAAGATTCTTTTGTTCCCAAAACCAGAACAGTGCACTGCTGACCTCTTTTCAATTAGGGCCAGATTAGCATGCAGCGGTGCTGTGTGGCTCATCACCCCAGTGGTGGAGCGCTTTTGTCCCCGGTGGTAATTCCCAAACTGTGGTATACTGTTTTAGAACAAGGCTGGATTATCTCCACAATTGAGAGTGAACAAATGTTGGTAATGCTCAGCAGCTCAGTCTTTTGTGCCAAGCATGGTCTTTTGTTACAAGGCCCAGTTCTTTTGTCCCAGTTTCAGGCTCCCCAGCTTCATGTATAAAGCCTATGTACTCAAAACAGGTCGCCCGGCGGGAAGTGGTTAAGAATGTGTCTGAGTGTCTATGGTATCCTTTATGCTTTCTGGAAAAGCCGAGTGTACTAAATATTAAATACTTTGTTACTGTACATCCAAAAAGGTTGCTCAAAATTCTGAGTTGAGTATTCAGAAAATGTTGCAGCCTTCAGAGTATAGGGAAAATTATTACAGAACCATTTTCAGTCATACACATTTAAAGACATGAAAAATAAAATATAACTCATATGAATATAACGGCTAGAAATCATTGGAAAATTTGTAGTCTGATTTAGTTTTTACACTCATCAAATGAAACAATAGAAGAAGAAAGTTTATTTAGATTAATTCTTAAAGTCACTAAAGACAGGGCTAACACCGGTAACATCGGTAACACCATGTGGATAGATCTCTTTTGGAAGAGGTATGGTTCTGATAAGAACCGTTGAGTGTAAACTTGACGTTTTGACCATTGTGCTCTGGTCCTCCACTCCTGAGGATGACCAGAGCACACTGGTCGAAATGTGGAGTTCGCACTCAATAGTTCCTATCAGAACCATACCTCATCTATAACAGATTTATCCATATGATGTTACTGCAAGCCCTCTCTTTAGTCTATCTCCACTATGCAAACATTCAAGTCTCTTCTTTCTTGATTTAAGTTGGTTCAACTCTACTGGCTCATGTATTTGAAAATATATAAGAAATCCATCCCAGATTCCCAACTGATTCCAAAGTGGGTTAGCGTGTTGGAAGGTATGATAGTACTAAAAGGGCATTTTTTTTCATCTTATGTCCAACTTACCCTGGCTCCTACATGTAGCGGATCCCCAAAAAATATTTTGCCAACTCTATCCAACATAACCAAGGAAAACAAAATTGAAAGATATGAGAAACCCATTTTCGTGTTGAAGAAAATATACTTAGCAATGTCTTTTTTACACACCAATTGGGCATCTACTTTTTCCATAACAGTAATGTGTACCCATGCAGTGACAGACTGTGGTGAAGTTGAGTAGTAATTTTGCATGCCACATAAGGCCAGAAAAAAATAGAAAGGTATGCTTCTGATTATATGCCTCTCAAAAATAGGTAGGGTTGGTTGGTCGGAAAGTTTTTTATGGGGGTAGTCAATTTTTGTGCTGATTAAATGGGGATTAAAGATACCAACATTGCCACTAGAAGTGATACAAATTTGCCTTCATGTAAAAAGACAGTCGAGAATTCTGAAGTCTTCTGCTTTCAATCTACCCCAAACAGTCGCTAAATATGCAAATTCCTTTGCATCTGATTCAATTCGCTAAAACTTCTGATCAACCGTTGTGTGCCCTCTAGTCCCACGATGCATAGTGGAATGGCCACCATCTTCGTCCTTTTTTTCCCTCGGTGGGATTCTAAGCGGACCTTTTTGACATCTTTGAGTTTATCGAGTTTCCATTTCACTTCCACACCTTAATGATGTTCTGATCAAACCGTAATGTAATGTAATAAATGTACATGTCAATATTTCTAAGTTAATGTGTGTATTTTCTTGTTTTGGTGATGTTTCTCTGTTCTCATGTGTGTGCATTCTATAGAACATTGACCCTACATGTAGGCTAGGTAGTAACCAAGTGATACATAGGGTCAACTTGGTGACAGTGGAATTGTTGGGAGTTGTTTAGCAGGAATTAGCGTGCTCTCCTTGATTCCGCAAAATGTCCATGTCCTGGAACGCAATTTGGGGAAGGCGCCTAAGGCAAAGACCTTTTCGCAGAGAAGTTCATGGAGATGATAGAGTCGGGAGTTAAAAGCAACGACACAACACATAAACTTAGCTTACGTGAACCTCCACCGCTGGCGGTTCCTCGCAAATCCCGTCCTGATGACCTCTGGGCTCTACCCTTTAGACCTCTGCATCAGGGCAATTCTGGTTCCTTTCGCCCCTTTCGTTAACCCAGTTACCAGACAAATTGCGGCTGTCCATCCCTTTTCTGGAGGTACAAAAACCACCCCAGAGGAGCTTCAAGGGAAGAACTACCGAGTCACATTGCTAACTATTCAGACCTTCTGCCGACTGCTGATCCCAGACCCATCGGCGGGTGACTTCAACTCTTCGCAGGGTCTTGGGAGAAAGTCACACTGGACAGCTTGGTGCTCGTGACCATTCGTTATGGATACACCCTCGAATTCACACGAACGCCCTCTGCCTGTACCTATCCTCTGTCCGACTTCAGTTCCTACCGACAGAAGCAAACGACAGACACTGGAGTCCGAGATAGACTCTCTCCTTCAGAAACAACCGGTTCCCAAATCTCAAGTGAACAGGGGCTTCATTTCAACGTTCCCCCTCACTCCAAAGAAGGAACTCAACAGCTGGGAACCTATTGTCAACCTCAAATCTCTGAACTGCTTTACACGCCAAAGGAAATTTCGCATGGAAACCTGGCCTTCGGATGGTCACCCAATCTCTGCAGATTCCATGTTGGGCCTCTTCCACAGACTTGAAAGATGCGTACCCTCACATCCCAATTCACCCATGAAGCTACGAATATCTATGCTTCATTTGCAGATCATTCAATGAAACAGGTTTCTACCCACCTTACCTGCGACATCACAAATTGACTGGGCTTCATTATCAACTGCAAGAAGTTGAATCTCACCCCAATGCAATACCCAACATATCTAGGGGCATCTATTGACCATCAACAGGGTATAATCTTACCTATGACCTAATGCATCGACAACCTTCTCGACTGCGTGAAAGTCTTTCTACCAAGAAGTGGGCTCCGACCTGCGACTGGCTCAATCTCCTGGGCTTGATGGCCGGCATAGTGGATCTCATTCCCCTCTGCAGGTTGCTCATGCTTCCACTACAACTTCATTTTTTAGCTCTCTACAGGCCAAAATGGGACTCAATCAATCTCAAGGTCCCAATCTCGGACTTCATCCGCCCTCATCTCCAGTGGTGGTTCGTGAGAGACACCTCTCTCTCAGAGTTCCCTTCCCCAATGTGAACCTGGAAATAACTATAACCTTGGATGCTTTTCATCTGAGCGGGGGAGCCTCCCAACTGCCGCTTAAAGCATCAGGAACATGGGACCTCCAGCTCTAAGGGAGTCACATCAATATACTGGAAATTGAGGCCGTATTCAATGCACTGAAACTTTCTGCCTGAGCATCATAGGCAAACAAGTCTTCATTCCCTCGGACAAGTCCACAGTAGTGTCATACATCAATTGCCAAGGAGGCACGCATTCTCCCCCCTATGCCTCCTGACCAGTCAGTTATTCCTTTGGGCCCAGGTTTATGGCATCGACCTTCAGATGACCCACATTCCTGGTGTTGACAAATCCATCGCAGATGCTCTCTTTTGGGGAAAGGTACGTCCCACAGAGTGGACTCTGCAGACCGGTATAGTTTAACAGATCTTCACCGAAGTAGAGAAACTGAACATTGATCTTTTTGCCTCAGCTGAGAATGCCCAACTGCCAATGTTATGCACCAGATTTTACCACCCGCAAGCCTGGGAAATGAATGCTCTTCAAATCAGCTGGGAAGGGATGTTGGACTACACTTTCCCTCCATTATTCCTAATACCAGCAGTTCTCTCCAAGGTGGAATGGGAAAGCTGTCGTGTCCTCCTCATCACCCCCTTCTGGCCACACCAGCCATGGTTCCCGCGTCTGACCAGACTTCTCATCTCGGAACAAAAGACCTGCTGCTGGGAATTGCCATCATTTTTCGGCTTGCATTTTTCGAAGGTAATCCATCCGTCAGAGCTGCCAAGTGGTAGGGATTTTCCATAATTGGTATGGAAATTGATTGTGATTACGGAAATCTTCTGGCGATCATGCACAAACCATGCAAAATGGTTCGGTTGATACTTGACTCGGCCCACTCTCAGACCGTATGCAGTGTCCTGCGCTTGCGTGCACGTGCGGCGGTGAAACGTGTCAAGACCGACTCCGCAGCGATCCGGACATTTTGTTTACGCCACACGGTTACATGTACATTGTACATATACATGTACATTGTATGATACGGTAACCAGTGAAACATACGTAGGACTACCTGTGGCGCGCTGGTGCCCGACGACACACACTCGCATAAAAAACGCTGTTTTTACATGGGACAACTCGACATGGGAAACATCAACCAATAACACAACTCGAATGCACGGACAACTCGGCATTGCAAGGCATAGTGCAGTATTGTGTGTGCACATTGGTGTTGGAGTTGGTATGGGTCCGAGCTATTTTTGGTCCAAATTGGTGTGATACCCATTTCTGCAACAATCACGGCATGCGTGTGACGCGCCGTGCATGACAACACCACGCCACCGTACTCGCTCGGATATTTCTATGATCGCACAGACTTCATCGTTTCTTGGAAAAGAAATGGCTTCTAAGGCTAAACATATGAAAAAGCTGCAGACGTGTAGAGAATAATACCACAAGAAATGGCCATATATCACGGCATCTTCAAAGGGTGAAAATTTGCGCGATGTACGCTGTGCTCCAGCGATTTCTCGATTGGACATGGGGGATCAAATGATGTCAAAGTACATGACAAGTCAGTGAAAATTCAGGCAGGTGAGGATGATTGGTAAAGGAATCAGGACATAGCAACATTCATCCGCCCTAAAGACAATGGTACCATTCGAGCTGAGGTGTTGATGGTGCAGTTTCTTACCGAGCATGTACCGGTATACACATGTTGTAATAAAAATGTGGATAACCTGTATTGCGAACATTGGTTTCTATGCTTATGCTGCAGATGCCCTGTGGAAGTACACACATCATCAAATGCTGTACATTTGATTTATAATTTGGCATGCAAAGCAAATGTAATTCAAAATTAAAACGTGCTACATGCACTTTCCACATACTGAAAACTCTCATACTACATGTACAATGTAAACATGCTGTGTTGTTGCGCATCAAATAAAAATAGTATTTTCGTCGCCAATTGGCTCTGCGAACGAAATTACTGATTTCCTCTGAAAATTACTGATTTTTAGAGTTGAGATTACTGAAATGCTCCAAAAGAACTTGGCAGCTCTGGTATACCACCACTCTTTTGGGCATAATGCTCCCATGGATTAGCACTGCGGACACTGCTATTGGAAATGGTCAAGTCAAAAGTCAAGTCAAAAGTGCTCCAGGGCCCCATTGATGAGCGACACAGCACAGCTGCATGCTAATTCAGCCATGTTTGAAAAGACGCCACTCGCATTTACTGGGGACGAAATGTGAGTGGCTCTCTTTACAGGGCAGCAGGCCTGGCTGAAATATTCAGGAGTTGATGAAGGTTACCTGTCAGCTTAGAGTAGCCACCAAATAGTCATTTGTGTAGGTGTAAATGTCTATTAAATGAACTGACGAATTTTCAAAGAATTTTGAAAACTGAAGATCTTGAAATTGCCCGTATGTGTGCACTGCATTTTTAAAGCACCCGGCAGAATGTGTTTAACCACTTGCCACCGGGGTTGCTGGAATGTGAACCATATTCTTTATATGTGTGGGCGTGGTCTCCAAAATCAGACAAAGGGAACTGGGCCTTATAACAAAAGACCATACTAGTAACAAAAGGCAAGGCTGCTGGGCATTACCAACATTTTTTCACTCAATAGTGGAGATAATCCAGCCATGTTTTGAAACGTGGTTTGGGGGATTTAATACATGCAGATTACCACCGGGGACAAAAGTGCTCCGTCACTGCAGTGATGAGCCACACAGTACCCATGCACGCTTAGCTGGTCCCTATTGAAAAGAGGTCAGCAGTGCACTGTGCCAGGTTCATGAACAAAAGAAAGTTATATAACACTGCACAATTTGGGCTCTTTTTACGAGGCAGCAGGCCTGGCTAAAATACTCAAGCATCAATAGATGTTGTCTGTCAGATTAGAGTAGAAACCAGACAAATTATCCTGTCCCAGCATCATCAACATTCATAATGCGTCCGGCATGAAGTGGTTATTATTGGAAAAGGATGAATATTGTGGCTATACCACTATGCATCATGGGACAAGAGGGCATTCTACGTAAGGCTTATCAGAAGTTTTAGTGAATTGAATCAGATGCAAAGGAATTTGTATATGTAGCAACTGTTTGGGGTGGGTATTCAATGGCAGACCTCCTTATGAAGCACGATACGGGACAGAGAGCACCCTACCCCCCTTTTGTGTTGGTCATTGTTTGATCAGAATCTCAGGAATTCTGTACAGACTTCTTGGGGAATGTGTTAGGTAACAATAGTGTAGAGTGTGTATAGGGATTGGACAGGTAAGGGGGGGTTCCCCTCCGTCCCATATCTTGTTGGGTATATACAGACCTCATCCACATTTCTGTGGGGGAAAACAATTCACACCACCATGCACAATGCTAACTAGTCAGGTGGGAAAACGGTTAACAATGTCTGTATACCATGTGGTAAGCATGTGTGATACACCTAGAAGGGCAGGTAATAAACCTGCTGCAACAGGAAATTTTGTGGAAACATGCTTCAACTTGTACATCCAATACAACCTCAAATTAAATTCAGGAACACACAAAATATATACACGTGCATGTACTTAGAAAAGAGGGCAAGTTTTGTGCATTGAATTATCTTGCATAAATCTTGCAAACAAACATTATTGTTTCAACGTGCAGCTGTAGAGTTGTGTTTGGTGTCGTGTAACAAGTCATCTGGTTTACATGAGTCTCGTTATCAGCGTCACCTCCATTTGACATGTTTCCATATGTCCACATTGCAGTTTGTGTCTTGATCGCATTGCTCTCTGTTAATAGTTCGCGGTACCCGCTGCTTCACTTGACTCAGACAGGCCAGTCGACCCCGGCAAGTTTTGTGATCTAGTGGTTAAGACATCTGCACTAGTAAGCAGGATGTCGTGGGTTCGAGTCCCACCCAAGCTTGTGAGGTTTTTTACAACCTCTCAGACAAGCACTGAGCATACGGTGCTTATTAATATACATTGGGTAAGGGCAAAACCCGTTATATAAATTAACATTTCCCAATGTAAAAATACATCTTGAAAATTGCTCTCTGTGTTTCTTACATTGATATGGAAACCAGGCCTAACACGTACAGAATGCTTACCATGCCCTTCATGTGTACAAGGAGCCTTTCAGCTAGTTTCTTTTCCGCTTCTGCAGCTTTTACTCTAGGAAATTGTGGTGTTGATATGAGCCGAGCTCACACTCTATGACCATGGCAGCTCGTGGACTGACACTGGCAGAGCGTTTGTTGCACTTTTTTGTAGCTTTTTCGTAGTTGACTTTTGTCAGCGATTTCCAATATGCAATTTTTTAAGGCCAAAACAGGGTCTGCATCCGGTTTTCCAACTGACCCTAATTTTTTGGTGCGACCCTAAAATGTTTATCGGCAAGTGAGTAAAAACAAATTTCAAAAAAATTTGTAAATAAAAAATCCTGTTGTCTTTTCTGTCTTTGTTACACTACACTGTACATGCACACAACTCTGCAGCTACATGTCATAAAATCAATGTTGCAAGAAGATTTTGGCTTGCAAGTTAATTCACAGAACTTGATCTCTTGTCTACATATATGTATTTTCTGTTCATGAATTTAATATGAGGTTGTATTTCTTGTACTTGAAGTTAGCATTTTTCTGCACAATTTCCTACCGCAGCACAAGTATAGCTTCTGCCCCTCCAGATGTATCATGCATGCTTACCATGCAATGTACAGTGTTTGCCAGTTTCCTTGTACTCGGGCCAGGTACTCGGAGTACTCTGTACTCGGATTTGAGGACTCGACTCCAACACTGTCAAAAGGATATTGCAAAAAAATACTACTAAAATGACTTTTGAAACCACTTACAAGGTAAAGCTACGTGAAAATATGTCAGTACAAAAGCAAAGACTTACCCCAAAACTTACCCATAAAGCACATAATCGCATAAAAACTGGTTAAAAACAGGCCGCAACTTCAAGCTTAAGAATGTTACTAAAATAATAATACTCGGGCTATGACAATCTACACTTGGTGTGTTTGCGCGCAGTTTTCAGCCCTGAAATAGGAGCAGTTAAAAGCCAGTGTTATACGTTAGCCAGTATCATCAGGTCACAAGTCAAGTGACGTCAAAGGTACACCCTTCAAAGCAATTATATTCTGAAGTACACGAAAACCCCAAAACAGCATAGATTGCGACCGCAAACCTCTAGTTTATATTTTTATTTGTTTTTCAAAGTTGTGCCAAAAAGTTAGGGTCGGTTGGGAAACCAGAAGCAGCACTATTTTGGGGGGCCTAAATGGCTAACATATTTTTATTTGTCTTGTTCAAGTTTCTGCAGAACTTACGTTTCGGCCACTGTCTTTTAAGTATAAAGTAGAGAATCATATTTGAGTTGAAAAACCAGGGATCCACTGTCTCAAATTTAACCAAATATATTATATTCTCCAAATATATGAATGCACTAACTTGTTACATGTTCACAAATGCACATCCTAGAAAATAATAGAAATAACTCTAAATTATCGGGCAACAGTCAAAAACCTCTGTTCACATTAAGTCAAGTCATAAAATATACTGCATTTGTTTTAGTCTTTTAGTGGATCAAACATGTTTATTTGCTTTGGAAATGCTAGCAAATTGATCAACTAAAAGAGAACAATGAACGAAGAAGGTCTTACTTACCAAACTTGAGCTCCTGGTACACATTTGAAGAACTAACATTAATTGGAACATGTAGTTATTTGTATTGCTTTAACAAAGGTAAATGATGATGGGGCTATTCTTTTCCCATCTCTGAAAATCATAGAAACAAAATTTAATTCAAAACCATCACACACTGACACTTGGCCCAGGTTGGACGACGTCTGCATTACATTGCGACTAACGTCCAGGGAATAACATTCCTCCTACGATGCAAAAATTTTTCAGCAGTTTGCTCTCGCAAGTGTCGTTCACAAGTGCTTTGTATCCCGAATTCCATAAATGCTATGATGAAATTACACCTGGCCCACGGACAACATGGTTTGCCGCAAAATTTAAGAAAAACGACACTGTCCGTCACAATTTTTTAACGAAGTACATGTACGTTATCTAGCATGTCTATCTAGCACACATACGTACTCACACATGCACGAAATGCATGGTAACCGAGTGCCCCTTGCGCATACGCAGAACAGCCGTGAAGAAGTCGCAGAAGGCCTTGTCCGAACAGGGGTTCCAAAGATATGGCTAGGTCTATTTTGTGGGCATCTCCACGTATTTCTAATGGAACAAGGACCGAGACCTAGCTAGTTCTAGACAACATGCATAACTGACAGATGTGGGCCGAGCTTGGAGGCCATTTCGTGCATGCGCAAATGCATACTACTGCACAAACGTAGATCGTTCATGAATCACGACGGAAAGCGTAGAGTTCTGCAAAATATGTTGTCTGCGGTGTATTTAGTAATTTTATCACAGCATTTATGGAATTTGGGATACATGTACATAGCACTTGTGAATGACATTTGAGCTGTCTTCGTCAGGTAAAAATGTGAGAAAAAAATGTTGAAAAAATTTCGCATAGTAGGAGGACTTTTATACCCTGGACGTCAGTCGCAATGCAATGCAGACGTCTTCCAACCTGGGCTAACTGACACTATATAGCATATCAGTAAGGAGTCATCTTAAAATTTGTCTGGGACAAGTTGTTTAAATGCATCCCTGATCTTCTACAATGAAACAGTGCAAGTCCACTGTGATTGGTGATACGGGCCAGGCTGGGCATTCAAGGACACACTGTGTACCCACTCTACTGGAAGTACATGTACCGGTATAATAGCTCCATGATAACCAACACCTTCAAAGTACATGTACTGTCCAGTATTCCAGACACAAGGTCTAAACATCTTTGCTTAAATCTGTGCTTCAAATGTCATTTTCGTCTACCTTTAGTAGTTTTCTTAATCCTTAGGAATGCACTTTGTGTTCAATCCAAGCACTCCAATACCATTCTTCTGGAAACCACAAGCCATTTTGTGGGGCTACCTCATTTTGTGCCCTCAGGCAAAATGTACACAGTTGTTTGTAGTTGACTAATTGCTAATGAAAATTTGTCCAGAACTCACTCCCCCCCAAAAAAAAATTGCAGGGTTTCTTGCAGGTGAAGTGACACCACCCCAAATTTGTCAGCAATAACTTGAGATGGTTTCTTAGCTCTATCTCTGTAATTTAACCAAGGTATAGATTTTTTTCAACCAGCTGATCCTCAAGGTTTAAAAAGATACGAGAACCATGGATATAAAAGGGATGCCCTAACTTGCTTAATATTCAAAAGCACCAGTCTATAGACCTTTATCATGATGCTGCCATCATTGTCTTGTTCACAGTAGCCTTTTGGGCAATAGCAACACAATTTCAGATAATAGGGAACAGACTATTTTTCCTTCTACATTTCTTTGAATGGTAAAAAAGCAAGATGGCTGGCCCATGATAGAAGTCTTTTGCGTATTTCTAATTACCTTGGTGTTTGTTTTGTTAAAGCTGTGACAGACAATGACATCTTATCAAAGCATGTAATCTGAGTGTAACTGCTAGTGAATATGAGCCTCATGAAGTGTACATACTCTCCCCTCAGTGGTCTAACTGTTGACAGTGTAATGGCCTTTGCTAAGCGTGCTTTGGAACATACAGCTGGAGAGGTACGGGAAGCAGCTGTTCATTTGATTATAGAGCTGTATCATCTGAAAGCAGCAGCGGTACGCTCCCATCTTCCCCCTGAAGATGACCCCAAGACAATGAAGAATCCACTCTATTGCAAGATATTTGATGGAATGGATAGAGCAGATGGCAAACCAACTAAAGCAGAAAGAAAGGTACCAGAACTCTCATCATTTACCATTACTGCATGAACAAAAATCTGGCACGAAGAAATAGCTTCTGTACAAGTGTTTTCTTTGTATGAGAATATAGTTTCAGTGCAGTTTTTGTAACAGTCATCATTTGTTTTGTCTTCATTGGTACATGTTTTATGTCGTATTTCAGGAAATACACCGTATTATACGCAAGCCTCATTTTATAAAGGGTTTTAAATGAGATTTATTATTTGCAGTTGAACCAATTAGTGGTCCTTTTCATAGAAAACGGTACCAAAGTTAATACATGTACGTCGTGCACAATTACATGTGTTAAAGGCATTAATGCGAGGACTATAAAGCATGAACCCACACGTGCATGTACTCCATTCATTTACTCTGCACTTTCTAGTTTACAATAATGTCATACTTCGATACTCTAAACAGGCAACTAAATCATGGGTGTTCCCTTGACAATGTCAGAGTAACGGACTGATTCCGCCCGCTAAGTCCTATAGTGGGCATCAGACATCAATAAACATGGCGTCCTCCCAGAGCAAAGTGTGTTTTAAGTGTTGTTTACCAAAAAGAAAGCCAATTTTCGGCATAGTACTCAGCATATGAGTAGTCTGAGGACTGTACCGACTGACTGTCAGCTCTATGGTAAATGACACACGTTGCTGTAGGAGGATGCCGTGTTTGTTAATGTTTAATATCAACTATAGGTCATGTGACTTACTGAGTGGAAGTAGTCTGTTGTCATGCTTCACACAAGAAGTTCTTACCCATATGTAACCCTTGTCATCTTGAAGTTTACTTTGTCTCATGCAAGCCCATTTGCTTATGAGCCAGAACAAAGTTTCTCAGACTCAGCTGAACAAGAGCTAAAATAGAAGTGTAAAATGAGCAGGGTGTAATAGATTTGGGGCTGTGAAAAAAATGCGTTTTGCATTATTCTAGAATATCAGGTATTTTTATAATAGAAGTTGGACTTAGTGTAAAAAGAGTGATTTTTGTGTAATATTTAAGCCTCATTGTGGGTCATTCCTGTCTAATCAAACACTTTTGGTTGCCAATTTATTTATTTTGGTTTATTTATTTACCATACTATCACATTTTACCGCATAGCAGGTAAAATTTATTATACTCAACGGAAAGGTCAGTGGGGAGTGACCCGAAGGGTGAACCTGCAGGATCAGCGCAGAGTAGCTGTGCACTGTTCGTGGTGCGTGTGGCACTATCATGCGGTTGAGGTATACATATGGGAAGCATCATTGGTGTGTCGCGCGCCAAATCTTAGGCCTTACAGGCATTGCTGACGTGGTAGGAGTAATCAAACTTGTAAAAAACATTAGTCGAGGCCGAGGGAGGATCCTTCGGCTGACAATCAAAGCAAGTCTCTGGTCATGGCGGGAAATAGCAACCACGCCATGCAGACAGCTCAGGTTGCCTCATTTTTTGTCGCAGCTCCAATCAAGAAACATCAACGTTGAACTGTTGCATTATTTTCCCGCCTCCTCCCCAGTCATTCCTCCTCGATGCCTTGTTTTGTGTACGAGATTATGAGGCACGATAATTAAGCAAGTTTACGGAATTTAGAACCCCAGAAGAGGTTGAGCTCCATTACTCCATACTTTGTGTTGCTCAATCGTCTTGTTCCTTGTAATGTGCCACACGGGCAGATTCAGGTTTATTGAATATAGTCCATATATTTTGCCGTAGATTCATGGCCAATGATGTACCACACGGGCTATTCCCCTCTACAGGTGCCAGTGGAGGGAACTAGAGTTTACCACATTTGCCATGTGATTTTGTAAAGCTTCATTATTTTAGACAGGTGCCTAACAGGTTGCATGTGCTGTGCACCTTAATATTTCTATTACATTTTTGTTTGCTCTAATATAATTACACAACGGCCATTGGTGTGTTGGTGAATAGTGGTCATTGGGTATCACTATATCTGAGTTGTGGTCTTGGGTGTCACAACCACTGTTGATATAGGTTGGTGGTCATGGGTACCGCCGATATATAGTGATCTTTGTTGAGATTGCTTGACTTCTTAATCCGCTTTGCCCTAAATCCGTGGTATTGGTATTCCAGATGAACAGTCAAACGTTGATTAAAATTGAAGCTGTGGCGAGAGACACATACATGCACACCCAAGTGTGTATTTGCCTGCAACTGGGGACC
>NW_019091489.1:256822-284818 GCF_001949145.1 Acanthaster planci | reverse complement strand
ATAAAACTGCCTTGTTGGTGTTCCTATTCTTTCAGGAGTTTGAGTATAAACAAAATTTCAGTAATATGAGGTACACTGTAATGAAAGTAATTTAAATAGTACGGATGGAGGTCAGACAAAAAGCCGAAGCTTGTATGGGGTCTGCCCCCTGCAAGAAAATACATGTAAATTTACAATTCTCGAGAGAACCAACTATCAAAATTAATAATACAGAATAATGTGTGAAGGTCTTCATTAGTTCAAGTTAGTAAATAGCTGTATACAACAATGACACAAAATCCTAATTACAGGTTTTAAAATGTGTAAGTACAACTTTGGCATTGTTTAGAAGAAATCATACTCTCAATTGTCCGCTGCATTTAATAAAAGTTTCCTATAATGCCTTTTACAAGTTGCACTTGTCATCATTGGACAAAGAGATCTGATTTGGTTCCAGAGAAGGGGTCCCTGGTATCTGACAGTTGAAAGGCGAATAGATATTCTGACTTTATCAAAATGAAGCTTATTTGAAGACCTGGTGTTGTAATTGTGAATATCAGTGTTCCTTGCAAAAAGAAATTTAATATTCAGAGGCAGTATTCCTTTTCCAAACTTACACATTAGATCACACAAATGATATTTGTAAAGGTCGTAAATAGATAAAGTATCAAATTTGACAAATAACACGGCCTAATGATCTTTAACGCAAGAATAATTTATAAGCCTTAACAATTTCTTCTGAATTACAAACAATTTTTCAAGTTTTATGAGTATTTCCCCAAGCCGGTATACCGTCTTGAAGATGAGACAGAGATAAGGTATTATAAATAGAAAGCAAAATATGAGATGGGACAAAATGATTAATTTTTCTAAGAACACAAAGATTGTTAGAAATAAGTGTAAGAATTCTCTGGCAGTAATGTTTCCATGTTAATTTATCATCAATAATGACACCCAAAAATTTACAAGATTCAACATGAGCAATACGATTACCACTGAAATGAATCTTTATGTTTTTGTCCACAGTTCGATTCTTAAAAACCATTAAGTGAGTTTTCTTGATGTTCCAGGATAATTTATTGCATATCATCCACTCAAATACATTCATCAGTTCACTATTCATTATATCAACAGTATCGTTTAAGTTTTTCCCAATACAGAATATATTTGTGTCATTCGCTTATAAGATGAATGTTAGATGTTGGGTAGAATTACATATATCATTAATATAAATAAAAAATAGGATAGGGCCAAATATTGAGCCTTGTGGTACGCCACAGGTAATTGGTCTGTAACTGGACTTGTTACTGTGCCAGACAACAAATTGTTTTCAATTTTTTAAATAATCTTTAAACCATTTCAAGGTGGTACCTCTGACACCATATGTACATAACTTAGAGATCAGAATATCATGGTCGATTGTACCAAAAAGCCTTCGGAAGATCTAAAAAAAAAATACCAATTGTATGTTCCAGTTTGTCTAGGCTAGATGTTACTTTATCAAATAAATCAATCAGGGCAAGATGAGTTGAATGTTTGGCCCTGAATCCATATTGACATTGTGCAAGTATATTAAATCTAACCATGAACTGTTTAAGATGGTGAGCAACTAATTGTTCCAACAATTTCGAGATGCAAGGCAAAACAGATAGAGGGCGATAATTATTGACCTGGGAACGACCCCCATTTTTGAAGACTGGAATAACTTTAGCAATTTTAAGTTGGTCAGGAACCTCACCAGATATTAAAGAAAGATAGAAAATATCAGTTAAGGGTTGAACAATAAAAGGAGCAATATTTTTAATAAGACTATTACCAATTTCATCATAACCTGTGCTTTTTTATTAGGAGGGTTTCTCATACAATCAAAGAGTTATTCGTGTGTAAGTGGGCTCAAAAACAGGGAGTTAGGGAAGCTACCTTTTAAACATTTTAAAGGGTCAGAAGTGCTCGGAGGAATTTTTGAGGCAAATTTTTTACTGATATCAGTAAAGTATTGATTAAAGTGTTCAGCAATCAATTTAGTATCATTAGAGTCACAATCGTTAATCTTGATTGGTTGAAAGGGCTTGGTATTTTTAAGTTTTCTATTCAATATCTCATTGATGATTTTCCAGGTATTTTTAACGTTGGCTTTCGTTCGTAGGAAGCGGAATAAAACAGTTTCTTGGATGTTCTAATTGTAGAAGTTAATTTGTTTTTATATCTGTTATATTTTAGTTTATTCATTCATTTATTTTTTTATATTTTACGAAGTTTATTTTTCGTACTTATAGATTTTAATAAGCCTTTAGAAATCCAAGAATTTTTGATTGTTTGGATTTAGATTTGCATTTGGTTTAAGGCATTTATTAATCAGATCAACTAACTTGGATATGAACTGTGAATATCGCACATTTACACTTTCACATGTGGTTACAGAAACCCGGGTTACTTGAGCTAATTCGTTTTTCAGAGCAGCAGTATTACGGGCTGACCCATTTCTTTTCCTTACGTAGCTACTTCTGTGTTTAGCTTGAATCTCATAGGTTTTCTTAAAGGAACAAGGAAATAGAAATATTTTTGTAAATTTTACCAACAGTCCTTTAAATTGCATCTTTTGGTTTCAATGAACCTGATTTAAAATTTTTGTTTTGCAATTTTAACCCATATTTTGATTTTTTTTGTTTTTATGCTGATGAATATTTGCATATTCATGAGCAGAACTATGATGTCATCTAAGGAACGGAATCTCAATGTTTTACTGATTTGTGCACAGAAAATTTCTAGATTTTTTTAACCACTGCTATGACAGATTTTATTTTCTTTGGCAATTTATTGCTGTGTAAGTATATGGCAATAATCCAGCAAAATTCCTTTTCACAGAAATGCTTCCAGTTAGCAAATTTGGGATTCACAATTTGAACATGAAAACATGCAACCTGAACCACATCTTCCTGGATTTACATCAGAGCAAAAGGGCCCTCACTTGTCCAGAAATGCTTGGTCAATTTTTAATGTTTGAAAAAGTGCACGGTTCAGTTCACGAAACTCCAAAAAGACGACAAACAGTATTCATACAGGGAAGAAGAGTACATAGATAAACAAAAAGTGATTCTAAGAAACATTCATGTCCTGGTTTAAAATGTCATAGAATTGTTTGGTGAAATGAGAAAACCCATTTGGCACATGGTTTAAGGTTCCTTAAACTTTGACCTCCCAACTTTTATGCCACAGGAGGAAACCCAGACAACGATGTTGAAGGGGCATAAAAGCATGTGAAGTGTCCCCCCCTCCCCCACAAAGCACATGACCTTAGGTTCAGAGCTGCAATATGGAATGGCACTGTGAATATACATTGATAGTAATCGAGTTTTCTGGTTTATGTAGGCCAAGGCGCAAAGTGAAAAAGCATTACAGAGGAAACAGAAACAAGCAGAGATAGAAGAGCTTCAGCAACAACTGAGTGACCTTCGAGCAGCAGCTATAGCCCAGGGAAAAAACGTAGGTGGTCTCTGTGGTCTCAGTTGATAATTGTTGATTAACTTTATACCTGCTTGTCAGTTCGACACCTTCCATTCTTTTAGTATCCCACAGATCACATGTAGCATCTAGGATTTTCTTTCAATAGCTTCCTCGGAGCACACTGTAACCTTCCAAATGCACAGAAATGCAGTAGATGTAGTTGTGTTCTGGTAATTATTTCTCTCATGTATGTAAAGTTGAACCTTTTGCAGCTGCCTATACTACCAGCAGTTCCTTGTCTTGTACATCTGGCATTCATCTGGGGAGCACTGGGATCATTGATGGCCTATAATAGAACTTAAGCTGAGTCATCTTAACAATAATGGTCACTGACATTTTCTTTCCGCTGTCTTGATACATTTGGCAGGCATCTTAACATTTACCAGGCCCTTGGATGTCTTTACTATGCTGTGTCAAAAAAATTGTGGTTTCATAAAGCAATGACTAGTGTTTGTTCTTTCAGCCAAAAGGGACCTTGCATTTGAAGTGTTGAAAACATAATCATATGTATAGTGTGGGCAATACACCTTTTATTAGCATGCGAATGCAGAATCCTGAAAAAAAATCTGAATACTGGGCATGGTCAAAATAAATCAATCCATGGAAATTTTTACTTCTCAAGTATTTATGTAACCTAAACATGCTCCAACATGGGAATGAATATACAAAAGGAGAGAGATGCAGTATATTTTAATGCATACTTCTGCAAACGTTTGCACATAAGTTCAAGAGCAAGAAAACCTTATTTATCTTTAAACCTGAATTCATTTGTTTCCAACTGAAAGTAGGCACTCTAAATCCTCCTTTTGAAAAAACAACTGCATCTTTAATTCTGTAAAGCTGTTTTACATGATGATGCAAGTCTTGCAAAGTGATCACATGTACACTTCAGACTTTTTGAAACATTTTTCCTACTAAAGTGGAGACTACGATATGATACCGTGAGCAATACTAATTGTCACTACTGTCATATCGTTTACATGGTTTCTGTTTACGTTGTCTAAAGTCAATCTTTCAGTAATAAGTTACTGAAACGTACCTTTTCTCAAAACTTGCACACACTATTAAACATGTGTAATGAGAAAGATGTTATTTTTTATTTATTCTGTGAAGAGGCTTGGGCGTCTTCCAGTAGGGGGTGGAGTTTGTGCTGGGTGGGAAACTCCCCTCCAGGGCACTTGGAAGGAGGCACACAGATTCAGAGTGGGGTTGGAGAGTAGGGGATTGGTGGGTCTGTGGAACTCACACCCTTCACTGCCAAAACTGTGCTTGAGATTTATTGTTGCGGTCAGAGACCTGACCTGTTGAAATTGGGCAGGCACGGCTGTGCAGCCCATGCTATCTAAGAGACTGTGTATAATACATACAATACATGTCCGGTTGATTATTATAGCAGGGCTTGGATCTTTGACTACAGGAATTTTTAGACAGCAGAATTGGGAAAAAATGAATAATTTTGATAATAAAACCAAAAATAATGTGCCATATTTAAAATTTCAAACCATCACGAACTACGTGTACAAAATTCAAATAAGTTGAAGTTCATTTGTTGTGTGTGACCTCTAGTGAGTGTTTTGGATAACTCCAGCAGAGGTGGCACTGCAGTAGTACAAATGAGCACAATATATACAATTTTGTTACCAGAGATAATCGACAAAAATCAGAGCAAGGATAATACATGTATATAGAAAATCTTAAAATGGGTAATTACAAAATCACAAATTTGTATTCCCAATTTTGTCGCTTTGAACCTCCCTACAATTCAATATAATTACCCGTTTCCTTTGAGCTTAGCCAGCAGACCTTGACATTTATAGTTGCGGAATGGATTGGGACAAGGAATTTATTATTCCAGGCAAAGAAAATTTCAGGACAAGTTGCCCAATGGACAGGTACTTTTTTGTTTCAAAAGTGCAGTGTTTCACAGCCTAAAATAGTATCCACAAACTTTACCTTTGACTTATGTTCCCTCTTCATACCAAAAAAATGTTTTCGAGTATGTTTTGGTCTCAAAATAATTTACATATCTTGCATGCAACCTCCATAAATTTACAGAGTAGGCATGTCACGTGTAATATGCCAACCTTGTCCCCATCGTGTCAAACAGTGTACTCATGTACATGTAGGTGTTACTGTTCGATTTTATGCTAAAACTAAAGTAAACACTGGGCATGAAGTTGGCATGATGCACATTTTACATTTAGCATGGAACCTGTCCACAAAAGGAAAACCCACACAAAATTAATTGTAAATGCCCTTGTGTCAGGATGCCAAATCGTTTTAGTTTATATGCACAAATTTTGGAACATGTACAGGCAGAAAGATGGGGGCTGACATACATTGCATTTCCATTTGACGTGCAGAAATGATTCAAAACAGGTAGAGCAGTTACTTGGCCAGACCCCTGTAAACCTTAAAGGAAAGTCCTTAGCAACTTGCTCATCCTCTATTGAGTATTCTCATTTGGAAGACTTTGTACACACATAGTTAATGGTGAGTTCTGGTTGATATGCAAATGCATCATGTCAGGAAAAGGAAAAAATGTAGCGAAAAACTGTCAACAAATCTGAAATCTTCACACCTTTCTCCACCCCAGCCCACTTTTGGAAATTTGAGGTAAATTTTGAATTCTTTGTTTTCAGCAACCATGCCAACACATAAACGAACTAGTGCTCACGAAAAGAGCTTTGGACGAAAATCACTGGGTTTACCCACTCTGTTACTGTGTCTCGGTTTTATTTTTATAGACCAAATGGTTAGGAATGGGCCAGATCCTACTGTGAAAATATTTTTGTTTCGTATTATTATTTCCAAAAAGTGGAAAAAGATGTACATTTTACAAAATGAAAGAGCTGTTTGCATGCTGCAAATTACCCTCAAAATCCGATATGCATAGTTCAGAAATTCCCGTTGAAACTTATGCGGGTAACGTGGCCCGATGTTGTGGCTCCGCTTTTGGTCACAGATCAGTAAATATCTATGGCAAAAATTGCCTGGGCAAATACAATCACACATCAGACAAGTTTGCATTGACTGGTCCAGTGGACAAGTGGTAGAATAATCAATTAATGTCAAGGTCTGTTGACCAAACTGGATGTTATTTCCAGCAAGTGCTGATGTAATTGGGCAGAGAAGAGCCATTCATCCCCATTGTTGGTACCAACCACCTGTGAGCCTCAAAGCCACTCTTTGCAATGAATGTTCTTGTATCCACAATACCAGAAGGTTATCTCTCTATCTTTCAAGACTGTTTTTGTGCACTAACCTTACATGCCTAGTGTGGACTTGCAAACAAAAGATGTCCAAACGATGCAGGAAAGGAAGGTGTTTGTGGACTTACACATGTCCACAGGACATTTCCCCCTTCTCTGAAAAAGGGGATTGGAGGCATTTTGGGGTAGGGGTCATCGTCGTAAAAGGAAGAGGAATAGTCAAGGGAACCTTGTACAAAAAAACAGCTGAAAATCATGTTCCCAGTTTAAGAAATCAAGTATTTTCACTGAGTTTTCTTAACTGCACGAAAAGAAAGGAATGTCTACAGTACATGTAGGTATGTAAGGTAAGTGGGCATGTGTGAGTGTGTAAACGCCTTCAATCAAGGGCCTATAACAATAGGGGACAATAGGGTCCACGGTTGCCGAAAAATCCATGGTTGGAAAATGTGTACAAAATATATGGGAGGTCTTCCGAAAAAGTTAAAGTATGAACAAAAGAGGAACGATAGGGAGTCCACGATTGAAGGCGTTTACACACATGCTTGTGTGTGTTTAATTCCATAAAGGTATAATAAGCAGGCAACCATTGGTAAAAGCTTGTCGTCAGTCAGTAAAAGCCATCTTCTCAATCTCAGCTCAGAGTGGTGTATTAAATGCACTCGTGTGGCTTGCACAAGTGGTTTTATGGACTCAAGTGGTAGACTCAGTGATTGTTGTTGAACAAGTTTATTCCCACAACTGTGACATTTTACAGTCTTTTCAAACTCCTAGTCGTCAGCTAGTTTTGGGGTGCATGATTTAGGTGAGCAGCCCTACTAAATTCTCATCACACTGCTGCCCTTCATGCCCTTAGCCTCACTGAACTGCTGCCTGCTTAGCTTGCAGCAGGTCAACTGTAGCCTTGTTCTTGTATAATGTGCTGTCATTGTGTCAATTTTGACCCACTTGATATCACATTCTATATTACATTTGTTTGAAGCGGACATTTACCCTGGACCAGAAGGTCATGTCTGATTGTTGTAGCTTTCAGCCTTCAGGATTGATTTTGATATAAGATTTATTAGCCAGAACCGCTGCAATCCTCCACTTTTGATGTGATTTTTCATGGGAGGGGTAGGGTGAGCAGACTGCCCGCGGTCAAACTACTTAAGCTGGATGACTGTGGCTTATCAAGCTGAGTTAGTTGAGTTCTAGATTCTTAATCCATATCAACAGCAGTTGCATGTTCAACATGTCAGTCTTTTCTGTTCTGTTAAATTAATATAATACAAAGAAACATGTGCCTCATGCGGTTTGACCCTTATTAAATTGTAGTGGCATGTATAATTGAAGTACATTTTAAGGTCCAGATGCTATCTGATGACAAGGTAGAAAGAATTCAAACACATATTTATGTAGGAAAAATGGCTTGCATTTACCTGAACCGGTGGGTGTTATTTAGAACTTGAGCTTGTTATACATGAACATGGAATGGGTGTATTTCTGGCAGTTCTTTGATTTGTTGTGATAACTGAAATTCCTTATGGAAAGTGAGGCAGAGGATAAGCACTCAAATGTATGGCACAAATGGAGGACAGATCATTCACATTGCAAGCGCTATTGATTTGCTTTCACAAACAAAGAATGTGTAGCTTTTCCCTCTCACAAAAATTAAAAATGAATGGCTACCTTAATAGGTTAGGGTTCATGTGAAAATACGTAGTCAGAGTTAAGATGACTTTGCAGAGTTTGTAACGGTTGTAAATGTGGTTCATTTCAAGAATCTGAAAAATGGTAAATCAAACCATAGAATTAGGAGAAGAAATGTCGAAGGTGACCAGGAATATGAGCTTGATGTTCTTCTTCGATCAATTAGCTGTATAAATCTTTAAACTGTTCTTTAAAATACCAGCAAGAATTCCAATGAAAATGCACATTTGGAATTTGGATGATTGAATACTTGATACAATTATTCCATAATAGCAACTGAAAATGCTCCATTTGTTGGCAATTTTCTGTTTTTTTTTCATTTTGTTTTCTAGCATCTCTGTAATAATCTTAAGTGCTCATTATGGATGTATATCATAAATGACTTTAAGGCCAAGTAAAGCATGTATACATGTGTAAATTTAAAAACTTTAGTGATCACTATGAAACCAAGATCTTTCTGTTTTTCTTAGTCTGAAGACACTGATGGTCCATCTGAAGGGAAGAAAACCAAAGCAGCAAATAAAGGTATGGTATATCATTTGGTTTATGTGTTACTCCTGTGGCATAACATTGAGCAAATTTACATACAAACTTACCCTTGCATGTAGCTATGTGTATCTCTAGCCCTCAGGCCAGTCCATTGTAGTGTAACCTCAACATACCTTGAAAGTGAAACGGGTGAGTAATGCAACATGGCAGCCTTCCTAGACAATCAAAAGAATAAATAAATAGAGATTGTTGCTGGAGGCTGGTGTTGGGGTATGAAGACAGGTGATAAAATATCAGTGGCTCTTTCCACCATTGGATTCCCAATAAAAATGTGACAGAATTTGAGTGTGAGGTATGGACGTATTGATTTGCCTTCCACAACAGTTGTTCTGACCTGGATAGAATCTGGTCCCCCAATTCTGCCCTACCATTCATTGTGAGTGGAAACAAAGTTCTTTGTGCTTGCTTGGGCACCTGTCTCAGGACATTACCAAGTATAATTACAAATAGAAATTCTGCAGGCACACACTGATGTCACTCAGTGGTGTAGATCTTCCCTCAACAACTGCACAGGGTTCGTTGATGAGACTGTGTGATTGATGTGTCAACCAATCTAGAACCAACTTGCATGAAATTTCAAAGGTAGCTCCCGGGTCGCACTTATTTTTGTAGAAGGGTACCAAAAGCAATCCACTGCAGCTTGTACATAGGTTGTTTACATTTCAAAATTTCATACAAATTTCAAATGGGGAAAGAGCATGGACCTCCACATGGGGGTTATATGCCTCTCTCCCATAGTCCACCCACTCCTGTAGTTATGTCAGTGCTGTACCGTACCTCCAATTCTAGATCTAGTCAAGAATATTATTGGCTTATTGCTCCTTGAAAATCTGCATTCACACTTGGATGCACATATAATTCTGTTAAGAAATATGTTAATAAATAACGTTATGTTAATTTTTAAAGCTCCATATAAAATCAACTGTGGCCCCCCACAATATTCTGTTTACAAGTGGCTGGGGTAAAATGTGAGTAAAATGCCTTTAATACAGGCAGTGCAATGTGCATAGGGCATGTACTCAGGAGTTAGCAAATTTCCAAACACATGGCATTTAGAGCAGATCGCATTGTATGGAATGCCAAAAGAGACAAATGTTTAATGGGGATGGGCAGTGCTGGGAAGATTTCTTGTAAAACATGCATCGATACATAAAACAAACATAGACATGTACATGTACGTAACAAGAAAACACACTGCATAATTTCAAAATGCGCGGAAAAATGTTAACAATTATAGTTTTCATGACCCTATATTTCACTCCCTTCTGGGAGCAAAAGTTAAACAACAGCCATGGGTACAGAAAGTTGTCTGAAGAAATTCCCAAGAATCGTGACGTCATAGGACACTGGAAGAGATTTTGCAACTCGAGGTTGTTGGCCTAGGGCACTGCGGCAACCCGGAGAATAAACAACCAAACAGTGACTGGTCATGATTTTATTTTGTCCTGTGGTGTTTCTGAAAAGATGTAATTGTCTTACCATTGGCTATTCGATAGCTGTATGGTAGAAGTAGGTTTGTCCATGGTTATAGGGCTCACCTACATGTACTTAATTCATCAAAGTCGGTGTTTCATTCCAACAGTTTTTTTCACAGTGCACTTCACGTCACTTGTTTGGCATCAATGCGTCGCATGCATGATGACCGTGCGGCATTAATTGCACTAGAAGATAGTTCTAGAAGATGCACTAGTGCAATATAGTCCCATAATACATCATTTACGCGTCGTACATGTATATACATGCGCATGTAAAAATGCACATGTGAACATGCATTTGGGAATTTTGAGTCCTCGTAAAAACTTATCGTGTGTTATCCACAAATCTAACCTACAATTGCTGATGTGAAATGCCGGTTGAGAATGTACGAACACTGCTCTCCCGGGAATGTTTGATTGCGATAAAAGCTACCGACAACACAGTTTATCTGCATTCTTTTGAAATTCAGAATTCACTGTAGAAATTATTACAGTGTAAAACGCGATGCAAAACAGAATGAACGCGACACGTCATGTTAGTTGTCCAATAGCTCTGCCTCGTGTTAAGAGAAGGGCATAGGAAACAAGACCAAATGTGGATGACTTGACACATCCAAGTTGCACACTCGACTACGTGCCAGAGCAGAGAATATTATTCTTGCGCAGACCGATCGACTTTCTTGCCGGAACTATGCATCCTTGTCTTGAAAGTGGAGTCCATCCAATGATGTCACAATTTTGCCAAGATTTGTTTGCTGCCGTCAATGACCGATTTCAGTACGTTTTTGCCAAGAGCTCAGGCAGAGATTGAAAAAAGCATTCAGAAAACTCCAATTTTTGCTGATTTAATTGCATAAAAGAGTGGTTTATTCAACTTACTGTGTATAAGACGGTTGAAAAGTATATCAATTTAACCCTACATGACCCATCCCCTTTAAAATATCTAATCTGTCCTCTTTCCGCGATAACTATAATATTTTGTGTTGTATTTTATATTGTACATGTCTGATTGTGTTGAAACCTTGCAGATAGGGCAGGAAGGTTTATAAACAGAGATTGACCTCATGTGATGACAATATCATCAGCTGACGAGTCACGTGACATTAAAGGTGCATGTTTTTAAAGTACTATATCTCCTGAAGTGCATGTCCAATTCGGTGAAACTTGACAGGTACTTAGAAATGAAAGTGTTATAGACGAAATGACCTCATGTGATGATGAGGTTATCAGATGATTATATCATGTGACAGTAAAGGTACACTTATCCTAGCACTGCATCCAAATGCATGCCCAATTGGGTTCAAACCTTGCTGATATCTTGGAAAGGAAGTGCTTCAGGCGAATATTGACCTCATGTGATGATTGCATCATCAAATGATAAGTCACGGGGCATTAAAGGTGCACGTTTATAAAACTCTATATTTCCTAAAGTACATACCCCATCGATTTTTGGTAAGTTCATGATCTTTGACTGTTATCAAAGTGGTAGCCAACAAAGACCTTGAAACAGTATTTATTTCATTATTGATTTTTCAAAATATATTTCAGCACATTGACTTTGTATTCCTTTTCAAGCCACTGTTTTGATAACTTCCCGATGTTTGATGGTCACCAAAACTACAGCCAACAAAGACCCTGATAAAAGAATTGTGCTTAATTTGTGACATTATGACAATGTCATGAACTATTTGTTTTATGGATTTTTGGATATTTAATTTGCCCCATAGGTTTTGTACATGCTTTTCAACAGCCAGTTTTTGACACTCTGGTCGATTTGACTGATTCCATTTACATGTATACACATGTAGTCCACCATGGACAGGGGGTCCCTGGACGAAATCGTAAAAATAACATCATGGAGGGTCACATGACATTAGATTAAAGCTGCAGTTTTTCTCCATGGGTTTTGTTCACGTTTTTCCACTTAACACTAACATGGGCTCAAGATCACTATGAGAACAAAAGAGAAATCAGACTAAATTTTTGCTTTCGTTCGATTACAAATATAGCCTAGAGTCAAAATATCAAGGGATATTTCATAAAAAATTTTCAGTTTAAATGCAAATCACATGACATCAACTTAAAGGAGCAGTTTTTCAGCATGTGTGTTTTTAGCCTATTGATTTTGTACATGTTTTCAAGCCACCATTATAGTAACTTTGAGATGTTTGACCAAGACCCTGAAAAAAGAAAAATTTGTTTAATTTATGACATCATGATTAAACCATCAGCTAATTTTTTATTGATTTTAGAAAATCAAATTTTCCACTGTAGGTTTTGTACACGTTTTTCAACAGCCAATCTTCGGCACTCTTGTCAATCTGATTGAATTGTGTAACATCCATGAAATGTCATTGTTTTTTATTCATTCTGATATTTTCATGTTTAACTTTTGGTTGAATTTTTTTAAGTTCAATTTTTTTTTTAAATACTGAAACAGGCTGCGGTTGTTTCAACCTCTTGTTTATCAAAGCTATTGTGTTGGTAAATCCACTATATCTTTTGTCTGTTACAATACACAAACCCACATGTGTGTGTCAGAACTAGTGCCTTTCTTTAACAATGCTCAATGACAATCATGAGGAAATAATGTCCACAGGTTCAATTTACACTTCTCAAATTTTATTAAATTGAACAATACTTTTTCCAACAGCAATACCTCAAGGAACAATCAGAGCCACTAATGGCATATCAGAAGTCAGAGGTTACTAGTATTAATTACTATCAACAGTTGCTTTCGTCACTACACCTAGGACGTGTGATTCTTATTCATACAATAATTCAAATTTCGTTACCAAATTAACAAAATCTTCACTTCTACGAGTGATGCCAGAAACAAACACATATCTACGGTTCAGAGTTCATGCAAACTGCCATGAATGAAGTCTCTGATGTCTCTGGGCACTTCTCATGTCCCATCAACTTGAAATGCTGCTCCAGCCTACTGTCACCTGAGGTACATACATGTATATGGCTGATGGTCATCAGACAGCTTTCAGCTTTCTTGGCTCTCACGGTGTCAAAGACAATCCGTCTGGCTCTCGCTTCATCTCAACTTCGGAGCAGGCTGTCTGCAATTTCCAGTCCATTACTACAGTAATTCTGGCTCAAAATATCTGTTTAATCGCAATCATGCATCAAGACATTTACTGGGATGGATGCAATATCTTAACTCTATTCTCAAAAGGTCATAAAATGTTACTTGTGTTCCATGTCACTAAAACATTTCTGGTTCAAGTACTATAATAAATCAGCAATCAAAACATATCTCGAACAGTTCAAATTCCAAACTCTACCCTCAATAAGGAAATATACCAAAGGTCCGTTAATGAAAATGACATCCTTTGTATAAAGTAAAAAGAACAATTAGATCAATATTGTTGACTCGTCTCCCTCAAGTCAGGTTGAAAACAAGCATCAAGCAGAAAATTGCTCGGTAGCCACTCTAGAAATTCTACTTTTTAGCAAGCTGCTGCCTACTACAAGCCAGACTGCTTGTTATTATGATCCTAGAGCCTGAATTGCTCTAAAGAAAAATCATATCGCTGCAGCAGAGCCAAGTGACAACACATCTACATAGATGAAATTCAGGGAGACAGTCTCCTTTCTCGCCTATACCAGGCAAGATATGGGACGGAGGGGTACCCCCCTTACCTGTCCAATCCCTATACACACTGTAGACTATTGTTACCTAACACATCCCCTACAAGTCTGTAAAGAATTCCTGAGATTCCGATCAAACAATGACCAACACAAAGGCGGGGGGGGGTTTCTCTCCGTCCCATATCTTGCTTCAAATGTTCCCGCCAATTCTCTTCACCTTTACCACCCTTCGCATCTCATTTCCATCCCCTCAATCAAACTTAACATCATTTCCACTCACATTTAAACATACACTCATGAATATACAAAGTATCCTAGGTGTGCAGAGAAAGCACAGATGTGTATTGTGTGTGCATTGGTATGTGGAGAAGATGCTCTCCCAGGCATTGTGTGGCAGGAAGCTACATTGTTATGATCAGTCAACCACGGCTTGCAAGATTCAGCCTGTTTTAAAGAAACTCATGGATAAGAACGAAAGGGTTGGACAAACTAAAAGGGAAAGAAAACACAGTTATATACACTGTGGAGTACAATGGTCATAAAACAAGGAAAGGGTCGCCTTATTCTGACTGTGTGTTGGCTTTACTTCATTTGCGTAATATTTGATATGGCCGAGGTTTCTTTTTTGCTCCTGGTCAAAATTATTCATACATGTACCTCAGACAATATCCCAAGACAAAATGTCCTTTCATTCATACGCTTATTTTCACTTTCTATGACTGCAAGAATCTTCGGCATGAAGCTATTTCAAGATGTTCCAGTAGAATAAATACCTTCTCTTGATGACTTTGTGTTCAAGATTCTGATGAAATGCCATCTTCCTCAAGGAGTATAAAAAGAAAAAAGTTTTCAGATCATTTTCAGTTTCTCGTCACCATGGCCAAGAAGAAGGAACTCAGTGAAGATATAAGCCAGCGTGAATGTCCATAAAGAGCTAGGGCAAAGGCTACAAGGCAATTTCCAAGTAATACAAGGTCCCTGTTGCAACAGTCCAGAGTATCATCAGGAAGCGTGAGATGTTCAACACAGTAAAAAAGGTCAATGGGTGTGGCTGGAAGTGCAAAGTATCTCCTAGACTCGCCAGAAAAATCTGCTGGGAAGCCAACAACAACCCATGGATCACAACCAAGGCCCTAATTGGTACCCTTAACAAGGCAGGGATGAAGGTTTCACAGATAACCCTCCAGCGAGTATTGCACAAAGAGGTCTCCATGGATGCAAGCCCAGGAAGACACCACTACTCAGGAAGAAACAAGGAGGCTCATCTGGCATTTGGGAGAGCACATCTGAACCAAGATCCTACTTTTTGTTCATCGGTCCTGTGGTTTAATGAGATGAAGATGGAGTTGTTTGGCCACATGGATGTTGCCTACGTCTGGAGGAATCAAGGAGCATATAAGTTTGGATCAGATGCAATATCGAGTCCCACCCGAGTACGCTTGTGGTTTTTCACAAGCCATCAGGGGCATACACTGTGTATACAGTGCTAAAATACACGTCTGGCAGGGCAAAAATCCACAAATACATTGTAATTTACATCTCCCCGGCACAGATCCATCTTTGAAATAGTTGTTTGTGATACCCACTGCAAAAACTGATCCAAACCAGCCAGCCAACACCGACAAGATTGGTGGTCGAGTGGTTAAGACGTCTGCGTTAAGACGTAAGCAGGATCTGGAGGTCGTGGGTGTGAGTCAAACCCAAGTATACTTGTGTTTTTTTCGCAAGCCTTCGCAGGCATACATACAGTGTTAAAATACACATCAAGCAGGGCAAAATTAAAAATAGCTTTTACAAATGAAGAATATAGAAAAGTATGTTATTTTCCAAAGGGTATGAATAATTTTGAGCACAACTGAAAAACTTAATAGGACTCCATACCTGTAGGGATGTTAACACTGTATACACCTTGTATACATGTAGAAGAATGTCTGATGAAATGGATAAATTTACAAAACCCAAATTTTTTATAAATAAATAGGAAATTTACGTACAGTTACTGCCTGACGCAGCCTACATATTCAGATTTCCTAAGTGCCCATTACAATTCACTGAAAAGACTTATGTATTCTGCTCCTTGACCCTCTGCAAGGCATTGCGGCCCCGCTGCCATGCTTTTTGTCCTTTTTTCAGCGCCTATAATTTAGAGATTTGTCTTTATGGCATATTTGGAGTTTCGAGTTCCGTAGCCTTTCGCGTTTGTGAATTGACTTGATTCCTGAGTATGAATACAGAGTGTTTTCTGTGCTATTGGTAAGAGTGCTTTTCTTTGTATTTCGTACTTTTGTCATTCTTTTCTGTCCCTTTTTTTGTGCATTATCTACAGGTTTTGGTGTGACCTACCATTGGACTGTGTTGTGCATGTGTATGGCCGTTGAACAGGGCTAGCGGGTAGCCCTTTGTTCTCAATGTGGTGCGTGTGTTTGAACAATAACGGCCCAACGATGGATGGGTCTGGCCATGGAGTGGGGCTTGGCAGGCTGCCCCGCTCCTTTGTGGTGTGGTTTTCATTATCCAAGATAACCGGCCTTGACGAGGAAAGACCCAATGGACCAGGGGTGAGTGAGCAGCTGCCGCAAGATACCCCAGACCCTTATCTACATTGATGGATTAAGTGAGCAGCTGCCGCAAAATACCCTTGATCACTGATGGCCATGGCTGGAATTGATCGGGCTGAGCGAGCAGCTGCCACAAAACTGCCCTTGATCACTGATGACTACTCGGTGTGCCTACCAGTCAGGCCATGCTGACGTTACCCTTGATCGTCGCTGAACAGAGTCTAACAGGCTGTCTCTTCTCTGTGATATGGACACTGTGTCACTACCAGCCACTTTCTGGGCGACCCTACCAACTGATGGCCCTGCGGGGCTCGCTGTGCAACAGGCCGCCATCTGCCCCAGGTCCCTCAGGGTCTGCTCAGGAACTGGGCCAGTCAACCCCCTCCAAGCAGACAAAAGGTTCCACGGCTGGGTCACCACGGTCCACCACCTCAACTGCGGGCGAACTTGCGATACTACACCTAGCCTCAAGCTACATCGGACGATGCTAGCCCTTTTGGACTGCTACGTCGCCGGGGCTTTCTTCCACCACACTCCATCCAAAGTTCTGTTATGACCCCTACTCTGCCGATGGACTCCGGACATGAGGCCGCCGACCACTCGGGGGATCCCCGCCCACTCGGGGGATCCCTGCCCGGCTGCATCTCCATCCGTCCCGGCTTCTGGCTCCCCCAGCTTCGGCAAAGACTCAGAAGCACAAGGTCAAAACGTCTTCTTTGGCTTCTTCCTCATCCAAGGCTAAGAAGAAATGCCGCTCAGACCTGGATCCGCCCCTATGGGTGGCGACCCTTCAGTCCCTCTTGGAGGCCTTCACGTCTCTCGCCCGCAAAGATAGACTCCAAGCCTCAGCTGGCAGCAACAGAGCCTGACTGCTGTCCTCTAGCCAGACCAGTTTTTGCAGCAGCCCACGATCGTGGCGACTCTGCCCGTCCAGCACTGCACTTGGGGCAAGTAAACTTACTCCTCCCCCTCAGTTCCCGCACTCCGAAGTCCTCTGACGGTCTCCCTTCGACCGGTGCCTACCGTGGGGGTCGTGTATTCATTGGTATGGTTCATCAGTCTACACATCAGAGCGGCCCCACATGAACTACATGTCAGATGAACTTCATAGCACTTAGGCATAACTTGGAAGTTACAAAGCCTCAGGTCAATGCCCCTTTATTCCCGGGGGCTGCCCATTCAGAGGCGCCACCTAACTATGCAGGCTCTCCGCCGACCACTTTTCAGGCTACAGAACTGCATCATTGCCATTGTTCTTGAACGCTACTCATCGCTGCAGCTTCTACCTATGTACCAGCTAAGACTATCCGACCAGGGTGCTTCCGTCACAGCTTTCCGGTGGCTCAGCCCGCTTCGACCTGTAATCCATACATACTGCTGATGCCCCGGGTTTTTAGGTTCTTAGGTTCTCCCTTCAGATTCCACAGCCGGATCACAGCACGTAAGAAGCATAAACACTCACTGTTTTCTGTGGGGTCCAGATGCAAGAAATCTCGCTCTTCACCTTGGTAAGATATTTTTTTCACTGGGCTTGATGACAGTGGTCTGCTCTCTCAGAGACGCTGCCCACTTCAGCCAGCCACCTTGAGTCATTCTCCATTCCCAGGCGACTGTCCCAGACCCGGATGCACTTTGTGAGGATCCCCTTCCGGATCCTCACGCGGATTTGTAGCCGGCTCTGCTTGTGACTTGACATCAACGTTCATCTCCGGCTTTACATCTGACTCCGTCCGTCTGTCTAATACACGACGGCACCTGTCCATTTAACACATGTATTTGTGAATTGATATTGCACTTAAGAAATTCATTTAATAATAATAATAATTCAACTTACCGGGGCTCTACTTACGACACACATCTAGCGCCACCCTGTGAACATGCTACGCCTGGGGGCGTCTTCTTTTCGTATTTAATAGGTACAGCTGGTACGTTTCCCATTCAGCCCTATGCCTCTGCCTTGATCTGTCCAGTTTCGGGAAGTCCAGGCATGCGGGAACTACATGTATGCTCTTCCAGGCTGCCTTACGTCATTTGCTCGGCCCCTGGTAAATGTGAGACTGGGTCACGCATACTAAACCTAGACCGTGGCTCAAACAATTGCTCACAGGCCTGCTGCTACACTACGCACCAGATCGCCAGCTGGCACCTAGACTCCCGTGCTGGGGGCCAGCTAGGTGGGAAACAGAGAAAGCTGCTCTCCGGGTGTCACTACACCATTGTATGGAGCTTTCCCGGTGCATAAAACACGATACGATCAGCATACCATGCGTGCTTTATTCTGACCATTGGTCCTCTGTTCATAATGCCTGTCGTAGATGTCATCGCCCTACCCGCAGTCCTATCGAGCCCTCCGATATCTGAAACTTCGTCAGCGGAGGCACTCATGCATGTAAAATCAACTGTGATCTCCAGACAGGCTCTCCTCTATCTATGACTGGTAAGCACGCCATTCAATTCAGTATCCACGTCTGGAGCGTCCTAACTTACCGAACTTTACATGTACATCGTCGTGAATTCTGCACGCTCCTTTAATTTATTAATTTCTGACTCTCCATACATGTATATTCTTTTGCTCGGCCTGGCCACGCCCACAATGATTTCCAGACAAAAGTTCTTCTGTCGTGTCGTGGGCGTGTCCAAAGTGTGTATACTGTGACTGTTACGACTAAAAATTTGTGCCTACTATCTGTGTACAATTTTGTTTATGGGTTTGCCATTGTAGACTTTCAGCCTGCGCCCAGCGTAATCGAAATGGAAGGCAGAATTGGCGAACATTCATTAACTTCTCCATTTAGCTGCTCATGCTCTGTCTTCCAGCAAGTAAATGGAAAGGTTATGAGGCTGAGATAGATCTAGGATATTTGGATACTTAAGTCATGGAGCGATCTTCCATCTTTGGGTGCTCCTTACCCTGCAGCCTTTCTACTTTTTTGCAATGCATGCGGAATAACCTTAATTCACCATGCATATAATGATATGGCCATAGTCCTCCAACTTAAGGATATGAATGGCCACTTCGAACATAGTTTAATGTAGCAGGGCTTATTACATGTATTCTTTTCTTATAATGAATACTTCAGCCTTGTTTTAACATGTGGGCCGACCTTCCTTACACAATCACCTCCAGTGGTGGACCATCCTCTTGTATCTCTAGGTTTGGATGTAACTGTGACGATAGACGTGTCGCTATTCGGATGGGAGCCCCTCTTCCTGCACTCAATGCGTTTGGGGTCTGGGGCTCTGCCTCTTGGGATAAACACATCAATGTGTTTGAACTTCAAGCAGTATTCAATGCTCTTTGGCAACAACTAGTAGGCTGTTACTTTCGGGTCTAGAGCAACAACTCCATGGCAGTGGCATACATCAATCCTCAGGGCGGCACTCGCTCTCCCCAACTCTGCACCCTTGCGTGGCAGCTCTTCATGTGGACAAACAATCTAGGCATCACCCTCCAAGCTGTCTACATAGCAGGAACCAGCAACGACATGGCAGACGCACTCTCTTGGGGTGCCGTCAGACTGACAGACTGGACTCTTCATCCAAACGTGGTCATCCAGATTTTCGCAGAGATCGAACATCCTCACGTCGATCTCTTCACTTCCGCTGACAACGCCCATCTCCAAACATTCTGTTCCAGGTTTCCTCACCAATGGGCATGGGTGACCGACGCCCTACAGATCGACTGGTCGGGCCCTCTTGGCGTACGCCTTTCCTCCAATCTCCCTCATCCTGAGGGTCCTGTTCAAGAACGGGAGCCATGTCGAATCATCCTTGTCACCTGTTCTGGTCTCGCCAACCGTGGTTTCCAAGACTGACAAGACTCCTGGTACAGTGACCGTTAATCCTTTTGGTCAGAGAGGACATCCTCCGTTAGCCCAGATTGGGGATCTTTCACCCAGTATCGGAGGGTCTTCACTTGACGTGTTGGACATTGTCCAACGATCCTTCAGAGCATCGGGCCTTTTCATAGACGCTGCATCCATGGCAGCCCCGGGTTGACGACCATCCACTCAAGACTTACAACAGCCGTCTACAACATTAAAGTGGCATGGCCACTACAATGCTTCTCCGACTGAAGCTATTGTGAGTTCCGTTGCAGACTTGCAGCTCATTTACCTGTTTCACTCAGGCCTCCAGGTTGCCACCATCCGTAATTACCGGTCAGCCTTGGCGGCTGTATACTGAGGCTTCAGTGATGGGTCGACTGGCTTTGACAACGCTGCTATCCACCATTTTCTTCAAGGAATATTTATCGAGTGCCCCATGTCAGACGCCTCGTCTTATCCTGGGATCTCAGAAACGTTCTACGCGTTCTTCGTGGTCCCCCCCTTTGAACCATTAGTTGACACCTCTGATCTCCATCTCAGCATCAAGCTTGCGTTCCTCCTGGCAGTCATCACATCGACACGGAGTGGAGAGCTACATGCCCTATTGACTGCTGATGGCCACATCTCCGCTTGGAGCCTCAAGGAGTTTGTCTCATCCCATCTATTGGGCTCCTCACTAAAAACCAGATGCCTACCTTCCGGCCTCCCGACATACTCGTTCCCGATATAACCTCACTTGCGGGAGACAATTATAACAATAAATGATGCCCAGTTCAGACTCTCAAGTGGTACCTTGCCAGGACCAACCATCGCCGGGAATCTGATTCGCAGCTTTTTGTTACCACAACAAAACCTTTCCACTCAACATCTAAGGACACTATCGCCCGATGGACGGTCTCGGCTACTATTTTTGCTAATCAGGACTGGCCGGCTCAGTATGATGACATTACTAGTGCCTTACGTCAGGGCTCATGATGTTCGGGCTGCTTCTACATCCTGTTCATACGGGGGGGATTCCCCTAGCTGAAATCTGCCAGGCAGCTTGTTGGAAATCTTTCACATTCACCGAATGCTACCTGAAGGATGTCCTGCAGAGCGAAACGGCTCATGGCAGAGCGACCCTCCACTTGGTAGTCCAGGCAGCATCCAGCGCTGCTCCGGGCCAGACGGCTGATAGCTAGCTTTAGTGAGTATCCACTCTTGTGAAACCCGCCTTATGTTCTGTACTTTCGTCGCTGACCCACCTCCAGGATACATTGCCCTTCAGCTTACATTTATGTAGACTGGGCAGGGGTGTGTGAACGCAGGAGACTCCTTCCCCATGCGGAGTGGGTCCGGTCTCCTAGTGATACTTACCCCTGCCCAGCCACTCCCGTCTGTCCTTCCCCACTTTGGCTCCGGTGATCTCACCTCTTCAAAAAGAAGGACGAACATGGCAGCGGGATCGCAATGCATTGTGGAGGGTCAAGGGGCAGAATACCTAATCAAGTCTTTTCAGTGAATTGTAATGGGCACCTGGGAATCTGCCTATGTAGGCTGGGCAGGGGTATCACTAGGAGACCTGACCCACTCCGCGTGGGGAAGGAGTTTACATGGTGATTCTTTTGCTTTCTGATAAAAAAATCCAGCTTTTCCTTTGGTATGCACCATCTTTGTTAGAATCATAGCTCTTTGGAAAGTAATTAATTAACTTAAAACAGTCTGGAAAAAGTTATGTCAAGCATATAAGCAGCAGCACGGTTGGATTGCATCAGTCCTGAAGATGGACAGAGCATTCACTGTCCGAAACATCGAGTAACCGGTTCTTTTCAGAACCACACATACTCAAACAGATATTTCCACATGGTGTATCCGCAAACTCTCTACAATATCTTATTCCACCATGCAAACCTTCAAGAGCTACTTCACAGAATTGTAGATACGTGCAGTAAAAAAAAACCGCCTGATTAATTGGGGAATAACTTAAAACAAGTGATTCATAACTCAGATGAGCATTGTGACTCACAACTGGGACTTGACATTGGTTAATCGACTACAACACTGCCACATTGCCTCTTGGGGTCTTTGCAGAGTGTTATCCATCTAGAAGGTAACTTTTTACACATGTAAAGTTAATATTGTACCTGGAATATGTAACATAGAACTTGGGTCTGTAATATGTAATGTTCACACTGTTCAGTTCACCATTTCTATCTTTACCCATGTACTGTTTAACTTAAGCTTAACACATCAAACATTTACACTACATTCAGTCATCAGGTGCACCAACTTAACCTATGCATAGTATGAACCCATCAAAAGAGGTCCATGTAATGCAGGCCGTGTGAACCTTTTGTGGACTAAGCCAGATCCACACTCACATAAGGTTAATTATCCCTTTTCTGGAAAACACTTCAAGATGCATTTTTGGGTTAGAGTTATGTCTAGCAAAAAGAAAAGGAACAGTCCACTGTACTCAACCTACCCCAAACTGTTTTACATATGCAAATTTCCCATGCACCTGTTGTCATTTACTGAAAAGATGTGATCAACCATGGTGCCCCTTCACCTCCCACTGTGCACTGAAGTCATGACGCCATATTCATCTTTACTTTCTCAGCATTGAAACGTAACTGACAGGTCTTTTTAGGCATCTTTGATTTTTGAGCTTTCATTTTCACTCCTCTTGACTTGATCATCCCTCCCTCTTGTTTTGAATAAAGTCTTTCTCCTGACATGCTACAATCTTTTAGTAAGAGTGATGACCCCTAGCTGACACAACCAGTGACTCAGGGCAGCACCCACAGCTCCGCACCGCCACATTTCTGACAACTGGCAGTGTCTTCAGACATTCAGATTAACTCTGTCGCAAGCTTTACTCTTTCTGAGGGCTACCTGTGTTGTGACTTGGTCCACGTCCTTTGTCTTCCTGCAACCTCCCAGCCCCAACCAGGTTCTGGACATGGTTCGTTCAAACGCCACACTGCCCAACTGGAATCTTCCAATCTGGTTTTTCCAGTATTTCCATTCGACCGTTCCTTTGTGGAGATGTTCAGGTCCCTGGCGAAAGTCTGGTGATAGCACCCCATTCTACAACAGACTCCAATGTACTTCCACTTGTTGACAGAGGATGTCAACAACTTCTTGTTTGTGTAAAAACCACACACCGCCAGAGACAAAATCATCGCTGACTCAGGCAAAGCATCCACCAAGGCTGCCTACCATGACAAAGATAAGGCTCTCCTTGAATCTGCCTTATCTAAGCTGGATAAAGCATCCCGCTTCTACCTAAGATGCATGGCTTTCCTGCTCCTCCTATCAGCGTATCTGGCTCTTGCCTGCAAGGAGAACTCTCTGGTGACTCCAGACTTTGCATCCCCCCCATACTCCACAGTTTGGATGAGGGACTCAACTTCACATTTGAGCAGTTAGCCTGTATTTCTTACTTGGCTACTACCACCCGGAGGGCCAACTCCCTGGAGGCAATGCTCATTCCCTACAAGTTTGCCAAGGCTCAGCTCCTCGACCTTCCACTTTTAGGGAAAGACCTTCACTGGCAAGTTCGTTGAAGTCCTTGAGGCCAAAGCTAAGTGTGCACTGTACCATCAAGAAAATTTTATTCCGCGAAACACCTACCTCAGCAACCCCAGCCACACCAGACTCACCAGCTCAAGCCACCATCAGACCATGTGTATTCCCATTACTCCTTTCAACCGCCACTACCACAACTGAGTCAGCGCTGAGCCCTGCACCACCCGGAAACAACTCAAGCCTCTAGGGGGCAAGGATATTCATCGTGCACTCCCCATTCATTTGTGGGACACCTGCAATGATTACAATGCTTCATGGCCTCCAATCCTGAACCCATCGGCAGCCATCTACAGCATTTCACACAGTTATGGCAGGAAATCACTTCGGACAGCTGGCTACTTTCAACTTTTGCCTTTGGCTACGCACTTAAGTTTACAAGACCTCAACTGTCCAAGGCAATATTGCGCTCAACTCAACAACCCCCACACAACAACGACAAATCCAGACATTGGAGAATGAGATAAATTCTTCTTGTTTGCTTCACAAACAAGCCATTGTTCCAGATTTTCCCAGCCAAGTGAAGGTTGACTTTCTGTCAACGTCCTGCCTCACCTCTAAGAAGGAACCCAACAAGTGGCGACCAATTATCAACCTCAAACCACTCAACAAGTTTATCCACCCCAAGAAGTTTTGGACACTCCAGACAAAAACCCATTCCTTCTTGTGCCGTCCTGGGCTTCGTCTGTTGACTTCCAGGACAATTACATGTACCTCCACATCCCTATCTGCGAGCAAGACTGCAAGTTCTACGCTTTGCATACAAGGGAAACACATACAAGTTTCTGGCTCTTCCGTTAGGACTATCAGTGTTGCCCGGAGTTTTTACTTGAATAGTGAAGACTCTGGCTGACCTCAGGACAAGGCCGTAACATCAACCTGCCTGACACATGACCTCACCACCCATCGCAGATTTATTAACCTAAAAAATTCCAGGCTAGTACCAACCGAACTGCTGACCTACCTCAGGGTGATCCTTGACCTCCACAGGATCATTATCCTGACTGATGAACACATTGCCAACTTTCACCAATGCATGTCTCACTTCCAGTCTACCCAGGCACCTCCGGCCCTTTCCTGGCTTCGTCTTCTAGGGTTGATGGCCATCACTGTGGACCTAGTACCATGAGGCATACTACGCAAGAGACTGCTTCAGCTCCACCTACTCTCCTACTACTGTCCCAAAACAGATCTAATCAGATCAGACCTCCCAGTCCCGCTGTCACAAGATGCTCGTCATCTTCTGTGATGGTGGCTCGAGGAGGACCACTTGACGGCCAGCCTCCCCTTCACCCGAACAAAACCCGATGTGGTGATAACACGTCATCACTCGGATGGGGAGCCTCCCTTCCCCCACACCAGACCTCAGGAGAGTGGAATGCCAACTTCCAGAAAATCCATGTCAACATGCTGGAACTCCAGGCAATCTTCAACGCTCTGCGTCATTTTCTTACTTACATCGAGGGACGAACTTGACAGCTGTGGCCTTCCTCAACCGTCAAGGTGCCACATGCTCTCTAAAGCTATGCATCCTTTCATGGGTGATAAAGTTCAACTAATTCCAGCTATTGGATTCTTGATGAAGAACCACACTCCATCCTTTGAACTGCCAGATATTCATTCCCTCTGTTGCTTCTTAAACGAGCGACAACTCGGAGAAACACTGGTGTCCGGTCTGCACACTTAAATGGTACCTGGTAAAAACCAAACACTTCAGGGGACCAGTCACCCAGCTGTTCATTACCACTACAAAACCTCACCACCCGGCGACAAGGGACACCGTTGCCCACTGGACAACCTCGGCCACAACGTTGCAAACCCAGACTAGCCAGCCCACTCTGCTGACGCCACCCAATACCACATCAGAGCCATGATGTCAGAGCTGCCCCTACGACTTGGTCTTATTTTTAGGGTGTTTCTATTGCAGTCACATGCAACGCTGCATGCTGGAAAGGCCCGTCTACCTTCACTACTTGCTGCACACAGCAAGACAATTCTGTCGGCTGTGCAGAAGTCAGACCTGCCTCAGACAAGACAGTGGACAAGGCATCCTGAAGACCTGATCATAGTGAGTGGTATTACACCTGCTGTTATACAAGGCTTGTCCATACGTCGTAGCCAACCTTGCTACTGCCTGCAACCGTGCCACTCTGCATATGTAATACTGTTTGGGGTAGGTTGAGTGCAGTGACCTCCCCCTCCCCACATGTACATGTATGGGACAAGGTCATTATAGAGAATACCTACTCCAAACAGTCCTCACCCACCCATCCTCCCCACTCTGGCTCCGACCTGAATCGCTTTAAAAAAGGACAAACATTCCAGCGTGACCACAGTGTATTGTGAGAAGTCAGAGAAAAATACACTTGATCAAGTCTTTTCAGCAAATAACTATAAGTGCATGGGAATTTCGCGCATGTAAAACTGTTTGGGGTGGTATATTCTCTAGTATATTCGTCCAACACACATGGGTGACCAAGAAATAACCACACAGGTACACACATACCTGTTTTACATGCAAAGTGTGGACATTCCTTTGTTCTCCTGTGGTTAAGGAAACTTGAGGAAAATGCTCCTTTTTCTCCAACCAGGATAACTTCTTCGAGCTGGATTTTTGATGACGACTTTCTAGACTGTTCCTCTTAATTTTGCCACACATAACCTTGCCTCTGAAACTCTTTTTCAGAGAGGGGGGAAACATTGTGTGGATGTGTGCGATGTCCACGCCATCGCACTATGTATGCCACGCCTGCACATGTAGGTAACATGAGCATGTATGTAAGGGGTTTCTTATACTGCTGCATGTCTGCAACTTAAGGCTACCTCATGCTTGCACCTGACTCTGAAGTCTTGGTGATGGATTGGGCCAGTGAGTACACTGGGTCGTATAAAAACTTAGCAAATTTTGCATATAAAGTAGCCAATTTATCCGCAAGTTTCTTTTGTTGACTTGACTCCACTCTTTTTGGGCTGTTGAAAGATATACCTAAGAATTGTGTAAAACACAAGCTTAAAGATCAGAAGCAACATGCCATGTTCTCATTTGATTAATCCTTATTTGTGGCATCAAAAGTTCATTGATAGGAATTAAGATACTATTTTCTCATTGGCTCCTTATTGGGTCAGTAACCTTATGCGGTTAGATTTCATATGAGTTGTATGCATGGTTTACTGAGCAAACTACATGTAACCATTCTGCCTACCTCACATGTAGGAAAGTAATACAAATGAAGTAAAGTCCACAATGTGACAGAATGAAACAGATAGAAGTGGCATTGCTATTGAACTTAAAAATGTTTAATTTACTTTTGTTTTGCTTGATAGACCAACTACCCAAAAAGATGCCAAGAGCGCCAAGTATAGCTGAACAGTCAGACTTCGGCGATGACATTGATAAGCAGTGCATATTTTGTGGAGAGGAAGATAAGAGCTTCAAGGATGAAGGATTAGACATGCATTACTGGAAGTACTGTCCTGTACTAAAAAGGTGTCATAGCTGTAAACAGGTACTAGTATACACGGGCCTCTGCCACACATTCAATCATGTACCTTGTCCTACCCTAAATGTATGCTAATGGACCCTAAATATATACCTAAAATTCTAAATATATCTGTACAAGATGTAACTGTATTTTCACCAATTTTGAGCAAATGAAAAAAAAAAGCAACTAATTCCATTTCTGCAGGAATTTCCTGTTGTGCAGTGTTTGAAATTGTTAACTGTATGCATAAAACCTGGATACAGTTACATACTGGGAGTCAGGTTTGCGTAGTGGTTCTTTCCTCGCCTTCCTCCTCAGTGGTCCAGGTTTGAATCATGGCTCGGTCTATGTGTGGATTGGGTTTCAGTTCCTACCTGATTCCGTTGGTTTTACCCAGAATTTTACTCTGGGGCTTTCCACCCACCTCTAACACTGTAACTGCTTTTCGTTGAATCCTCTAACAAAGTCCTCCAGGCTTGCCAGCTACAGAGCTTAGGGCCCTATTGAGGAAACATTGGTGTCATTACTGTAGCGGCAGCGCTTGCGCG
>NW_019091489.1:231822-253977 GCF_001949145.1 Acanthaster planci | reverse complement strand
TATTGAAAAGAGGTCAGCAGTGCACTATGCCAGTTTCGAGAACAAAAGAAAATTTTGAAACACCGCAAAATCTGGGCTCTTTTTACAAGGCCACAGGCCCGGCAGAAATAATCCAGCATCAATAGATGTCTGTCAGATTATAGTAGAAACCAGACAGTCCTTCGTGTGGGTGTTAGTGCCCAATAAATGGTGATAGGAATTTTTAAAGATTTTTGAGTACAGAAAAATGATGATTATCCCATCCCAGCATCATCAATATTGATAGCTGCCACCAGCGTGAAGTGGTTAACATCACATTTGTGTTTTTTCTTCGGAAACAACTAAGATTTGAATTTAGGAATTGAAAATATTTTTTCAAATATTTTGTACATGTAACATACTTTTTCCCTCTAAATGTAGAAATCTGAGGAAACTAATCCTATGAGTACATTTACATATATTACAAAGCCAAATTAAATAAAATAACAATCCATTAAAAAAGTCTGTTCACTTTGTTTAAAAGAAAGAGAGAATACATATTTTTTCCCTCTAAATGTAGAAATCTGAGGAAACTTATCCTATGAGTACATTTACATATATTACAAAGCCAAATTAAATAAAATAACAATCCATTAAAAAAGTCTGTTCACTTTGTTTAAAAGAAAGAGAGAATACCGTCTGTCCCCAGCTTATTATATGTGACAAATGTTACTCACTGAGAAAAACTTAGTGTTCATTTAAGCTGAAGTTTAATAGTCTTTCTAACAAAAATGGTTTTTTAAACTGAAAACAAACAAGTCTGGCTTGTGACCAATTCGGTTTTCATACTCTAATTCAAGCACCAAAAAATGTTTGTCCATGTGACACATGTTATATCTGTCCATGTGACGTAACGTAATGTCTGTCCAGTGACAAATGTTATCTTGGTTTCATGAAATCAATTTCAGTGTTATGTATACTGGAATTGTTTTTTGACGTTATGAAAGTTTCTGAATGTAAAGTAAAATGACTATTTATTATATTGCAGGTAATTGTCATATTCTAAATTTAATTTTCAATGTGACAAATGTTACATCTTCAAGAACAAACTTATGTAGCTTCTTAAATAATGCTCAATTTGTCTTGATCTTTCTGTGGTAACAATAAGCACTTCGTGCCGGGGCATTTTTCAATATTGATGATGCTGGGCCGGCATGACTATCATTTTTTCCATTTTCGAAATCCTTCAACAATTCATCATTTCATTTAACGGTCTTTTATAGCCGCACGGAGTAATNTTGGGAAATGTATGATGCCCGAATCGGGACAAAAGGTTTGTCGTTAACAGCTTCAGATAATATGGTTTTGGGAAAAAGTCGCTGTAAATGGGTTGAGAACAATACTTTTGCTCACATGGGATCGGCACAAATCGTCGTAGGCGGAGTCTCACAATGTTCATGCACGTAATGACCAAATATTTCTCCATAGCAATGAACACAAATTGTTCGGGACTGGGAGAATATGCTTGTTGCATCTGGGTTATCATTATGACCAAGCTCGTAATAATGGGAGTCGACTGTATGTGGCAAGAAGGAAGAAATGGCTTCCTAGTTAAAAAAAAGGCTCTTGTAACCTTTTGTAACTCAGTAGTTTGTATTCTTTTAACCACTTCGGACCGGGGCATTTTTCAACGTTGAGGATGCTGGGCCGGATTGACTATCATTTTATCCGCTTGCTCTAAATGCCCCAAACCCTAGTATACGGTTTCAAAATAACGCTGGATTATCACCACTTTTGAGAATGAAAAATGCCGGTAATGCCCAGCAGCCTGGTCTTTTGTTCGGAGTACGGTCTTTTGTTACAGGGCCCTGTTTCCTTTGTCCGAGTTTGGAGACCCCGGCCACCCATATAAACCATGCGTCTCTGATCCCGGAGTCCCCGGCAGAAAGTGGATAAGAAACAGTGAAGACATACAGTGTATAAGCAAAAAAAGGACAAAATTTTACAGTTGGAAGATTGTGTCAAGTGTCACACAGATGTGCCTTTTAGGTGTAGTGTGGACAGACCCATTTACACTTCTTTGGTGCTTTTCCAGTACTTGTACCTGTACTAGAGCTGCATGTGTATTAACACATAATTGAGTTCAGCCGGAATTTTTTTTGTTCCAATCATGCCTATTATTTCAATTTAAATCAAACGTTTGGACTCAATGCATGAAAAATTTGGCTACACAAATGAATTAATTTAACTGCAATTGAGGTGCTCACCTTTGAGTTGAGCATTAAAAAGTAAGAGGGCACATATATCTTTTGTCACTGTTTTAGTTGGATTACAATTTTGTTCCTCCTTACACAGTGAAACCAAAAGCAGTAACAAAAGTTCTTACTATAAGAAGCAAGCCTGAACCATACATGTGTAACTCTATTAACCCTAGTCCCCTTGGGTGTATGTAAAATCACTGGATGAGAATTTTTAGGCTTAATGGCACAGAAGCTGGATGACAAAGAGAGTTATGAAGTGTCTTAAATATTGTAATGAGACTGCTCTTTTTATAAGTATTGGAACCTGATAAAAATACAGCCTGAAATTTATCCCCTGAAGTGCCCTCAGAAGCCCTTGAATAGCAAAAATAAGCAAAATTTGCAATTTTGTTACATTTATTTGTTTCATTGAAATAATCACCTTCAAGAAAAGCCCTTTAAAGTTATTTTCTGGCACATGACTTTTTAGACACTGAAAAATTCCCTGACCTTCATTAAAACAATCGCTGTCATAAAGACTCTTGGTACTTAATATTTTTAGCATATAACTTTACGGAAACTTGAAATTGCCTAACCTGAAAGAGAAAGATCATGCTAATAAATTGACTTCTCTCTTTTAAACATCTAAAATAGATAATGGCCGGTGCAACTCGGTGTACTTGTACGCAAGTAAAAATGTGTAAAGTTACTTGGTGATTTTCAGGTAAAACTCAAATTAAAATAGTTGGACTATTAAAAAATAAATATACAGGAAAAATAAGTATTTAAACAAAACTGTAAGTTTTGTCTCTTATCTTTGCTGACAAGACTTGCTTCAGGCCAGCTCAATTAATTCTATAATCCATCGGCTGAAGGTATATGTATGTCTTTACAATGTTATATGGTAAGCACACATTGAGAAAACAATTAGGTACACAGTACATGATGAGGTACGATAATGCCAGACGTGACAGGTAAATGAAATCCTTTTTACCCATTTCCAGGTAATTTGTGCACAAGTTTACTTAAAGAATACAAAGATGAAATCCCAACATAAGTGTTTCGAGGAGGCCCCTGGTGGTCTCAGAAATCATTTTCCAAAAATTAAGAATGTAATGAGTGACTCAATGTTAAATCCCCACAAGTGGGCTGAGGGTTCTGGATGCTCATCGCGTGACCTTTTACTTTCAGGCCCTGTACCAGCTTTTTGTATCTAGCATGTACAGTAACTACATATACATGTGCTTGATGGCAATTTTGCTTACTGGTCCATTAGGTTCAGCTCTTGGTTAATAATTCCAACTCTGAGTTACCGTTTAAAATCTGGTATTTTATCCTTGACACCTGTATCTTGGAAAGAACTGTACTCTATATGTTGGTACATGTACAGGTAGGTGTTCATGTGGGCTTAAACAAAGTTGAAGGTGGTTCCTATTTGCTAATAATGATTTCAATGAAATTGCTTGATTTCAATCTCTTAACCTAAATATAGATTTGTTAGATTTTGTAACGAAAGAAATAAATAAAAGAAAACTAACACACATGGCTATATTTCCTTGCCTTAAAATAGATCAGCTTAGATTTGAATCAAAACATTTCAATTTAAACATTCCTTTTTTAAAAATAAATATCAACAACCCTGGCTTACACTTACATTCCTCAGCCACACTGTTTGTTTGGTGGTTACTTTTTGGTGTGTTGGGTCTTGATGCAGAGTTTCAATGTGATTGAAATTAAAAATGGAATGGGTGAGAACAGAAACACACAATTACCCTCTTGTAGATATTTGCTTTTGGAAGGAGGTATGGCCCAGTTGCTATTTTGATCCGCACTGTATGTACTCCCTTAAGCTTTTACATTTGTGAAGCTTGCTTTATTTGATCTTTGAATATCTGCCTAACTACTGGAGTTCTAATTAATCATATACTTATTTTTTGTTCAGCTCCCAAGCTTGGCATGAGTAAATGCCCACTGTGTCATGTCAGCGTAACTGCTGCAGATGATAAAGATGGCAACTGGAGGAAGCATTTAATGGGAACAGGCAAGGATGCTTGCCTTAAAAATCCCCGGCGAGAACTAGCTATCAAGAGAGGTTAGAATATGTCATTTTAAAAAATTTTAAAGAAAAATTAAAAAAAGAATTGTTTTTAATGAGCAAAACATCTTAGGCTCTGAAAACATTTTCTTACCGTAACCACTTCCTGATGGGCAACCCATTTTCAAGGAGCTGGGCTTAACCCTAACACTCCTCAATCCTTCACCTGTTGGAGGACTGAGGAATGTTAGGGTTATGGCACAAAGATGGGGAGCCGGTTTCTGGACAAAAGAGTTGGGCCTTGTAACAAATGACCATGCTCGGCACATAAGACTGACCTGCTGGATATTACCGACATTTTTTCACTCTCAATAATGGAGATAATACAGTATTGTTTTGAAACCTTATACCAGGATTTGGGGCATTTAGAGTTAGCGGATTACAACTGGGGACAAAAGCTCTCTACCACCACAGTGATGAGCCACACTTTATGCTAATCTGGCCCCGATTAAAAACAGGGCAGTAGCATACTGTGGCACGTTCGAGAACAAAAAAAAGGGTAGAACACTGCACAATCTGGGCTCTTTTGACAAGGCTGCAGGTCTGGCTAAAATACTCCGGCATCAATGAAGGTCACCTGTCAGCTTGAGTAGTGCCCAAGGATTACTTCTTGTGGGTATAAACGTCTGTTAAATGAAATGAAGAAATGTTGAAGAATTTGCAGACAGAAAATCTTGAAAATGACCCTTTGTTATCCACTGCATTTTTTCAAAGCACTGGGCAGCAAGTGGTTAACTATGAGGGAGGGATATGATACATGACGCATTTTTGTTACAAAATGAACCCAAAAAAGGGGCATGATTAAGAAGAGGCCCTGGAGCAAGATATGTTAAAATGAAAGATTTATTTGTTCTTGAAGTGAGTCAATATACATACTTTGTGTCCTAAGTTATTTTTCATACTTTACATAAATGTCCAAGCAGCTGAAGTTGTATCATATTATGAATTGTGTCTGATGTGTCCATGTCACTTTAACATAAAGTGATTAAAAATAATGCAATCTTCACCCCTTAAAATCAAAATGTGTTTAGGTGAGCTCTATTATGTACAAAAATTGAGAAAGTGATCATTTTTCATACAATGAATGGGTCAACCAGAGAAGTAATGTTTGTTAGAAAGATTTATGGACTGTTAACAACTGAAATATGATTTAACACCAAATCTGCAATCTATTGCCGTAATGGTATGCAAAGTGAATGATAGCAAGTTTGTGTTCATAACATGGACATTATATATTAAACTCTATGAGAAAACATATTGTGCAACAGTGTATGTCCACCTGCTATCTTGCTTATAACCTGCAGACTCAACACTTAATACAGAGGTGAAATAAACAAGGCAGTTTTGACATACATTGATGGAAGGGCAAAAACCTGTAATTAAAATTGACACTTTCCCCAACACAAATACATCTTGAAAAAAGAAAAACTCTGTACAAATTACCCCACAAAACAGAAAAAGAGACAAGAAAAATGCCCCTACCCGACTTGAAAACTTATTTAAAATTCATGCGTAATTAAAATCCATTATTTACCCAAAACTGTGTCTTTAGAAGTCACATGTACAAGTTTTAAATCCCAAAAGTTAAAAAAATTCATTTCCTTCCAAAAACTATTACCAGGCCCCAACCTATGCCTTCTGCTGTCCCATAAAACTTTACTGGTTTCTTTCGCTTTGTACATGTATAAAATTGTAGATAGTTACTGATTAAAATTTAATGCACTCGTGCACTTACATCACTTCAGCAGTGATTGGTGATGAGTCAGCTTTCTCTGTAGTTGCATTTCAATTTTTTTCCAATTATCATACAAATTTTTTATTGCAATTCCTTATTCATCGAAATGACTATGTCACATGCACAATTATGTGTGTAAAAGGCATTAAAGCAAGAACCAATGTGTGAATCACACATGCGCATGTACTCCATTCGTTTGCACTGATGGTTCAAAATGGTGTCACACTTTGGTACTCTATTAATTTCAGTTTCATAAAGAACATGTTTGAACTGATTTGGAAGCAAATTCACTACCGAATCAATAAGAAAACATTCATATGGATTTGCTATCTAGCCAGCCTGGGATCAACAAACAACACATACACATTGCCTTTCAAACAAGATCAGTTTCTCTCTTGTTAACAGAAGTTTGTTGCTGACACTGGTAATTTGGGGGATTTTTTGCTTTTTTCCCATTTCCAGTTACACTGGAAGTTATTTTTCAACAAGTGAAAAAAGATCCCACTTAGTGTACATACCCTTTTTAGGAGTGTAGTGTAATTGGAAACAGAAGGGGCGTAGTCTGATGAACATAAATGTACATGCTTACCATCTGATAGGATTTTACTAGTCTTGGCTCACAACTGGATTTGCATTGTTTTACAAATATGCATGATACTGTGAAAACATGCACTGACCAGCACAGCCAGATAGCAGTAGAGGACAATGATCATGAAAAGACAAACTCATCTGAAGTCCAGTCTTGGGAAATTTGGCAAGCCTACTGAAAAATTCTGAGCCGACTTCAACGTGTTCAAATTACCATAAATAGTTCTCTGATCCCTAAGACAAAAGGCATCAAGACCGCATTGTACTATACAATTTTCTGAGTTTTTGCTACACTTGATCATTAAATATTTAGGAAAAAATCCTTTGCTGCAGTATTTTGTTTAATAAAACCTATTCAACAAATGTACAAATTATCCCTCGTCATCTGTTGACCCCCTGCTCAGCAATTTTTGTGAGATTCAGGCACTGACAAATTTAGTAATTCTCAGCACATGTAGGCATATTTCAGTTTGGTTCTACTCTAAGAACCTGAAAATTGTCGTGCTCTTTTAATTCAATGCTGTTGGCTATTTTGTGAGTTAGCAATGGTACAGCTACGAAATACTGATTCATGTCATCAGTGGCATTTGTCCATTTTTGCTAAATTGATCCATCGTTAGCCGGCACAACAGTATCACCAACGTTTGTTACTAACACTTTCAGCCATTCATCAATGTTTCAAGGCACCAGTCCACTTTGCAACAGCCTGGAATTAACACATGTACTGTTAAGGCATGCAACTTTTCCTTGGATCAGCTGGTTTCTTTGTGACTTCATACTTAAGTCATTAAAAATTGAAAAACACTGTACAAAGTCTTGTAAAGATTGGATTTTCCTCATTGTTTGTCAAAGTCCAAGATGCACACCTTGCTATTATTCATGGTCATTTAAGCACATAAGACATGCTCGGAATTTTACAGGTAAGCCTGCAAAAATCAAGACTGGATTGCAGAACATTTCATCTCTTGTGGCTTGGCATCCTCTACTGTTACCACTATTCAGTTGTGCTTGCCAGTGCATATTTCGTCTCCTGGGCAGCATACATGGGGAAAAATACAAATGGAGTTTTGTGCCAAGACTAAGATTTCACATGTTTTTAGCTAGTCTGATCCTTTTGTAGATATACACGTACATGTATGCATCATTAGATACAGTGATATAGCTACTGTTTCTTTAAATAGGACCCGGCTGTCCCTTGAAAGGTGACATACAAAATTATGAAGTGATTTCCTGCACAGTTGTGGATGTTGGAGTTTTCATTGGCAAAGTGTTAATAGACATGATAGTAAATTGGCTGTTTATTTGTGTATTTTATGACAGTGAGAGAGAAGAGCCAGGCTGCAGATAAGCACAAGCAGACACCTCGAAAACAAGCAGAGTCTACTGCTAAGAGCAGAATACCTACCAAGGACAAGAAAGCTAAGAGCAAAGCACACAGACCATGACATCACCCCCAATCTTCTCTGAATGTACATACATGTATAATAACCCCCCTTCCCCTTAAAAAAAAAAGATTCTCAATTTCTTGTATGTACACTTTATCAGTTAAATTAATACATGAAAAACCAGTCCAATAGTATTGAAGTGAATTGCACAAGAAAGCCTATGACCAGAAATGTCTTTTACGTAATCAATATGTTGGTACATTGCATACAAAAGTGATGCCACCAGACTGCTCATCGGCCCATTTATGCTTTAAAAACTTATCATATTAAGTCTTTGGTTGAACACCTTTCAATGTGAAGGCTAGGTGTCCTTCGGGTGTACAAAATGCATAGACCACTCAAGCAACAGCATCTTTATGTCATATTGCATGGCCATGGACACAAGGAGGGCCCGGGGCATAGCCCCCCCCCCCACATTTTTGAGATGCGAAAAAAATTAAAACAATATATTTACACAGCATCTTTTTCTAGTTTGTTCAGGAAAGGCTAGTTTTCAAACATTTGGAAATGCACACTTTACACTGACTTTGCCTTTTTTGTTTTGATCATCCGTCATCTTTTCTTTGTCTTTGAAGTCGCGTCAAATTACGTTATGTTCTTGTACTTGTAAATGTTGTAAATCCATGGTGCATTCAAGCCGCTACTTCTGGTAATTTGACAGGATGCATATGCATTATCTGGAGTCAGTATACACATGCTCCCCGCATGCGCCCTGGGATAACACGAATAGCTCACTTGAACATGGCAACCCCTGATTGGTAGCCTGGACTGTGTGTTTTTGTCCCACATTATCATGATGCAGTGTCTTAAGGGTCACATTTCTGCAGTCCAAGCATAAGAACAGCCTTATGTTTCTCACAGATGTATAAGGCTAGCAAATTTGTATAGTTTTCCAGGTTTTTTAAGTCAGTGCTGTGGAATCATTGTTGAATTGTCATGAAAATAAATAGTGGCCAAAAGTCGCATGCATAAAACGTGATGTAGTCTGGTTTCCTTTTGCTTAAGATGGAACCAAACAGTACAGTAGAGTTGTGCTATTGTATATGCAACACAAATGAAATGAGTTTATGGTGCAGTATGTACAGTACGTGTATATTGACTCTATGGAAATTCTTGTCATTATTTCACTTTGTAAATGCTAGCAGATTTGGGATACAGAAGCAAGTGACCCGGAATGTCTCCAAGATTGCTCCAGATAACATCTAGAATCCAAAATTTTCCAAGAATTGATCACCAAAGGATGGAAAATACTGGTTCTGACCAAGCAGTAAGGATAAAAGTTAAACAGTTGGGACGGTTATATGTGGACAGTGTGATAGTATGAAGTGTGATAAAGTCTAGAGGTCAACATGAGGCTCCTTTCATGCTATGCTGTTCAGCATTTCATGAGCATGGCTGTTGAAAAAGAAAGCAAATCTTTCTTTATGAAAATAGTGGAGTCCAATGTTTTGCAAAACTTGCAAGCATAATGAGCACGATGTACACTGCTCCACAAGCGAGATGTACACTGCTCCACAAGCACAATATACACTTTTCTAGACCATTCATCAAGCAAAATATGTGACCTGTCACAACAAAATGAGAGTAAAGTAGCATCCCACTCTTTCCTGTTTTGAGGGTTCAAAGTTATATTGAAGTAGAGGTCAATTTTGGGGTTTTCTAATATTTGGACAGAGTAGTCCACCTTCTATTTATTTACATATATTTTGCAGAATCACATATTGTAAAATGTCATTTTTGTAGCAATTTTTACGATAGCATTACTTGTGCCTGGTCTGAAATGTTGATACAGTGTCGGAGACAAAGACGCAAAGCTGCCCGAATAATGCCACAGTGTCAACTTATATTTTTACCCTAGTGTTCCATGTACATACAATTGGAAAGCTCTCTTTCTGCTGAATTCAAAAGTACCAATATCTGAGTTTTGAAAATTCCGACTTTCAGTTCATTTTGTGGTGACAGGTCACATATGCAGTTTGTTCACAAGACAGGAAAGAATACATGCAGTATTAATTCATACACATGTAGGTGAGAAAGAATTCAGGAGATCAGTCTTGGCTGTTTTGGGACTCCACTAGATTGGTTTGTAATAAAAGTTGAATGGGCAGGTTGAACCATTCTTCAATGAACTACTGGATTTTTATGACTTAAAATAAATACACATGTATCACAGTTTTATTTGCATGCTACAATTACATTTCACCTCCTGTGCAAAGGGAGAAATTTCAACATTTTGGATGTTATGCTTACGAAGATTTCAACACCAAAGCATTATGTCATTCACGGCAGAGTAGAATTGTCTCCGTAGGTTTGTGCACAGTATATGAATGACTCTCTTCTACATTTCTTTGAGTAGGTTGCAGGGACGAGATTTGTAAGGATTTTTCCCCACTTCTGGATTTTTCAGTCGATCTCTTTAAATTTTGAAAAGCCTGTGTGTTTAAAAGTTGACATAGAACATGACAGATATGAGTTGTTCCTAGCAAACACAAATGTATGCCATAAACACAACACTGCTGTGGGGCCCTTGATCAAAACCTCAGGTGATTATTATTTCGTAGATATTTAATTTTTTTCCCCCTTCTCAACCCTGGTAGTTTATATTTGGTTTTCATATCAAACAGCTTGTTTTGACAATAGTAGTGGCCCATATTTCTTCAAAACAGTGTTGTTGGTTGAGTTTGAAGGATTGATGTTTTTCACTGTTCTTATGCTCTTTTGACAATGAGCATTTTGTATGGGAACATAAAATAGTGCTCTCGTACATACATTGACGAAGATATTTTCTGAGAACTGAAAAACTACCACTTTCCTTTGATTTCTAATGGAACAAGTATTTAGATCTTGTTTGTAATATAATTTACAGTAATTTGCATAAAACAAAATGAGCTGAATATCTTCTGCGTGTTTCTTTAAATCTGTTCAAACAGCATGTCGTGTCTTGTCCTTACTGTATTCAAATCACTTCACAAGCCCATTTAAGTCACATTTTATGGGGTTTTCTGCACAAAATTTAATTCCTTACTTTGCCTTTTTTGCATTTTAAAAATCCTTTAAGTTCACCTAAAATGTTTGAAGATCATCCTGGGCTATGTTGAAGTTAGTTTTTGCTGCATCAAATTCAATGTGTCCATAAAAACGGATTTTCGTGCTTTGTAGTGCTGTGGTATGGAGCCCAAAGAGAGAAAAATGCCCCCAAATAAAGAATGAATAAGTTGTGCGCATAATTTAATCATATTGTTTGTTGACCAAGATGTATGCTCCATGCACAAACACTTACTGTACATGTATTTGTGTACATGTGTACACGTCAGTTGTTTGCACGATATCCGCTTCTTGTAGAAGTACCCTTTTAACATTGGCAGAGAGAGATGATGGTAGACACTGTTTCAGCTGAGGGTCATGTGCATAAGGGAAGACCTACAGTCCAAACTTAAGTTGTGTGTAATTTAGTGTGATTTTCGCATGGTGTGGAAATGGACCTTTTCAAAAATAAATGCAAAATTATACACACGTGCAAAGTATTTCAGAATTTCCTTTCCTTTAGGCTTGGCTGTGTTTCAGTCATCACTCCACTGATTGTACTTGACCTCTCTACATCAAGCTTCTGCTTTTCTGCCTCTAGACTGGCACAGTCATTCCTGCATTTAATTCAAAGATTAACCTCGTCGCTCATATTATGATCATCTAGGGTCTGAGCACTGTTTTAGAGCATAATTTCTCAAGCCCGTCAAAATTCCATGTCTAAACATTCCATCTTTGGCATTAGACTTGGCTCATATCGTAGCTGGGAGTCAGTCTCCTGGATTACAAAGATCACTTTCTGTTCGAGGTTGAATGCTCGAACTAGGAATTCTTAGGAGTTTCCTTGGGTTCATGGGTCAACTGGGATAAATGTTGTATGAGTCAGTTGCCTCTCGCTCCTGGTAGTGGGATCTGACAGTCCACTAAAGGCTGGGAAGGTTGATCTTGCCTTTCCCCTTAAGATACCTTGGATGACCCCTTGTACGAGGTTCAACACAGACAGCCTCAATTTCGATGCCTTAGGATCAATAACTTCGAACCGATCCCATTAATATTTGGGTATGTGACTGTATCTTCTTGAAGTGACCCGATATCCAGTCAGTTAGTTAGTTATAGTGTTCTTTTGCTCATTCACTCGACTTGGACCTCACATATACTGCGAAAATTGATTTAGGTTCTTGGATATACGCTTTTTGTGTGATGTATAAAGTCATAGTGGTACATTGTACACTAATGTCAATTTTTAACACCCCATTATTAATTTTTTTTTCTGTTTGCGTAATTTTTATTCCTTTTTTGGAATTGAATATCTCTGAGAGTGCTCTTAATTTGTTTACAAGTAACAGGCACCAGATGACATGACTGTTTTTCCCTGACGTCATGACACCGACAGCGTATGCTGGGTTATAATTCAATATGGCCGATCAACAATGTGATCCTTGATGACTGTACTCGCCGAATAAATCAGTATTAAGTAGTGTTAATTGTGAACTAATAAATGCATCCGGTGAAGTTATCGGAACCTGAAAGTGTGTAGCAACCGTTACACCCTTTGTCATAAATCATGTCTCCTTAACACTTCCGTAGGTTTGCGTCGCCGGGCATTATGCCCAATATGTACCATTTTTTTTATCTGAAATAGTTTGCAAAGTTAATTAATATGGTAGGGTGTTGGTGTTGTGGTGCACGAAATCCCATAGACAATACACAGGAAACGCTGCACCATGGCCCATACACACGATAATACTGAATTAGTTTTACCAATATAAAAAAGAAATGATTGTTACCCCCAATTTCACATGAAGAGAAAATCCACCAAGCTTTAAACNCAAGTCGGTCATGGGGCGAGTTGGCTAGGGGGGGCAAGTTGGTAAAGGGCGAGTCGGCTGGGGGGGAGTCGGTCAGGGGGGAGAGTTGGTAAGGGGCGAGTCGGTCAGGGGGAGAGTTGGTAAGGGGCGAGTCGGCCAGGGGGCGAGTTGACCTACAATCACAAGACGCATGTCTACACAACAATTAAAAATTAAAAGAAATGAATGTATCTATTGTCGCGATTGCAGCTTGGTATTATGTCCCCTTTATTCAGAAGAGGCAGAAAACAAAAGCGGCAAATAAAATCAGCGTTTTGTTTATAAAAAGCCCGTATCAAAAACCGACAAAATATTTAAACAACTAAATATTCAATTAACGAGAGAACAAGCGGCGGCCATAGAATACAAACTAAACCAAATTTTAGTGGGTAAAATTTCTCGAGGGCGGCCACTCAAGGCATTGACGGCGGTGTGCTATCAAGAAGTAATTTGAGTCTCAGACGACGAAATCAAAAGTCTGTTTCAAGTATCGGACGAGCACTTTAACAATGCCGTCAAAACATTTAAAATGGTATAATAAAATAGAAATACTTTTTATTTGACCGAAAATCCACAGACGTTTAAATTAGAAAATGCCATCGATAATTTGCAAGACGATAAAAAGATTAAATTCAGAAAAGTAAGATTTAAACCGGGATCATATTTGAACATTACAAAATCTACTGAAATTGAATGGCAGACCCAAGTCGAAGAAAGTCCCGCAGAAAGGAGACTCGAAGCAACAAGACCAATTAATGACCCACAACCACCCGAAGAAAGACCAAGTGAAGAAATTATCAAGTGGAGCTGAAACAATTAACAAGGTCGTTGTAAAAGCGCTTGAACTCAAAATACCATTCAAAGAATTAGAGAAAGACACTTTGGATATATTTTATGGCGTAATACAAGATTATATTCGAGCTTATGAAGATGGAAATTTAGAAAAATTTGATCACTCAATTATGCAAAAAATAACTGACCTCAACAATCAAATACGAATGATGAACGTTGGAGTATAAGAGAAACATCATCCGGTCCATTGCATAAAGAGAAAGATGACACGATGAAAGAACGAGAACCATCAGAAGCGCAATCCCAGACAAAACCACTCTTTTAGTTACGGCTTCTGGTTCTAACGCTCCAGTGATGCATCGTTTGTTAGTTTTAGTCGCACCGGGGTTGTATTTGGTGCCCTCTGACATGGACTTACGCATCGGACGTTTGAAGGTTACAACAACAACCGTCAGATTGCGACAGCCGACATGCAAATGAGTTATGTACCAAGTTTAAATTCTAGTGAAGTGCCGGTTCTCGATCAAGTAAAAAAAATCAAAAGCTGAAGCAGAACCCACACCCCCTTTGCCAATACAAAAATTACCGCAGAAAAACAACCTTTAGACAATCACACCGAATAGAAATTGTTGTGAATTGTTGGAATTATTGCCATTGTTGGTCTCGGTTTCGTCTTGTATAAAATAATGAAATAGGATAAATTATGGCATGAAAATAACCCCTCCCCAAATTTAAGGAAAGGTTTATTTTTTGCACTGTTACGTTTTTTTGTATAAAAGTCAAAATCAAATAACCCGCCGCTAAAAACAAAGTCCAAACGTGATCAGCAATCCATCCAATTGCCTTGCTCGCTACGTTAAAAATCCATCTCAACACGCTACCAATTACACCGGGCAAAGCACCTAAAGCTTTTAAACCGAGTTTCTTCGACACATTTGCCAAATTTTGCAATTGACGTTTGATCCAGTCGGTTTCACCTTCTTTTGATGGCGGTTTTGGCGTTGGTGTTGGTTCAGGCGTAGGAGTGCCCAAAGCTCTAACACCAGCTACTATGGAACCGATTAAGTTACTAATGGCTAAACCAAAGGCCGTTAAAATGCTTACTAAAGTGACACCTTGCTCTTTAAACAACGTTCAAATCCGTTCGCGTAAAGTTAAATCAGCACCTAAAGCTTTTTGAATTGTTTCTTTCAACATTACAAGTTGATATCTAAATCCCAAGGTTAAATTGTTTTGTCGCGCTTTTAATGAGTCTAATTCATTGTTTAAATCTGTTAGCAATTTAGTCTCTGATTTTTTTGTTCTTGTGTGATATTTGGTTCTTTTAATGTATTTTCAGTTGATTGAATATCTCTTTCTACATTCGCAATTCTAGCTTCTACAAGTTGTAAATTACCTCAAATATTTTTTTATTTTTTGTCTAATTCATAAAGCTGCTGTGGTAAATAGTCAAAGCCTGTGGTTTGTACCTTGGTGTCTGCAGTTTGTACCTTGGTGTCTGTGGATTGTGTCTCAAATTCTACGTTGCCATTTTCAATTCATGAGCGATATCAGCAAGTTCTTCTTTTGGAATTTTTTCGGGCTGTATTTGTTCAACTTCTTTTTTTAATTTTTCTACTTCTTGTTTGGTTTTATTGGTAACATAGTCACTGAGACCTAAAACATTTCTTATGAAATTTACTTTTGTAATTTTATAAATTGTATGTATACTAAAAAATGTACTTTTATCAATTTTTTGTGTAAGAACAACTTTAACACTTTTAAAATTAACACATAGATTAAGGTTACTAATGTTAAAGACATTTGGATCCCTGAATGTCGCTTCATACCTATATCTTTTTTTTAATATCGTCGTAAAAACTATTCATTTTCTCTTTAATCATTTCACTCTGAAGGTGTTCTGGTTTTGGTGGTTGACTTTCTATAAATGACGTTTCTTGTTCCGTTGTGGCAAGGCTATTGTCAAATGCAAATTCATTATCTTGCGTTGTATCATCCTGTAATTCTTCTTTTCCTTGATTTGGTTCTTTATTTTTATCCAACAGAGGAATTTTGTCTGGTATAAATGTACCCGATATTTTTAATAAACCATTTTTAACTGCTGGCTAAAATTGCGAGTATGATACCTTGCGCCACTAGCCAGCCCTCTGTGGCCAATGCGCCACTGGCAATTGCAGTCAGTTTGGCTGTGTCTTCAACCAAACGTCGATCCAAATCGGGTGCTTTAATTTGTAATAGTCTTTTACTAAGAATGGCCTAGGCCATGGATATTATTGAAACTACTACACCGAGATAAACGGTATTTGCAATTTCATTTATATCTATCGTTAAGTTACTCATTCTTATTATATACTAATTTTTAACTTATTCCATGTCTAAAACTTCTTGCGCCTGTTTTGATACCGTTTGAACTTGTTTTTGTTTTGTTTGAACAGCGGGCTTCTTTTTCAAAAACAACGCCAGTGCGATTCCTCCAATTACTAAATCACCCAAAATCAAGTTTCTGTTTCTGTTTTGGTTTTTCCGATTTTGTGCTCGCTTCGCTTGCTTCGCTTAGTTTCATTTTAGTGAGTTGCTGTTTCATCTTTTTGTTATGTTCCGCCAGGCGTTTGCCCTGCTCCACTCGTTTGGGATTTTTAACTTTGGTCACCACCTTCACAGGGCTGTTGGCTGGTGTTGGTGTTACTTGTTCTTTGTATGTTGACATCTTCTGTTATAATAGACTTATTTCTGTTGATGGCCAAATGTTTAGTAGTAATTAATGTTGCTACCAATGGTGATAAATAAACCCCGTACTTGTTACAAAGCTCGCTCAAGAAATGGCCCATCGTTCGTGATATGATTGGATCATCGTTAAAATCCTGCCTTAGGTTTTCTTCTGATTATGAATCGACGTTAAATCCCAAAAGTTTTATCGATGTAGCAATTGCCAATGGACGCGCGTACAAGCTCAAAATTGAGTTACCCAACGCTTTAACAATTTCTCTGCCGAATTTTACTTCACATTTTTTCTTGTTCTTGGTTAAAGATTCGATGTCTTTTACAGAATATTCTCGGCCTAAATATTTTTTGCTTTCGCCAGAGGCTACTACTGAACATAGTCTGTCTTTGACGTTGGGCTTGAGTTCGACTGATTCTGTTTTGACTTTTGAATCTGCGAGTTTACTTTTAATGTCATCCATTTAATTATATGATTTTCAAATTTGTTAAACGCTAGCTTAGCATGGAGGTCTTCAAACGTGTAATACGTCAAGTTAATTGCAGTAACTAGCTAACTAATTTATAGCAAACGGGCGGCTCAGTCAACAACACTGGTTTACTGTACTTTACGTCTCGCAAATGCCGTTCCAACCGATTTCGTTCTTCGTCTGGTACAACGTCGTTTTCGTCTAAACATTGATCAAAGGAATTTATATCTTTTTTGTAAAACGTTGCGATCCAGGCGGTGTTTTGGCGGAGGTCTTTGAGCACCGAATTGTACTTTTGTGTCAATAACCAACAACTGTGAAGATAGTGTCTCCCACTGAAGGCCATTTTAGTTAACGCACACGTGCTGTTTCCTTTGAATTTTTTGCGATACTTGACATATGGATCGGTAGACAAAGTGTTCACCCGTCAAAAATGTTTTTATACAAGTCGACCACTTCATTAGATTTGAGTTTTTCTCGATCTAAATCACACAAATGAACGTTATCGTCGCTATAAATCCATAGACGCTCTAAAGTAGTTTTTTTTTAAACAATGTCGGACAAATTATTACAATCGCTTCAAATGCGAAACGATATTCCCACTCCAAAAGATCCAATATCCATTTAGTTTTTCCCGAGCCCGTTTTGCCCACAATTAGGGCGCAGTGAGGTGATTTATACTTGTCCATTTATTTTAAATCCGATTTAATAAACCATACTTTTAAAATTACCGTCTTCCACAGTCAATTGCGCATTCATTCATTGGAAATTTCAGAAAAGTGTTGATATTCAAATAGTCCTTGCGAATACAATTGATTTGGTTTACCTTCGACCGTGACGATTGTTTTTGTAATGTGCGGATTATAAAATCGTTGGGGATTTTTAAGGGCCGGGTCATTGAACAAAACCAAAACGCCTTTCAAAGGTCTATGTTAATGTTCCACAACGTGTCCGATTTATTTACCGCTTGTTTCTTCCAATGAATCAGGTCGAATAAATAATACACGGAGCCTTTGTGTTTTTGCCTCAGCATTTGGGCTAGCTCTTTGTTGGTAACGACTTCGTATTCCAAAGTTAGATCTGAAATTGAATATTCAGCAGCCGTGTCGGTCGAGTTAACTACTTTATCGTTATTGTTAAAGGTGAGTTGATAAGTTAACGGTTCTTTTAAAACCCGAGGGATAAAATGGCCGTGATCCGTAAACATGGGAACGTCCAACGGAATGGCGTATCTATTTTTAAAAGCGTCGGCGATGGCTTTGTCTTTACCGTCGTTGGCAGATTCTACTGCGTCAACTGCGCCCAACCAATGACTTTTTTTGTTGCCTCCGTCATATAGCTTGGGATTTGTCGGGTAATTACTAAAATCAAATTGGCTGCGCATGTGAAATAGATCCTGATAAACGTCGTCCCTTTTAATTTCAACGAGTAAACTGTCGGTGTCGGTTAAAGCAAGCATATTCGCTCGTCGTAACGACATTTTAAAGTGTTGTAATAAAAGTCATACATGAGCATCTTTGAAAGTTTCAAAATTGTAACCCCGACGTAAATTGGTTTGTTTAGTACGACTTTTGTTTTCATCATTCCGACATAACTCATGTCACATTCTTTGAAATGCAAAACTTTCTTAAAACTTGGTTTAAATGTCATGCGTTTAAATTTTGTAACGTCAGAATCGTTGTTGTCGCGCATTAATTTTGTGTTACAACGTTTGCGAACGTTTTCCATCTTTTTACCGTATACCGCGTTATTGGCGAGTTTAAAAAAGTCTTGGTCAGTGTGATGTTTGGCTTCTTTACGTAATTTCGTGGGGGTTTTTTCGATATAGTTACGTAACCAACTACATTGCGTAAATTTCATTACACGACGTACTTGCGTCAATTTTACGCCTAATCGCAAATACAATGGCAATAGTCGATAGTGCACCACATAATCTTTTTTGGGAGCGAGCGTAGCAATGAGCTTTTTCACATTGGGGGCTTTGTTACCAAGCATCAATTTTTGTTGCGGGCTAGAACAATCTATTTAATTTTTTGGGGGGGGGCTAAAGGAAATTCGTTAAAAAGATCGAGTATGTATCCAAAATGATCTGTGGGTTTTAAACTGAGAGAAAAGTCTTCGGTAAAATTTTCTAGATTTTCTACCTATTCAAAACCTTCAAGTGGCAATGGTTGGCTCATGGCCCATCCGTAAAGATTGTTTGCGTCGAGATACAACAAATAACTTATGGGCTCGTTTGGGTTAAAATCGGCTAGATGTTTGTTATTAGCCCAGGCATATCGTTTACCACCGACGCTCGAGATGCCCCTTCGTTTGGCTTTTCAAAAAATAAATGTTTGTCAGTGTCTTCTAATTATTCAAGTTTTATGCCAGAATGTTTTAACAACGCGTCCCAAAAAAGCTCCGGCGACGTATAATAATTTGCTTGATCGAGGCTATAATTGTCGTAACACGTATTTCTAAAATTTTGAAACACATCCGCTAAAAGCAAAGTGTCTGTTTTAATGTAAAGGTCGTGGTAATCGCCCATGTTTTGACATCCAAACTCGTTCCACATTCGTTGCACATAGTGATATTCGGCATCGGTGACGCTCGACCGTCTGAGTGAGCTATAAAACAAATGCTGCGGTGGAAGTTGCGTTTCGTTAAACTTGGCAAATGAATCCATGCACTCATACGGATAAATGCCTTTCTGCATGAGCAAACTTGCGTTTTATAATTTGGCAATGTGCTCGAGTTAGTTTTTGGACACGCTTTTATAATATTTTCCAACGAAGCTGCCATAAAATGATACGAGTCTATAAATCGAAGTTGACCGAGGCTAAACAAAATGTATTTTTCGCTATTTTTAGGAATGCAAGAAATTATGTCTGTTCGATCATTGCCTCTAAACATAGCCGCTCCTTGCATAATAAGATGCGCGTCATAATTTTTAAAGTTATGAAATATCACGGGAATCGCCGTTTCGTTAGGCACGACTTGAAGTTGTAAATTGCACCAAGAGTGAGCCGCGCCTCTAAAGACACCCGTAACGTGACAATGATCCCTGACTTTGGGATTATTTGATAAAAGTTTTTTACATTCTTGACATTTATTCTTACTTTCTACCTCAATCGGGTCATCGCAGCAACATTCGTTTTTATAATAACACAAGAGGCTTTCACATATCCAACACTTTTTGGCTTCTCGGTTATTTTCTTCTTCGTGCGTGAATTTAAGCGGTTTTGGGTTAATAAAAATGTCGTTAATTTTTTCGACTTGTTCCATGAGACTCGCAACAAACACTTAACTTGCATTTGGTCCTCGATAACGTTTTTCATCCATTTTATGATTGTCATATCGTATCATTGCGTAATAAAACCGCGAGGTACGTGGTTTTGTAAACGAGACTTGTCTTGTGTTCTTTCTAAAATTGATTCAAAATCTGCATAAATCACAAACAGTGTTTTTGTTTTTGTCTAAAATTTCTAAGTTTTAGTTCGGTGCAAACTTCATCCTGCATTTCAACAAAGCAAGCTGGGCTTCCTTCCCCTCGACATTCTTTGTACTGTTTGACACAATCATCTTGCTTATAAAAGTGTATATTGCACCGATCGCATAGATATTTTTTTCCCGTAGTGCTTGTTAATTTCTGATCCTAAAAGTTTCGATTTGTCTTTAATCCAACAATAGTGGCTGTCAACAGATTCAGTTTCTTTAATGTATAGTAAATCTACGTGAGTTAATTTGTTTAATCCCGCTGGTGCCAAATTCTTTGAAATCTGTAAAATAAAACAAATCTCCTCGTTTAGCACTAAGATGTTTATGCATTGATTTTGAATTTGTTTTTTTTTTTATATCGTTATTCTTTTTCGAGTGATATTTCTTCTAATTCTTTTCGTAATATTTCTTTTTCTTTTTCGCATGATATTTGATCAGCTCTTTTAGCACCTATTTCTTCTTCTGGTTCTGGATATTCATATCCGAACACGTTAATCGTAATGTTGTTTAGTTTTTCAATTTTTGAAATTTGTGACAACGGTGTTGGGAAATCTATACCCGTAAAATCAAGACCGTCGTCTGTAGTGTAAATTGATGTTCTCTCGTTGTGTATCTTGAAATTTGGTTTATTTTCTAGCCATTGTAAGACGGTTGATGTATATTTTTCAAGCGCCGCCCCTAGACACCATCGTATACATTATTGGTCTTCATTTTTAATATTAATGACGGCTTTTTTGGCGCTGACGTGTGGTCGAGTTTGATATAACTGCTTCCGCCAATGTCGCCATACCTAACAATGTTAATATAAATTGTAGTTATTTCGTCAACGATATAGCCCGAACCTTTATTTATAAAACGTTCAATTTGTTCAATAAGGTTGTTTCTGTGATCAATCATAATTTGGTCTAACGAGTCGCGTGTCGTTACAATGAGGTTTTCTGTAGAAAATGTCCATTGTAAATATTTGTCTCGGTCGTTATCAGGTCCGCGTTCTGGGTTAAAAAGTCCCACCTCTATAGCCCATTGGAGTTTAATTTGACGACGAGAACCGATTTCTTTCTAAGCCGATACACTTTTTTTCGCGAATCAGTTTGCTATAATAGTTGTAAAATGTCATTACGTCTGCAATGGTTTGATCTGGTTTTAATTCAAAATTGACGCTATTGTTTTTAAACCTTGTGGTTTTCGTTATGTCAACTCGATCAAATTTGCCAGGACTTGTATAATCTCTTATTTGCCCATGCGACAAGACAGCTGGTAAAGTAATTAAGCATTGGCAAGATAGCTTAACTTTGTTTATGTATGGTCAGAGCAGTTTATTGCCGGATCGATAACTATCAATAGCGTGACATTTCCCGGTCGTAGGGAACCGCGAAAACTGATCTGTATGTACAGTCACTAAAGCTATTTTTTTGTTTGTCGTTGACATAATTAATCACAATGCCGAGCACAATCCCCATGCCGCATCAAATAAATGGACGAAAATACTAGAAAGGCCGATGTCCACTGCTCAATCGTTGTGATGCGCACGTTGTGAGCAGTGTTGTGCGGGCGAATCTGCCAGGCCGGTGACTCGTGCGTTCCGACCATGAACACGAAGTCATTTTGATTCACGTGGGTGTTAGTATTCGGCTGTAGCAAGGAACCAAACTAAACATAATCCCCATTCCAAATTTTTTCTTGGATTGGTTACGGGACGCACATGCCCAAATCCTCGCATACACTCGTTAGCATGCTTTCATTTGCGGCCATGGCAATGCTAC
>NW_019091489.1:170758-210272 GCF_001949145.1 Acanthaster planci | reverse complement strand
ATAGTGCACGGCGTGCTGTCTCATAGACCTCATGAATAATTCATGTTTCACTATGAAAAAAATTCGCGGCCCGATAGCATACAAGCCGTTGACCCCTACTTATAAATTACGTTCACGCGCTGCCGCATGCCCGGCCCATGCTGCATGCTGATGCCACGCTCTTCATGTACCAGTACATGGTATACCATTGGTGAGATTCATTCAGCTCACTTAAAAAGCCAGGCGAACGGTGCATCATCAGGGTAGGTTACTTGATTTTCTCCCATGGATATTTACGATATAGGTAATCCTGTTTGATTTTCTAGTAAAGTACTGAAGGTAAGAAATGAATTCAGAGCACAGTTGGGAAATTAGGCCTAGGTTTTCTGATTTACACGCCTAGCTGATGGCGTGATCAGCTCGCTGCAAGCATACATGTGCACCCGTATAGCAAGGCCTACGTGTACTACGTGCCGAACGGATATGCGGATACTGTGCTTGAGTATCACGTTACTACATTACATGTACCTGGATCTGCATTCTGGAAATGCATACCGTGGTAGTTAGACCTGGGCTAGGGGCGGGCCGGCCAGACACTGCACAACCGTTTCTAACTATATTAGCATGCTCTAAGGCACAGATGGATTTTATATGTGCAGCTAGCTGGCTCTACTAAGTGGAGCGTTTCCATTTTTCGATTTTGGACGTAGCCCCATAATAAGTAAGGCTGTAGTGGCTCTCTTTTAGAATCTGTCTCTTATCTGTCGCCACCATAACCCTACTTCAAGGCATGTCTTAAATGCCTTAAATCCAAACTGCAGGATTGTCACAAACTTTGAATCCTAATATTCTTCCGAAATGAGCTTGACTCGACAATTTTACTTACACCGGCGTACATGTATTTCTCAGAGTTTGGCCTTTCATATGAGCACCCTAAAGCTTTCCAGAATTGTAAATTTTCCGATGTATGGCGCCTTGAAAAACCCGGCCTGTACTATTAAATGCTGACCACGGGCGGCGCCATTTTGAAAATTGAAGGCAATGCTTCATGCGTCGGAATTCAAGGCACCCGACAGGCGCTCTGTATACATTTTACCATACAAAACTAGTACCTCGTCAAACTTTGTGTGACAGAGGAACAAGGAACTGATGAAATTGAATAACGTTAATATGCATGTTCTGTTTGGACATACTGTATACAAGCAAAGTGCGCGCAACTTATACTAAACAATACTGTGACTACATGAGTCATGCATCTATGACACCTCAAAACCTCAAACCTGTCAACCCGACACCTCATTCACCTATGACATTTCAAAATGGCGCCGCCCGTGGTCAGCATTTAATAGTACAGGCTGGGTTTTTCAAGGCGCCATACATCGGAAGATTTAGGATTCTGGAAAGCTTTAGGGTGCTCGTATGAAAGTCCAAACTCTGAGAAATACGCCTTTGTAAGTAAAATTGTCGAGTCATGTTCATTTCGGAAGATATTAGGTTTCAAAGTTTGTGACAATCCTGCAGTTTGGATTTCAGGCATTTAAGACATGCCTTGAAGTAGGGTTGTGGTGGTGACAGATACATGTAAGAGACAGATTGTAAAAGAGAGCCACTACAGCCCTATTTGTGGGGCTACATGACAGAATGATAATAGTGAAGTGAAAACGGTTCTCAGAAATTCCAAAGACTCACCCAAAACACCGTTATCACCACCTAGGCCCCTAACGTCTTTCTTAAATGCCGAAGGCAAACTTTTGGGGCTTCAGTGGTACTTCTGACTTCACAATGTGAAAACCCTGACCATTTTCCCTGGACATTTAGTGTCGTGGAGCATTAGTATGGCCGATCCCGTCCAAAACTGAAAAGGAGGAATAGGCCTTAATACCAATGCCCCACTTAGTCACCAAGGACGATAGAACATTGAAAGATGGGATTTCAGGGGAGGGCCTATTCATGGTGAAGGACAGCAACAGTCCGTCGAGACAACAGACTGAGCACGCAGTCCGAAACGTTGAGTATACTCCTGGTTCTCTTCAGAACCACAGATACAAGATACATATATTCCTTTGCATGGTGCTACCGCAAGCCTTTCCACCTGTTGCAGAACATTGAAACTGGAAGTTTTGTCTGTCTTAAGGACAGACCAAATGGCTTGGTTTCATATTCTTATTACATGTACTACTGATCTTACATTTGATTCGAACCAGCCAGCCAACGCCAGCAAGCTCGGTGGTCGAGTGGTTAAGATGTCTGCACTAGTAAGCAGGAGGTCGTGGGTTCGAGTTCCACACGAGTATGCTTGTGGGTTTTTTCACAAGCCTTCGGGGCATACACTGAGTATACAGTGTTTAAATACATATCGGGCAGGGCAAATGCAAAATTAACTACTGATGTAGTCGTTGGTCTTGTATCATAGTCCTGTAATACCTATTATTTCTGTTGATGATTATGAACTTTGCATTACACAACTTATCAAGGTTTTGGGGGTTATTATCCAAAGTAATCTCAAATGGGATAAAATCTGGACAGCATTGTCAAATGTGCCAACAGTAAATCCATACATATATATTAAGGGTTCTCGGAAGTCACGGTTTGCCTCATATTAATCTCATAAAAACTTTGTCAGGCCATTGATGGAGTTGTGTGCAGCTACTGAGTGGAACAGGGCACTTACCAAGCACCAGGTGACTCAGCTTGAACCAGTACAGAAATGTGCCTTACAGATTATTTATGGGGTCGCGTATATGTCATACACTCAGGCTTTATTGCATTTCAATTTAGATTCTTTGACAAATAGACGTAATCAAATTTCATTATCCTTTTTCAAGAAAACCCTTAAACACACTGACATTTTTTCTGAATTCTTTCTGCCTCAACATACTTGAATGTTGTGGAATAAGCCGTCAGTTCCTGATATCTGATGCTGAACAAAACATTACTACACCAGTGCGCTTCCTACCTTAATTCTGAAGGGAAGGAATGCCCCTCTTATAAGTTTTCTCGGCATAAATATTTGCATTGTAATTGTCTATGTGATACGTTTACATGGGACTGAAATTTTTAAGGTTACAATAATATATTTTTTGACCTGTAACTTGCAGTGGACATGTTTTAGCAATGTTCTTATGTGTGTATTGTAATGGTCATTGGTTATGTTTTAACGGTTTTCTTTTTATGTGTAAACTGTAATGGTGATTGTTGTCAAAGAATTTGGTGTTAATTTTTTTTGTTAAATCCATTGCAATGCAGTTTTGAACTGCAAAAATGGATAGAAATAAACCAATATAATAATAGTAACGTCCTTTCAAAACAAGAACAGTGTTACGTCAATTCCCCTCACGTGAAAGTTCTCAAAATTTGTGGCCAAATGCACCCCGCTACATTTTCATGTATGTTCTTCCATAGTTCCATAAAAGTACACAGGGAGTCACGAGTATCACCAGTGCAGCTCAGTGGACTGCTAGAATCATAGGTGACTTGTTCCGCTGTTGCCCTCATTGTTTTCGCAGTACAGATATTTCAACTAGGCAATTTCAGTGTGGCAGCAGTATGCTTCCATAATTCATGTGTAAGGGGTTTACATGGCTGTATAGGACAAGGGTGTGCATTGAGGCCAGGTCATATTGAACGAGTGTCATTTTTGTATGCAAAAGTAAACCCTAGAAAGATCGCGTTAATAATTGCTCGCACTTTACCCTTCTTTCCTCTGTTAACTCAATTTTTGGTCTATATTTGAAACATCCATGTACATAAAGAAATTGCAAACCAATACATACACATGTGCCTTGTGGTATTCTTGACATATGAATCCAAATTTTTATTTGCTTGCAGTAATCAGCCAGTGCAGTGACTAGAACACCGCATCACTATGGTCACCAAGGTTGGAATTAATGGGTAGGTCATCTACATTGTGTAGTTGCCTGCTTCTAAGTTTTGTTTACCATTTATGTACATGTTAGTCCAAAGAAGACAAATTCAGGCTTCGATCTTTACAGTGGCCACTGCCGCGATGCCCCAGCGAATTGCTGTGATGCCCTTTAAAAATAGCGCGTACCTTTCGGCTACATGGCCGACGTACCCCTCTTCAACGATCAGTAGGCCTACATGTATTTAAAGTTGCTTTTAACTTTTAAGTTACGATTTAGTGCTAACATTGCTGTTAACCACCGGCAGCTGCACTGAGCACTATGTTTTTTTACGGACTAGTTTTGCATGGCCCTGTAGACAACATGGCACTGTATGACAACCATATCAACGTAGTTGAGTGGTTGGACTCTAAAAACGTGGCATCAAATTACTTTTATACGTAGACTGATTACAAGTCGTGGCACATAATTACACATTCTGCACTGATTGGATTCTGTACATTACACATACTGAGACCGAGTCACTTATTTTGGGATTGCCAACAGAAGTACAACCCAGTTAATTTTTTTCTTCTCTATTTTACTGGTACTCACACGGGCGCTGAGCATGACAGTTGGCTTTTATTAGATAAATGTTTGTGACCCAGTGATGGACTTGTTTGAATTGCATTGTTTTTGAGTAATTACACTGATTTTTGAAATACAGTGTTGCCTTTATGACATCATGAGAAGTAATAAGACACAATGCTAAATGGTAATTAAAAGTTAGTACAGTAGTACTTAATTTTATTTTTACAATTGAAGCAGACTGCTCAGCATGTGAACAGAAACAATGAAAGTTGCCAGTTGTATTTAAACACCATGTCGAAATTGAAGGAATGTCTGTTAAAGTCATCCACAAGCATGATAAGTAAACATTTCAAAGTGGCCTTGGTGCCCTTTGGTTTTTGGGAGCATTCAAGGCCAAGTGGTTTTGACCCTTTGAGGCTTAAGGTTGAAGTCTGCAAATTTACTGTACCAGTACATGTAGACTAAAGTCAAGAATTTTCTGCTTTCTGAAAGTCAAATTCTGCTTTCTTCCGCTTTCCGAGTTTTGTGTACAAAAACTGTTTGTACTTACAATATACCAGTATGTACAGTACTGTACTGCCTACAGTCATCATACATTGTACATCTACAGGTATCTTTGGCATAATGATACATGTAGGGCCTACACGCACCATGCCACTGTGATCTTGGACTTCTTCCCATCCCTATTGATTTATTCATAAGCCGTGAGACGTCTGGGCACTTTGCAGGGAACAGGGACCGGTGTAACGTGTGATCTCCGCGGTGCGGAGCTGGAGGAAATCAATACCAATTTCTGCGATATCGCAAAGGAAAAACAGTAGGGAAAACGCTATCAAATGTTACTTTCAAAGTGAGTTAAACAGTGAAAACGAGTTGTCATTCCTAATTTGGGTTCATATTTATTTGATTAATTGTGCAGAAACAAAAAAAAATATTTATTTGTTTCATTTATTTTTTTTTTTACCGAGAATGTTGTTTTCTGCTTTCTACCCCCAAATCCGCAATTTTTGCAGATTTTCCACAAAGCGGAAAATTCTTGACTTTATTGTAGATTATTTTTCATTCCCAAGAATCATTAGGATATAGCATCCGGAGAAGGTACTGTTCCATGAAGCTAGAATTTAAGTTACTTGTAATGCGAGCACTGCAGCTTAAACTTAACAGTGTAAATTATTTTGTTTCAATTTTTTTGTCAGATTTGGTCGCATTGGCCGGCTGGTATTACGAGCTGCCCTTCAGAAAAATGATATCCAGGTTGTAGCAGTTAATGACCCCTTCATTGATCCTGAGTACATGGTAGGATAATAAAATATGTATTTAACTTGTGTGGAGAGTGGCATGCCATGCTCACCATTTTAAGGCCGTGTTCCTACTTCAATTGGGAAAAGATGGATCGTGATCCAGCATTTTGGTGTGATCGTTATTTTACCGCAACAAAACCGCAAGTCACGTTCTCACTTACGCTTGATGCACCTTTTCAGATGGAAATGTCAAGTAGAAGGGTCACAGAGTTCAGTATTACGCATGTGCTAGCTCGCTGAGCATGCGCTCTGTGGCAGTGTGGCATGTTGGGACAGGCCCAATTGCATGCATGTGACCATTACGGTGGTTTGATGTTCCAAGCTTTCGACATGGAGGAAGAAATCCAAGGGTTTCTTAGATGCAGACTTCCACTGATGTGGTGACCTTGAATCAGATGGAATGTTCAGCCTAGTACATTGTCTCTTCAAATTTTGCTTCTGTTATTGATACTCTATTACACGCTGCAGGTTACACACTAACACGGAGTTGGTTTTTGATGAAAAGCAAGTAAACTTACATGAATGAAAAAAGTTAAGCGAATGAATGTGCAATGAATATTGTGAAAGAGCTAGGAACACATCGGGGCATGCAGGCATCGGTGACACATTTTGCTAGCCCGTAGTTCAGCGGTTGTTTATAGTGCCTGCCTTGCGTGTTAAAGATATTTACATAAGCTTCACGCCAAAAAGTATATTTCTTTGTTCATCAGACCGCAAAAGTTTCGCGCGACACATGCACGAATGCATGTTGACAGGTCCGATGGCTGGATCAGATCCACCTTTTGCATTCCCATCTGATCATGATCCACCAATTGCAGGATCTGATTCACCAATTAGGGGATCTGATCCGGCAATTTGGCAAAAGGTAGATTAGATCCCTCAATTGGTGGATCAAGTGGGAATGTGGTGTAAGAGTTAAAGTAAACTTTCAGTGTGTCTGTAAATATCATCAGCTGTTGAGCTTGTGCCTGCTTTAGTATCAAGGCTAGGGCATATCATTGTACCGTGCATGTACTCCCTAAACCCACCAACAGACCCTCCAACTGTTTCCGATTTAATCGGAACTGTTCTGAATTTTAAGTTTTAAAAGGCCTAAAATACAAATGTTTACATTTTCCAATTTTCAGGTGAAAAAAATTGTGAAAAAAGTCTTTCAAATTTCCGCGGAGTATCTAAGAAGTTCATTCGTCCTCATCCTACGTCGACATCATATACCCACACACCGGTATGTGCTGGTTGTGCCCAAATCGCTTGGCTGCGCCTCCAATTTATGTATGGGTGTATGGAAAGTGGGTGCAGCCACAACCGTACCTGTAGATTCATGTGTAATTTCAAGCCACAGCCAAGTAATACAGATGCTAACTTCTACTCCATGGGCTTCTGTGCGTCACTTTGAACCTAATAGCGTGGCAAGCTCATATGAATGGGAACAAGGTTGACGTGTTGGGGACAAAAATGAATGAAATGATGGCACCATTTATTTCTGTGTGTCTCCCCAAAAACTCTCTCAATTTACATTTTGTCATGTGTATGAATTAAAACAATTTTTTCCAAATTTATTTTTGTATGCATGGTCCAATAATTATGGAAAAAGAAAAATGGAGATTCCAGTATTGCCATTTATGAACAAGAATACATGTACATGTATTCATAACCAAAGTGCCATGTTGTATTTGGAAACGGATAGTTCCTAACGCATGTACACGTGATGATTGGGACGCAGTGTCACGAATATGTGAATAGCCCTACATGTACTTTGAGTATGTGCTGTAATATGTGCAGTATACGATATTGGTTGCAAATGTGTGACATCTACATGTATACTTGTACAGTTTACAGTGAACTGGAGTGGGAGCAGTGAAGTGGCATATAATACGAGCAGTTGTTAGAGCAATGCAATTTTTGTCAGTAGCTGAGTGATTCTGCATTGAATCCTTGAAATCCATTTATTCATATACTGGTACATCTTCACTTAAAGTCTGCATACCTTGAAAAGAGGCAGGCTCTCCTCAAAAAAGTGCTTTTGTGCAAGTGTCTTGGCCAGTAGAAACTGCTGCACTAATCTGTGTGTGTCATGCAACTTCATGTGCAGAAGCAAACTTGGAAACTCGTAGTATTAATTAATTTGGGGCACATGTATGGCGAACAAAATATTTCAAAGAACGCTGACATACGTAGACCCCAGTACTAGTCTGTCGTCTTTCTGTCACCCAAGTGTCATACACTTTCATACTGTACACACACCATCCACTTTGTTAAGTACATGTACATGTTCAATAGCCCCCAAAAAGACCTTATAGCATTGATTGTCAAAAACAATAACATCATGATGAAGTTGTCATGTACACGCTCTCAAATGTATTCTTTAGGCCCATCTCTCTTGAACTACAGGGACCGATTGGGTTCAAACTAAGTACATGTACATGTACTTTATATAATAAAATCAGGATGTGTTTAGTTGTAAATTGGAGTTACATGTATATATGTATGTACATTTACATGTGCACTGTACATGCATGTCATGAATTTATATAAATGTACATGATATCGTCAAGGTGTAGAACACGTTTATGACAGACTGGTGCAGTCATTATTAGGCTGTGAGAATTATCAGTGGCTGTTTTCATGTTCACTGCTATCAGTCTTTAAGTTTTCTGGAATTGACTTTGAAAACATTTGTGCAGTATCATGTCCATGTACAGTACTGCATGGAGCAGTACATGTACATGTATATTGTGGAAGTGTACCTGTACATGTAAGTCTGAACCTCATCAAAATCTTATTTACAAACACTGGTACTGTACTTGTGACTAATACATTTATACGTGCACAAGTATGTAACAAGGACTTTTTCCATATGTTCTTATTCCAGGTTTACATGTTCAAGTATGACTCTACCCATGGAATGTTTGAAGGCTCAGTTGAATTTGATGGTGGTGACATTGTTGTTAATGGAAAACACATCAAAACTTATTCAGAGTAAGTTTACAGTTTCTTTAAGGTTGAATTTTTCAGTTTCTTCCATCTTCTGCTTTTGGGTGCTTGAGAGCTGGTTTTTGTATTTGATATTCTTCAGTCATGTTTCTAGTGCTGCAAGTAAGCTCCTTATTTCAATTTAGATTTGGTTATGGTGTGGTTTGGAAATTGTCAGCCAAACATTGGTTCAATTTGGATTTTGACATACAAGCGTGCCATATTATCTGCACATGGGTCTTTCTTTTACTATGGGGGCCAATATGTACATGTATTTCAGGGACATCACAGTTATCATGACCATTTAAAACAAGACCAGTTTCACTTTCCCGTTTGATTTTCATATTTATAATTTGCCAATTAATATGTGTTGATTACAATGTACATTAAATTCATTTACATGAAAAAATGTTGATTTACACACTTGCAAGGGAAAAATCTCATCATTTTTCACTTGCAAGTGGTATTCTGTGTGATATTTTTGATGACCTGTTTCATAAGACATTTCATACCACTGGCAAAACAACAAATTGTTTATTTTCTAACTAAGCTACATGTATCAACAGAAAGGTAAATTATGATATCGGATAAATGATGAAATTCATTCTAATGAAAATGTTACATGTCAAATAATTTGCTGCACCACTGCACAAATTGAGTCTGTACACGTCAAGTAGTTATTCAAAGCAAAAATCATTTACGTTTATTACATGAATGTATTATCAATTACATAACATAAAGTTTTGAATTCTAGACAATTTTGAAATTTTGACCACCATGTCACACATTTGGCCCCCTATTTAAAAGAAAGACCCACATGCATCTGTAAGTTTATCTTTGAAGTAAAATGTTTTAGGAAAGTTACGGTCTGACATAAGACTGAGTTTCTGAACATTTCAACGACCGGAAGGCTTGACTCAAAAAAAGCTGAAAAGGCTAGCTTGTACTGGTTTTACAAGAGTGTAGCTGGGAAGGGTAACTTTGATTCACCAGTGGCATCACTTCAGAATGTGTTCCTGTCTGTTCTCTTGAATGAGTGGTTCAAAGGGTGTTACGTTGATTGTACATGTACGTTCCTTCGCATGTGAGAACAGCAGCACTACATCAAAGGTACAAAAAACATGTGCACAAGCTGTCCCTGAGTCTGTCGGCTAAACAAGTGTCAACAGTGTTTGGTCCATTTCTCCGTCTTAATAGCACTCATGCTGACCCTTTGATGTTCCGACTTCTTACATATTATCCCTTTTTGCTTAAAATTTCCTGGTTTGAGAACCACTGAGGAGGGAAGGATTAACATTTTTGGGTGGCTGGGTGCTCGGAATAAAAAATGTGCAGTCGTGCAAGAAAAAAATAAAAAACCCTCATGGTCAGATTTGGATAGAAATATGCTGAGGAGGAAAGAATGAAGATAATTTCAGAATAAGGAAAAAAATGTGCACTGGTACAGGAAAAAATAAAAACCACACATAGTCTTGGTTTAGACAGAAGATAAATGAGGAGGAGGAAAGAATGAGAATATTTTAAAGGGTTGGGATGGATGCTCCGAACAAAAAGTGCAGTGATGCCAGGAAAAAATGAAAACCACATTTGGCTAGGTATGGATAGAAACTGAACGCCGAGAAGGAAAGAATGAATATATATTTCGATGGGTCGGGATGGATGCTCCAATAAAAAATGCAGTGGTGCCAGGAAAAAATAAAAACCACAAGTGGTCAAGGTGTGAAAAAAGAAATGCTGAGGAAGGAAGAATTAATATTTTTTGCAGGTTGGGTCCTCCGAATAAAAAATACAGCGGTGCTGGGAAATATATACAAATTATATGTGGTTTAGGTTTGAATGGAAAAGATATGCGGCAGGTTGGGTCCTCCCTAAAAAACGAGCTGTTGTGAAGAAGAAATAAAAACCTCATGGTCCAGGTTTGGATAGAGAAATGTTGAGGAGGGAAGAATTAATATTTTTGGCAGGTTGGGTGCTGAGGGTGCCAGGGAAAATTAAAAACCACACAGGGTCTAGGTTTGGATAGAAAATGCCAAGGATGGAAGAATTCATGTTTTTGACCAGGAATTGCCAAGATGGGCTGTCAATAAGTAGACCAACCAAGTCTGCTGGAACAATTGTAATACATGATGGTTGGTCAGCTGTAAATCTTTGGTTGGATGGAAGCCCCTCAGAGATTTTATTTGGAATATTTGTCTGAACAAGAATGAATGGGCACTGAATTTTCTCATTAAAATGGGTCTTACAGTACATAGATACTTTTTTAAAATTTACTTTTTTCCTCAAAATACTTGACCATCGTATTGTACTAAAATACCATCACTGACCATTACATTACATACTGTCATTTCTCCCATCAATACGAGGTGCACAGCTGCATTTTTGGGTGAAAAAAAAGAACTGACATTAGGCAGACATCTGACCGCTTGCATTCGTCATCCGAGTTATCACCCCAAGCAAACTGCCAGCTGCTTCGGATATTTCTGAATGAAAAGTTTTCCATGACAGTAAGGGTTGGGCATTTAAACGTTAAACTGTTTCAACAGAAAAAATGAAATCCGTTTAGAGATTTTTCTAGAAATTAAATGGAACTACAGTAACTGTTGAAGATTTCACAAAGATCAATTGACGCAATCTGTGTTAATTTTTATTTTCAATAGATGCTGCAAAAGTCTAAACACTTCAGGAACTCTCGATAATTCAGTCTTAGCGCTGGCAAGTCTAGCCTAAACCCTTAAGTACACTTCCCAAGATGTGATTTGTCTTAACATCGAACAAAAATATTTAACTGTTTTAACCACTTCCTGCCGGGGACTCCGGAATTAGAGACGTATGGTTTGTATACGTGGCCGGGATCTCCGAACTCAGACAAAGGAAACAGGGCCCTGTAACAAAAGACTGTAGTCCAAACAAAAGACCAGGCTGTTGGGAATTATCGACATTTTTCCCTCTCAAAAGTGGTGATAATCCAGCCTTGTTTTGAAACCGTATACAAGGGTTTGGGGCATTGAGAGCGAGCGGATTACCACCAGGGACAAAAGCGGTCTACCGCCCCAGCGATGAGCCACACAGCACCGCTGCACGCTAATCTAGCCCCTATTGAAAAGAGGTCAGCAGTGGACTGAGCCAGGTTCGTGACAAAAGGCAGTTATACAACACTGCACAATCTGGGTTCTTTTTACAAGGATGCAGGCCTGGCTGAAATACTCGGGCGTCAATGAAGGCCACCTGTCAACTTAGAGTAGTGCCTAAAGATTACTTCGTGCGGCTGTGAAAGTCCGTTAAATGAAATGATGAATTTTTGAAGAATTTTGAAAACGGAAAAAATGATAGGCATGCCGGCCCAGCATCATCAACATTGAAAAATGCCCCGGCGTGAAGTGGTTAATACTTAATATCATGATTTTTAACTGACTTAGATGCCAATACACCAAAAAATACCCGGGGAATAAATGATTACTTTAAAGTGGCTTTGCAAATCCTGATGACAAAAAAATTTTAGAATAAATCTACGCCAGCTCTGCAGGAAAATAAATCTTCTGAGGAGTGATTGACAGCTCTATTGCTCCATTAGACACAATGTATATATTTGAAGTCTTTGGGTCTGGGTCAGTATCTCTGAGGATGCCCCTATTTCTAGGATGACTTGCTGGGCAGAAATGTCGATTGTAAATCCTCAGCCAATTAATGAGTTGATTCTTTGCGAGCAAAGCAGCAATTGGGGGGATTGTTACTGGTACACTTGCACATTGCCACTGTTGCCAAGAAACAGTAGTACATGGGAAATCCTGGCCATGCTGCCTGGCCAATAGCCAGGCTTTGTTGTACAGCCCTGGATAATTAAATAATGTTCCTTCACCTCCTTCTCTTGACATTAATTTATGGACAAATAGCCTGCATGTGCTGTAGACATTTTCCAGGCCTCAAAATTAAAAAACGACTTCTTCCACAAAACATTTCATCGATTTGGATAACATATTCTACTGAATGGGCCAACATAATATATTTCTCATAATTACATAGTGATAAATTGCATTCATCTCCCCTCCGTTCTGTCTTTTTTTTTGAAAGTCACATGTCACCATTAATAGAACATTAGCGTACACTCAGATAATCACAAGTGTTGTTGTTGAGCTACATACGTGCGTTAAAGGGTATTTGAAATAAAAAGCTCTAATATCAAGAAAACGTTCGTAGGAGTTAATAGAGGGCGAATCATTCACTAACTCTACAGTTTTAATGTCTACCCTGTAAACAGCAACCCTGAAAGGGAAAAATTATTTAGCGTGACTCCGCTCACAAAAAACCCACAGTTAAGGTGATGACGTCATTGGCCGAACAAAATAGCTCACTAATCGCATGTCCGTGTATACACACGTACATGTACAAACGTAAACGTGTCCACAAGACTACCATCAACGAAAAACATGTCGGAGCAAATAGTTTCGTCAGAATCATCGTCAGACAGCGACGTAGATCGTGATCTTTCTGATAGATCATATTGTAGGATGACAACAGAGACGAGGCTGGCCAGATACTGCTGTATATGTATGAGCCAGAGGTTGACAGCGAAAGCGACGATGGCGATGGTGAGCATGAAATTCCTGGTGTGGACTTCGTCAATGAAGGACGGCTCAACAACTGGTAATTTTAACCATGTGAAGATCACATTATAAATGTTATTTTGTAAAATTGTAAGGGAACCAAGAAATTGTTTCGCTGAAAACTGTTAAGGCGTCGTTTCACCACGTGAAAAAGCGTAGAACGAGGCCAAGTTGTGAAAGTTTAACGAGATGTTTTGCAGTGAACAACTTGCGTCGGGAAAAGATGGAGATCGGATACAACATGTAGTGTTTTTATACAGATGGTGAACATGTACATGTAATGTACGTACAGTACAGGTATGTGCATGTTTTTTATATTATGACATGCATGTGACATACATGTACATCGTTTTTAAGGATAAAATGTGCCCATTTTGCTGAAGCAGATAACAAGTTTTTCAAACGAATTTTAGGATCTACTATACCATGAGATAAAGCATGCAATATTGTCTTCTATGACACCTCACCCCCAGATTGTGCTTGATTTTAATACATGTAGTTTTATTCGCCAAATTCAGTATGTACATGTACAGTCAAATTAATTGAAAATCAAAAGTGATCCATATAAATAAAACAAATTACATGTATTCCATGCTGTTAGAAAAGCTCCTAAAAGAATAATGAAAAGTAGGGTTACAAGGGTACGACTTGTCGTGTTTACAAGTTGACATGGGTACAAGTTGACCCAGTTTCAGCTTTAAAAGCCTGCAGTATTTTGTCCCATGCTTTCTCTTTTTTAACTTTCATTTCAAGGTATGTGTAGGCCTACCATATATGCCATACCTACCGTCATCTGCTCTTGAACACCATGAAAACAAGAAGTACAGCTCATACTGCTCCATCTGCAGTGACGAGGAATAAGACCAAGATGAAAATAAAACTAAATCTACATTCCCTTCTGCCATCTGCAAGTGAAATCCGAGAGTGTCCTCATCTAAAACCCCTGCAATCACAAGGTACTATAAAGAGGAGGTACCGGCTCTGTGTACAAGCAAAAAACATGAAGTAGCACAGCAAAACGAAAGAATAAGAAGTGGGCAACACAGACTGCTCATGACTGAAGAACATAAACTAGGAATAGGGAACTTGCCAAAACACGAAGGAGGTACTTCAGGGAGAAGAAAAAAGTTGCTGCAGCCACACAGCCAGTTTCCTCTTCACAGAGCCATGAAGACAATGAGCAACCTCAGGTGACGACTCGTGCTGCCAAAGAGAAAAATCATTAAGTGCTTGAAGAGCAACGATAGAAGAAGAGAGAAGCTAAAAAGAGAGAGCGAGCCAAAATGTCTACTCGTAAAAAAAGATTGGTGAGGGACAAAAACAGTATTAGAATGCAGAAAAAAAAGTGAAGTGAGAGAGACAAAAAGAACAGAATTGCAACATGGCATCATAGAAAAGCAATGAGCCATCCTCATCTAAAGCTGCCGCAGAACTTGAGAGTATCTACAAGTGCCTAAAAGAAACTCAAAAGGACCTGCGTAAGACACACACAGCATGTAAAAATCTGAGAAAAAAAATTTTCTCTTAAACTTCACGTCTGAAATATCCAAGAGGTACATATTAAAACGGAGCATTGTCAGGCACAACTCTCCGTCACTGCCCTTGTCAAAGCAAATGCAGGAATGATGCTACGCCATGTCATGTAGAGGACAACATCAAGGACTTTTATATAAGCCTGGATGTGAGCTCCTGTCTGCCACACAAAAAGTCTGTTGGGAAAACCTTGTAGCCAAAGTATGTGATATAATCCAGTGCGCCTGCTGCTTATGCCAAGTAGAAGAAAGAAAACACTGCAAAACTTGGCCTGACAAAATTTGCACAGCTGAGACCTGGCAATGTTTTGACTCAAAAACACACCAGACTGAATCAGTGCTTGTGTGAATACTGCACAGATATCGAGTTGAAGCTCAAAGCTATCAACCAGTGTGCAATGAAGCATAACCAGCTTGAGGTGAAAATCTCCAATAAGTACCACGCAATAGACTTAACATGCTGCTTAAAGGAAAACACAGCAGAATTCTTCAAGAAACACTGTGAACTCTGCCAGTGCAAAGATCGTCAATAGCCTGGAAGCTCACCTGTGTGCTGTAACTCAATGTAATGGCCAAGAACAACTTGAATGGATGAAGTGGGAATTGGTGTATGGTACCGGAAAAGGTAAGCGGATGGCTCTGACATTAGAAAGGGGTAGTCTTGATCTTGTGGCAAGTTTGATGGATGAGATGGGGCCATTCGCTCAACACATGTTCACTTCATAGTGGCAACACCTTCAGTACTAAGCAATAACGAGCAAAATAGCAGAAAACAATAATGTGAAAGCTGGGGAGATAGATGTGGCAGGAGGGTCTGCAGGGGAGGAAGAACACCTTGAAAGGACAACATCCCCATACTGCTGATGCCATTGACCAAGGTACCGATGAACTGTGAGATATGCGTAATTAATCCAAATCTTGAATACCTCCATGAGATATGAAAGCTCCTTTTCAGGCCAGGCCATGTATGTGGACGTGTACATGTTCACTTTTTACAAGACAAACACTGAGCATACAGTGTTTATTAATATATACGTTGGGTATGGGCAAAACCCGTTATATAAATGTAAAAAGTTAAGGAGTAAAAAAATGTAGAGGACTGAGAATTGCAGAAAAAGTCTAAGTCTACAATAATTCACAGGATAACATCATCAAAACGTCATTGTCACATTCCCCGGTTTCCCACCCAGAAATATAACCTTAGGTAGTTGTCTAACACAAGGTAGGACAAGATACATGTATATTTCCAAGATACCAGATTTATCTTTCTAAGTGGAAGTTACATGTATGCGCATTTATTTACATATTCAAGGATCTTTGTTCACCATTACAAATATTAAATTATTTAAGAACTTCATTCTCTTGATTTGTTTTCAATACGTTTCTTCCTAGGCTTGACTCATTGCCTCAGGTCCACAATACGTAGCATCTCAAATTTTACAACTTGTTAAGTATTATCTGAGGATACTGTGAGCGTCCATCTGCTTCAGCCAGTCAACCTGCCTCTGTAGCAGTTGCAGCATCTCTGGGCCGCGGTCACGACATTCTAGCCAAAAGGGGTACTGGCTCTCCTTGAATGTGCCGCTAACCCTCGCCCGACTAGCTCCTGCTACTCAGTTTCTCACAGAGGAGCCCTATCAGTGAATAATTATGAGTGATCTCCCACATTAAATATCCAAAAAGGAGTACTGAAGTTATACTTCCAATACGTTGGGCATACGGAATTATACAATCATAAAAACCATACAAACGTAACTGATATGACAAACCTTGGAAGAGTAATTTCCCAACAATTCACCTTGTGACAACATCCCCTGCTCAAGAGAATTACTCTTCAAAGCTTTCCAGATAATTATTTTGTTCTGAAATCCAATCCCTCAATGTGATTACTTTTCCTATATACAGCATTATCTACAACAGTAGAAGTATAATCTGTTAATTCAACTCACTTAAAGTTGAGTACTTTTTCTCAACTGTGATCATACTATCAAGACTTCATCGCACATTTCTCCTGGACACCTACATGTACTTAAAAAAGCAGCCCCAATGTTATCACTACCCTTGATGGCCTTCACAGTGAATCTACATGTATATTGTTGGAGGCTGAGTGCCCGCCGCATGACTTGCCTATTGTAAACCTTTGTAGATATCAAGTATGCCAACGGGTGGTGGTCTGTTTCTACGACAAATTCCCCTTCCGTACAAGTACATGTGGAATTTAGAGATTGCCCAAACCAAAGCAAGACATTCTCACTCTATGATAGCACAGGCATGCTCCCTTGGCAAGAGTTTGTGACTTGTGTAAGATATGGGAAATAATGTGTTGCCTTCTTGTTGCATGAAAACATCCCCTAGGGCTACATCAGAGGCATCAGTCCTAAGAATATATGATTTATTGTGATGTGGCAGGTGTAAGACGAGTCACACTTTCAAAGTGGCATAAGCATGTTCATGTGCTCCATCCCATTTCACATGATTTGGATTTCCTTTCTTGGTCAGATCTGTAATCGGTACTGCTATGGCTGAAAAATTTGGTCTAAATCTACATGTACATGTAACTTCCTTTTTTGTTCTTGGAGCAGATGCATTTGAAATTTGTGTCATCTTCTCTGTCAGTGGCCTGTGACACCGTTTCCTACAATATGGCCAAGGAAATCAAAGGAATCATACTCGACCATACACTTTGTGGGTTTGACCGTCAGGTTTGCCTTGCGCAGCCGGTTCAAACCTTTCCAACTATTGCTGTGTGCTGATTCCAAGTATCCGTGTGTATCAGAATATCGACAATGAAGTTCACGATGTGCGGAATATTCTCAAGCAATTTTTTCATCATACGTGTGAAAATAGCCAGTGCGTTTACCATTCCGAAAGGTAACACTAAATTCATACAGACCCTCGGAGGTAATGGACATTGTCTTATCTTTGTCTGCATTGGTGATAGGTATTCACCAATACCCTTTCGTGAAATTTAATTTCGTGACGAATTTTGCAGTGCACACTTGCACCATAAGGTTTTCTAGATTTGGGATTTGTTCAGGATCACAAACGGTGATTTGGTTTAGTTTCCGAAAATCTACACAAAAATTTCTGAATTGCACATGTTTCTGCTTTGCCAACTCATGGTCTTACATCAAGAATTTTGAAAAAAGTTATTTTGTTCAGGAGATTCATCCAAAAGGAATGTGGAAAGAAGGAAATTTAAAAAAATTACCAAAAAATTTGGTAATGACGACATAATTTCCATTTATAACACTGCTCGATCTGTGTCTATGCCAAGTTCAACCAGATCAGGCATACAGTTCTGTAAACATAGATGTAGGCCCTCAAAAAATTAAACTTTCAGGGCATGTTATATAACTTTTGGTGACATCATTATGATGTTGCGCATTTAGGCCCATCTTTGTCTCAAAGGTCTTTCATTAACGGAAGAGAAATGCTGTTTGAAGTGAATACATTCTTTTCTGAAAAACAGCGAGAAGAAGACTAAAAAACATCTTAACCTTTTCTGCAACTTGTAGAAAAACCGGAAAAGAAAAAACAAAGGCATAAGGAAAGAAATACATGTACTTGCTTCTGCAAGTTGCCAATACAGCTAAAAAATTTAATAATCCAAGAGTCTTTTCATTTGTTGCCTGAAACAGCTAATGAGTTGAAAAAGGTTTAGTGTAGTTAAAACTTGACATTTCAAAGCAGTAAACCGTGAACCAGTTTGAGGTAAACAAGTTTTCAAAGGATCTATTTGCTATGTTTTTAATAAATATGCTGCCTGGGAACCCGGGTTTGGGTACCTTGGGTTTACACGCAAAGCCGTGCTGCCCAAGATTGGACAAAAGAGTTGGGCCTTGTAACAAAAGACTGTACTTGGAACAAAAGACCAAGCTACATGGGATTGCCAGCATTTTTTAAGTTGTCAATAGCGGAGGAAATCTGTCACTGTTTTGAAAGATTATCCACTGTTTGTGGCATTCTGCTGAGTGGATTACAACCAGGGACAAAAGCACTCCAACGCTCAAGGAATGAGCGATACAATACTGCTGCACATTAATCTGGCCCCTATTGAGAAAACGCTAGTACTGCTTCTTTCGGGAACAAAAGAAACTGACGTAACATTACACAATCTAAGCTCTTGTTACCAGGCGGCAGGCCTGGCCAAAATAGAGAGATCCCAATACGATGCTTTTAGTAGTAGGGATAAGACAGTTCTGCGCCACCCCCTTTTTCACCCCGTTTCTCCCTTTTCACTCACCCGCGCTGGGGTTTCCCAATTCACCCACTTTGACCCTACATCTGCACAAACAACCCCGGCGCTTCTACTGCACAAACAATTTGGCTCTCAAACAAAGAAAAAGGGGATTTCCCGGTCGCTACAAGTCTCGACTTTCCTGGCCTGAACTCGTGACTTCTACTTCAAGCGTGGCTCTGTTCAAAGCAAAATGTACTATGTTTACAACCGCCTTAAGTAAACGGACTATATATAAAAATAACAATATTTAAAAAACATGTCAAGTCAAGTCGATAGAAAAAATGAGAAAAAATAAATAGAAACTATATAAAAGTCAATTAAATTACAAATCAATTGAACCTCGGTTATTCTTCGGAATAACTCGGGTTGTTTTTACGTCACTCGTTCCTTAAATAATTAAACAACATATGAATAACAATGACATACGCAGAGAGTTACCACGTACTCGGTTACGAACCTAAATGGCCAACCCCGCCACCATGACCAGAAAAAACATGTGAACATGACATGTTTGCAATGGACGACAGTTATGTTTGTAGAATTTGCGGTCAACTTTTTGGTTGGGTTCCTTCATACACCCCTGAAGAGATGAGAGATAGATATTACCATCATCATGTTTGGAAAAAATGCCTCCCACGAAAATCAGAGAAGACTTTGAGAGAACTTAAAATTGAATTGCCCTGTGAACAATCGGGTCGCATAGAATACATGTATGTGTTAAATCGAGTTTTAGATAGCAAGATATCTAGAGCTAGACCGTTTAGGGCTTTAATCGTGGTATGTTATCAAGAGGCAACCGGAGAAACGATTTAAAAGTAAAAGATCTGTTTCAAGTTTCAGATAAGTATTGGAAAAACGCCCTCAACAAATTAAACCTAGCCAAACAAAATTTCCAAAAACGTATAGATTGCTAAACAAGATTTTTCAAAACGTATATAATAAAATGGAGGCTCACACGTTTTACTTGACCAAGAGCGAGCAGACATTTAAATTGAAAGATGTCATTAAAAACAACAAAGGCGACAAAGTCGTCCAAGTAAAGAATATTCAGTTTGAAGCTGGATATTTTAACGTAACAAACGCGACTGAAATTGGGTGGGATACAAACTTGGACTGTAGGCCCGCGGGGGTCCATGGCGAACGACCGCCTGGAATACCTTCAGAGGAAAGAACGGAAGTATCTCCCAATTCAGAATTAGTAAAAACAGCTAAACCCAGATTGATCCAAGCAAATAAAAGAGGCACAATAGCAGAAGAAATCAGAATCATCGCTGAAGAAATTAAGCAGCTAAACTAAGAAATCGCAACTTTAGAAGAGCAGTTAAACCAAAGACGACCATTAGAACCGCAAGCTCGTTTAGCTTACTATATCGGCGGTAAAAAAGTCAAATCAGTTTCATTGCTCGAGGGGCAGAGACGAGCCTTTGATGAAATTTATGAAGGGAATCCCCCAACTCGACCTACAACAAACAACCTCATACAACCCATGAGACCCAGAAGAGAATTAACTAAAAGACTTTTTTGATGGGGCTAACAGAACCTATATACGATAAACTTCATTCTCGAAGCTCATCTCAATCATTACCCGAGGGTCAAAGAGGAAGCATCATGGTATCTCCCGGTTATTATGACATGGACTGGTTTGACTTTTTGTTAAACTCGATCCCAGGCGTTTCTTTTAAGGTTCTCAGAATCTAAAAGGGTGACTGTGGCCATTACTGACTCCAATCTCAAGTTGTGACTAAATAAAGAAGTGTCTAAGCTATTGAACTTACCCAAAATAAAACTTTTACCCAACGTTATTTATGAAGGCAAGTAAGATTTAAACCCCTTGAAACTCGCGTTTATTCATTGCAAACAATTAAATACATTTGACACTTTTTATAACGGGCAGTCTTTAGACTTGCTATACGTGATTGCTACCGAACCTTGCACCTCAACACCCGTGATGTGTAAAACATGAATTGACTTTTTCTGTTAAAAACGATCGAGGTGAGCTCTTAAATAATATCTGCAAAATTTTAATTGCGTTAGACATTTTTTAAAATGCGTATATAATAAAAAGATGACGACTAACATTTACCCAGATTTGACTCTAAACTCGGCAGAACAAGCAGAGACTAAAATTTACCGCCTTCGAAAGATCGAAGAAATTAAATCCCAGATTCAAAGAGAACGCGATGTGCGGAAAGCTAGCTATAAAAAGATCAAACGTATACTCACTGCACTCGGTTACGTAGAGTACGGAGTAGAAGTGTTGGGCGCGACCTCAGCAGCCATTGGCATCCCCGCTATTTTGGGCGTCGGTACTGGGCCCGTCGGACTTGTGATGGAAGGCATTGCTATTGGTGCGTTCGGTGCCTACGTGGTGCGAAAGTACGCCACTCGCCGATTAACTCACAAAACCAAAAAGCACGATCAAATTCGAATGTTGGCAGACTCCAAGCTAAACACCATCGAGGAATACGTATCTCAAGCGATTGAAGACGGTGACATATCCCAGGAAGAATTTGTACTGATTTTATCCGAACTAAAAAAGTTCGATGAAATGAAAGAAAAGATCAGATTACATACGTCTATAAAATTACAAGAAACCAAATCGACGAGTAAAGAGGACTTTGAACGACAAGTAAACGAAAGAGCGGAAGCGCTAGCAAACGAACGGGCGGCGGTTTTTAAAAAAGATCTTATGAATAAACTTGGCAAGTAAGTTTTACAAAGTCGGTTAAGTATCAGGAACAACCATCTGCTTATCAAGCGAGTGAACCGATGGCGCCTCCTTTAAAAGATTTGTAAAATAAATGGGAGCTAACTTCAGTAGTTTATCGATCATAGTCAATAAAAACAACTTGTTTTTAGCCGAGTTTCCAAATTTAACGCACACGTATAAATTACCGAAAGTCACCATGGACGAAGCCGTCAACCGCCGTCGAGCCAATTTCGTTTTACCAAAATCAATTTAACTTCGCGGTCTATTGCACGACAACAGCCTGCGGCGTGGGTTTTGATTTGGTGTCTGTTTGATCCCAATCCACACGTGTAGGCTTTATTCAATTTTCACGTATATTATACCCTACGAAATATATTTTACGACTGCGTAATGCCCATTCCGAGCGACGACGTATTTGACGCGTTACACAATAATTACGATCATCAAAAGTTTACAGTCACGTGTCGTCTGTTTAACGTCAATTCAAACAAGTCGTTTAAACAAACTCGCGGCACATCGTCAAACGGAAGAGGCACTGCTTATTATTACAACGGTTATGTACCTGTCCCTAATAAAAATTACGATCCGCACGACTTACACGTCACCAACGGTAAATACGCGGGATCTACTTTTATGGGCTTCGGTTGGGCTAAACCGCCTAAAGGCTCGGGTCACCTGAGTACTTACACGGTCAATTGGATTTCACAGTCAGACACGGTCACTTTGGCCTGGTGGGATTTCATTCTTAAAAAGAGTAGCTAGACGGATGTGGGAATCACCAAGATAAACGAGTCTATTAGGGCTTACGTATACACGTTACTTGGGGCACAAGCTCAGACCAAGACCAGCGTTTTGGCCACTGGCACCAGATTAGACGCGCAATGGCAATTTATTACGATCTTGGAATCTTTAATTAATTCAGCCCCCGATCTCGAACAGTTGATTGACCAATTTAAAGATTCGTTGCAATATGCCAAAACGCCTTTAAACTTTGTTGTGCCGCCGGGGTTATATTTGGTACCCTCGGGTATGGACTTACGCATCGGCACTTTTGAGGGTTACAACAATAATTTTTAAATTGTGACTGCGGATATGAGGACTGGTTACATACCGAGTTTAAACTTGAAGGCTGAGGTTGAAGATGGTTTTAATGATGAAGCGACCGAAGTGAGCAAAAAAGAACGGACAATTTTACCGAATCCAAACGTTAAGCTAATTTTAAGTCCCGTTTCAGAACGTAAGCCTTTAGATGTGCATAACGAAGAAAAAATTTCTTTAACCGTCGGAGCCATTGCCGTAGGTGTACTCACTTTTATGTTGTATGAAGTATTAACTTAGAAAAATAAAAGGCATGAAAAAACCCCTCGAGTAATATTACCCGAGGGGTTTAATTTTTTTTTGCTTATTATAAATCCATTTACATCTTTAGCGCGTACGTCAAAATCAAAACACCCACACCTACAAACAAGGTCCACACGTGCTCTGCCATTGATACGACCACCTTACTCGCCACATTGAATATCCAACTTAAAACGCTACCGATGATTCCCGGCAGCGATCGCCTTCAACCCGAGTTTCATCGACACGTTTGCCAAATTCCATAATTGACGCTTTATCCAATCGGTAATTCCACCTTTTGACTTAGGTGTCGGTGCTGGAGGCGGTTTAGGTGCAGGCGTCTGACTTACCCTAGGAGTTGCAACAGCTCTGACGCTGGCTACGATACTACTTACGATTGTACTAACGGCCAATCCAAAAGCTACGATCGTAACGCCTTGCTCCCGAAATAGAATCCTAATTCTCTCACGTAATGTCAAATCGGAATCCATCACAGCCGTTATTGTTTCTTTAATTCGATTGATTTGCATACGAAGTTTATTCGTATTTCTATTTATAATTTCTAATCTTCCGGTTCTCTCGATTTGTAAATTGTCTAATCGTTCACAATAATTGTTCTCTATAATTTAATCCTTCAGTTTGAACATCTGTATCTTGGGTGAGCTCTTCTACGGTGTCACTGACTTGGTCAGCTTTTTGGGGGAGCTCCTCCATCTCAATATTTTCAGGCTGAATAGATTTTAACTCTTGTTGCAATTTTCTTCCATAATTTCTAAATCCTAAGTCGTTTCTACTAAAATCTCTAGCTGAGACATTTTCATGTCCAGTATAACCGGCATCTGTGGCATTTTTTGCGATTGTGTCAAGACCAACAATTAAATCTGGATTTCTTTTGTCGGATAAAAGCATATTGCCATATTGGTCATAGCCTTTGAAAAATTAACCTCGACCTTTGTGATAATCAAAATTTTCACAGTGAATTACTGATGGTACGTCTTTTCTTCTGGCAAGATCAAAATATCTGTAAAAATCTTCTACCATTGGATTAGTTATTAATACCATTCTCCTTCGATCTAGCGTATCCCCTGTAGGTTCTCTTACGGGCCTGGAGTTTAGCATCAATTTTGGTTCAATCGGTACTTTCCCCACTTTTAGTTGAATTAATGAGGTCATTGTATTGTCCCATCTAAGCTCTTCTTGATCATCGTCTTCTTGCTCTTCTGGGGAGATATCTTTTGGGTCAAATTTGTCTAATTCCTCCTTTGGCCATTCTTTTATTTTATACGTTTTGTAAGCGGTGGGCAAACTCGCAGGCAATATACCCTGTGACACAAGCCAACCCTGGGTAGCTAACGCACCGCTTGACAGCGCGGTCAATTTTAATGCATCTTTGGCGGATAATTTATTGAAATCGGGCGGTTTGATTTTTAAAAGCTTACTCGACAGCATCGCGTAACCTATGGAAATTCCTGAAACTACTCCACCGTGATAAAGCGTATTGGCGATTCCATTCACGTCGATATATTTAGCGTTACTCATTTTTAATATATAGTATCTTTAAATTTACTCCATATCTAAAATTTCACGTGTTTGATTTTTTGGTTGAACAGTTTGTAAAGGCGGTGGTGGAACTTTCATAGGTGTCGATAATTTTAAAAAAGTAAATATAACGCGACTGCACCGATTGCCAAACCGCCCAATATCAGATTTCTATTTTCCGAAACCGTTTCATAAATTTCATTTTCTGAGGTCAAGGTATTTGTTTCACTCATTTCGCTCACTTTCACCTTTGCGAGCTGTTGTTTCATCTTTTTGCTATGTTCGGCTAATGTTTTACCCTGTTCCACGCGTTTTGGATTTTTGATTTTAGTTACTGTCTGTACCTGCGTCTTGACCGGCGTCAGTGCTGGCGTTTGTTCTTCCGTTGTTGACATCTTTTATAATAGAACTTTTGTTGAATTCCAGATGCTTAGTTGTAATTAGCATGGCTACCAAGGATGATAAATAGACCCCGTACATGTAGCAAAGTTCACTCAAAAAATGACCCATCGTCTGACTTATAATCGGGTCATTATTTAGATCTTTGGTCAGCGCTTCTTCAGACGTTAAATTGACATTGAAGCCTAAGAGATCAACCAGGGTAGCTATTCCTAGTAAACGTGCAAATCGCGTGGCCTAGGGTTTTTACAATTTCTTTACCAAATCTAATTTCATACAGGTTAAAAAGCTTTTCTTGTTCTTGTGGGATAAGCGATTCTATATCTTTAATAGAAAATTCCTTGCCTAGATATTTTTTAGATTTGCCCGATGCCACTATCGAGCAAAGGCGATCTTTGATGTTTGGTTTTGATTCAGCGGTTGATTCTGTTTTTGACTCGCTGAGAATTGATTTAATACTTTCCATTTAAATATATGGTTTTTAAATTTGTTGAACGTTTGCTTTAGTCGTAGATACTCGTAGGTGTAATAAGTTAAATTAATCGCAATAGTTATTTGGATAACTAGTTGAATGTATTCAAGCAGAGCTACATGGATCATCTTAATTATAACAAAATAAAAAATTGCTTACGCTAAGCTGCATTAGCCTAGCGTAAGCAAAGGGTAAGTAATTTAAACTAGTTTATCGATTGATTCAGATTTGTTATTGACTAACTTATTAGACTTTCTCTTATTGTTGCAACTCCAGCAGCAAAGGACACAGTTTGACTAAATATGACCTAATAAATTATTTAATCTTTCGATCAAATCAGATTTTTTTCTTGAAGAACTGCATTTTAATTTTACAGTCCGGGGAAAAGCAGTATTCATAATCCTCAATTAATCCACGGCAAAAGTCTGTATCGATGAAATGGTCTGCATCAAAGGGATTAATTTTCTTATCTACACCACGGCAACGATAGATCCACCCTTTAATAGTTACTTTTATGGGATCTGAGCAAATTTTGCATTTTCTTCTTTCTCTAGCATGAATACACATACTCAAACCGTTTAACGCACTGAGATTTTCTTTTCCCGTGTGGGCATCTATTCATTTTCTGATACATCCTTACCTTCTCGATACAATCGTCGCATGTAATATTTATCTTTCAATTTTTCTGCATTTTGAAATTGGATAAATCTTTTTCTTGTTGACACTTGAGGCATTTTTTTTCTGGCATCGTTAATTTTTTATTGTTAATAATTTTATTTTTAATTTTTTCTCACGACAAATCATATGAAACGGGTGGCTCAGTATTTAAAATTAGCTCACTGAACTTCACGTCTCGCAGATGCTTTTTAGTCGTTTTCCATTTGCAATCAGGTACTACATCATTTTCAGTTAAACATGGGTCAAATGAATTTCGATCTTTACAGTGAAAGATAGCAGTCCTGGTCAGCCGTGCAGTCGTCAATTATAAATAAAGTGTGTATACCATCAAACACTTTTTGATAAGGTTCAATTGCCTCGTTTAGCTCGAGTTGTTCCCGATCCAGGTCGCATAAATAAACGTTGTCGTCCGCATAGACCCACAGCCGCCCCAAATAAGTTTTGTTTTTAGACAACGTGGGACATATAATTACTATCGGTTCAAACGCAAACCTATATTCAGTTTCCAAAATATCCAAAATCCACTGAGTTTTACGCGACCCAGTTTTACCTACGATCAAAGCACAGTGTGGCTTCTTGTACATCTGGTTCATTTTAATTTAAACTTTACTTAATAAACAAGTCTCTTGAAATTACTGTCTTCCAACGTCAACTGAGCGTCGATAACAACAACATACATCAAAGGCCCCTGCTTGTCGCTCCATTTGAATCGATATATCTCCTCCACCCCCGAGTGGCCTACCCGAACCATGCGCCAAATTATCATCGGAACTTCTAAAATCTAACCACAGACCATATTTTTCTTTCAAATATTCGGCCATATCAACCCCTTTTAAGTTTAAATCTTTTACGACCACTCCTGCCGACTCGGTGTCCGAATCGCCGAAATACTCATTAATTTCTGGCCCATGCTGATATTCGAATAGCCCTTGGGAATAGAGTTGGTTGGGTTTACCTTCGACCATGACGACTGTTTTTGTGACATGCGAGTTATAAAATCGTAGAGGATTTTTAACAGCCTGGTCTTTGAACAAAATCAAAATGCCTTTCAAGCTCTTAATCGTCTGATCGATATTAATATTCCATAGCGCATCCGACTTATTGACCGCCTGCTTCTTCCAAGAATGAATTCTGTCGAAAAGGTAGTAGACAAGTCTCTTGTGTTTACTCCTCAAAGCTTGCGCCAGGTCTCGGTTCGTAACGACCTCAAAGTCAAATCCGAAATTGCTTATTCAGCCGCTACTTTGTCTTGACCGTTAAACGTTAACTGGTAGCTTGAAAACCATTCATTGGGAATTGACATATTTTCAGGTGCTAGCAGGAAGTCGTTGTGTTTGTCGTGCAAGTCTTGCGGATAGTCTAAAGTCACTTCAAACATTTACCCACGCATGTCATTTGGTGGAATTTTATGAAAAAACTTGGGAGTAAATTTGTCTAAGTTTTCAACCCACTGAAACTCGTCCACGGGTAAAGGCTGACTCATGGCCCAGCCGTACAGGTTATTTGCGTCTAAATACATGATATGAGACTCTGGTTGATTTGGTCGTAGTCAGGTAGCCCCAGGTTGTTCGCCTTTGCATAGTGCTTTGCACCCACGTTAGATATACCACCTCTTTTTGCCTTTTCAAAGAACAGGTACTTATCAATGTCTGTCAGTAGTTCCAGTTTAAAACCTGTGTGCTTTAACAATGCATCCCACGATAGGCCCGAAGACGTGTAATAGTTAGCTGGGTCAAGGCCATAATGTTGTTTACAGAAGTTCTCAAAAACGCGGAAGTTCTCAAAAACGCCCGCTAGCAATAACACGTCCGTTTCCACGTATAGGTCTTGGTAGTCACCTAGGTTTTTACAACCAAAAGTGTGCCATACTGTTTGTGCTCAGGCGTGTTCTTTTTCGGTCACGGTAGACTGCTTTAGAGAACTGTAAAAATCAGATTGGGGAGGGAGTTGTTGTTCTTCAAATTTATTAAACGAGTCTATGTATTCGTACGGGTAAATTCCCTTTTCTAACAGCATGTCGGTGTTATTTGGAAACATTTCGCAAAGTACGTTAAAATCATCAGGTGAACAATTTTTAACCAGTCGATCTAGTGAAGCCACCATGAAATGAAACGAGTCTAAGAACCTAAGTTGGCCAAACGAAAACAAAATATAATTCTCGGTATTTTTAGCAATTAATTTTATTTCTTCCCCGTTAAACTCGTGAGCGCCTTGCATAATTAAGTGTGCATCATATTTCTCCAAGTTGTGTAAAATCATCGGAATGGGTGTTTGATATGGAACGACTCTTAATTTCAGATTACAACTGGCGTGCGCGGGGCCTCGATACTTACCTGTCACGTGACAATGATCTCTGACCTTTCTAAACTTGTTGATGGGCTTTGTACACATCGTGCAAATAAAGTCTTTGTAACCGCTTTTTTAATCAACTGAACTAAAGGCAGCTTTTTCGTCCTTTGTTTTTGGTTCATTTGGAATTGAGCACTGACACTGAGATTCTTTTGTCTTGTCGATAAGCTTTTCACAGATCCAACAGCGGTTACAATTTTCGTAGATTTTTTGTAACTCGCGCGACCAAACCAACGGCTTTTTGTTTTCAAATGTTTTGTTGATCTTGTGTGCTTCCTCAGAAAGAGACCTGACAAAATTGTTAGCCACGTCTTGGCCTCTGTACGTCTTTTGGCTAGTGCATTTACTGTCGCATCTCACGACCGAGTATGAGTAGCCTCAGGGTTTGTGAATCTGGGTTTTAACCGTGTTTGTATCTGTTGGCGGTAAGTTTTCTAAAACCAACTCAAGATCAGCATAAATGACAAAAGTTGCATCTTGTTTGTTCTTATAGTTCTCAAATTGTAAAATGTTTTTGCCTTCGGCGGGTAATTCGACTTTACAGGCTGCCGCATCTAACCCTTGGCAATCGTCTTTGTGTCTGCGTAACTTTTCTCCTGTTCGAAAATGCGACATGCAGTTAAAGCACCAGTATTTTTTACTGTCATGTTTATCAGTTTCTCCCATCAAGCAAGAAAAGTTTTTAATCCAGCAGTAGTAGCTCTTTGCACCTTGGGTAAAGTACAGTAAATTGATTGGTTCACCTAAGCGCTTACTTTTGTAAAGAATATAAAGACCGTCTTTTTTGTCGTAACCAAACACGTTGATTGCCGAGTTGTTTTGCAATTCGATGTGCAGGATTTGTGAGATGGGTGTCGGAAAGCTTATGGTTGTAAAATTTAAGTTGTCTAATTCTGTGTAAGTCGAGGTGCGCTTGTCGTGTACATGTATATTATATTTTGGATTAACTTCTATTTGACTTTTTACGTGGCCTGAATATAATTTTAAAGCTGCTCTCAGTGCCCATCTTATACGCTGCTGGTTGTTGTTTTGGACTTTTATGATTGCTTTCTTATACGCCAGTTGCGCAGGTAATGGAATATACGTGGCACCTACTGGAATGTATTTAACTACGTTGATGTAAAAAGCGTCAACTTTATCAAAGATCCACCCCGATCCGCGTTGTGTATGAGCCTCCACGTCCTCTATCTGTTTTTGCCTTTGTTCTGCGAGTGCCTTTTTTACGTCGGCTTGATTTGCAACTAATTTATTTTCGCTCAGGAAGGTACATGTAAATACGCCAAGTTCAGTTCGGTCAGGTTTTTCCAATCTAAACTGCACTTTTAGGGCCGTTTGCAATTTGTAAGAACCACTTCTTTTAACTCCGCCAACGCTTTCTTCTCGATGAAAGTTTTGTAAAAATCAAAAAAGTGCACAAGGTCATATTCAAAGAAACTGGGTATCAACTCCCATTTGCGTCAGTTACCCTGAAAGCGCCTCACGTTTCTAATGTCGACTTCTGCAATTTCCTTGGGTTGAGTGTAAGCTTTAATTGCTTTGATGAGATCTTGTTTGACAAGTCTGTCTTTGTGCGCAAATGGAATGCCGTTGTCTTGGACCGTTTTCAACAGCTGGCGATATGACTGACACGGGAGGTACATGTACCTGAATTGCCTTTGGTTTGTTTGGATGGCTTCAATGAGCTCGGGTTTGGTGTGAAATTTACGCTTGGGTGCCGGTAATAGAATGTTATACTGCTTAACAAAATCTTCTAAAAACGCCTTCTTAAATCGATTAAAGGTCAATAATAGAGGCCTGTGTTGTGGGTTGTTCATGTCTCTATTTATATATAGGTTTTGAAAATTTTTCTCATTTTTTCTGTCGACTTGACTTGACATGTTTTTTATATATTGTTATTTATATATATAGTCTGTTTATTTAAGGCAGTTGTAAACATAGCACATTTTGCTTTGAACAGAGCCACGCTTTAAGTAGAAGTCACGAGTTCAGGCCGGGAAAGTCGAGACTTGTAGCAACCGGGAAAACGAGGGAAATCCCCTTTTTCTTTGTTTGAGAGCCAAAGTGTTTGTGTAGTAGAAGCGTTGGGGGTTGTTTGTGCAGATGTAAGGTCAAAGGTCAAGGTGAGTGAATTAGGAAACCCCGGCATGGGTGAGTGAAAAGGGGGGATGGCGCAGAACTGTCTTATCCCTACTACTTTAGTGTCGATTTGCACACTTCCACATTTGAAAACAAGGCTATATGTGTCAGCTTCAATTCTGATCAGATTATTGAAAGTAAGGAGTCAAAACGCAAAATACATAAAAATATGTTAAATTCAGACTTTCTGGGCTGCAACGTTTTGTGGAAGAGTCTTTGAGGATAACTCGACACATAAAATCAAAAGAAAAAATGACAGCAATTTACCGTGAACTAATGTACTGGTACTTGCGATGGTTTTGTATCTGCATGTTCAGTGGGCGTGGTTTAAACTGAAGTGGCATCACACTTACGAACTGGATACTGCATGTACATGTACTGTGTCGACTCTGCGGGCGCGCGCGAAGAAGTTAAACACAGGGAGCAGCGGTTTTGATGTGGATATGCGCAAATGGCACTAATGTGAAACTCCTCTGTACTCGGGCATCAAGAGATGTTATCTGTCAGATAAGAGTAGCAACCAGACAGTCGTTTGTGTGGGTGTTAATGTCCCGTGAATGAAGTTCTGAAGTTTTTTGAAGAATTTTGAAATGGAAAATCTCCTGGTTTTACGTAATGCAACTTCAAATTAACCCTGGCAGCAAGTGGTTAATCACATATAACAAGTGTCACATTTTATTAATTAATCAGGAAGGATCCGTCTGCGATTCCTTGGGCTGAAGCCGAAGCAGAGTATGTTGTCGAGTCAACTGGTGTTTTTACAACCATGGCAAAGGCCGAAGCACACATTAAAGCTGGTGCAAAGAAGGTCATTATATCTGCACCCTCAGCTGATGCACCGATGTTTGTCATGGGAGTTAATAACACAGAGTACAAGAAACACATGGACATTGTAAGGTAAGCTTAACAAGGCAGCGAACAGTATGAAAATTTTCTCAGATGTGTATGTGCATGTACTTGTTAATGCCTAACCAGCACACATGTATAAACACATGCATTCAGCAAATTTACTGAATTCGTACCTGCCAACCCTTCCAATTTTACCAGAGCTATTTTGTTTTTGAAGTTTTCAGACTGCAAATTCTCTGCTTGAAAATAGTTTCATGGTTCACAAAGGATTTAACCAATACTGGTACATGTACATGTAAATCTAAACTAACAAGTTCAACCAGCCAGGCCACTGCATTAGGTTGGCGCATGCTTGCTAGCTTATATGTGGTGATTGGTTTTGAACCAGTCTTGAGATTTAATGCAGCCAAAAAACAGTGATTTTCTTGACAAATTTTGTATCTGGAATTTTCTCGTGTTTGCTTTCATTGGATTTTCAAGGAGATTTGTTTCAACTACATGTAGTCCATAAGCTAACAAACAAACGTGCAGTCATACACCATTGCACCAAGAACTGGACATGGTCGATACAAAACTTTTTTTGTGCTCTTTCTGAGTAGGATATTTATATTCATTGTCAAGGATGAACAAGAATTATGCTAGGCATATCACACTTCGCTGAATTAGACCCTGAAATTACTACATGCACGTCGCTCACACACAGAATCAGCTGAGCGGTGTTGGTCAACGTACATGTACCATTTTAAAATTGCTATATTTTTAAACTATGCAGTAATATTCTAAGTTTTGTTAAGATTTGTGTTAAGGAGTGTTTATTTGTAATGTAGGTGAAATTTCATAATGACATGTGCTCAAAAACTACATGTACTCCAAACCAACTGGTAAAGTAGCACCAGTAATATCTCTCTCAGCACACTGATGCTGATGAGTCGCCATGTTCCAGCTCATGGTACTGCCAAAACGGCAGCTACATTGTATTTCTCATCCCATAAGGTTTCGGAACGATCCGGACCTGATGCAGAGCTCCGATGAAGTCAATATTTGGAAAGTTCATTCATAACACATCTGTCCGAGTACAGCTTCAGCGACTTTCCAATCCATAGCTGCTTTCCGCATGGTTCAGCGTGTGAAATAGACCTCATAAAATAGGCTCGATTTTCCAAGATTTCTTGAATTATTTTGCAAAAACTGTCAAATGTAAAGTATCTTTGACATTTTTGGAACATCTCTGCCAAATATCAAGTAAAACCTCTGACGATAATCCCCTTCTAGTGCCCAATTTTTCAACATGAAAGACGAGGTTCGCTTTGTGGCTGTCACCATCTTTTATTTCACATGTTACGTGTGATTGAAGTGATACCATGAACAAAACGTCAGTATTGTTTTCTGACGGGGAAATACCCAAGCCTGTACCAGTTATTAAGTTCCAGGTAAGAATCTGAATATTTCGTTTATAAGTTATTCAACTAAAATGGTGAATATATTGTAAAAATGAGTGTTTTTTGTGTGAACACGATTCTGTGGCAGAGAGAGGGAGTTTCAGAATGGCGCAGCCATTACTAGGTCACGTGTGCAAAGTGCCGATCAATGGTTAGCCATGGTGTCCAACTTCATCATTTTGGCTATTCCATCAACTGAACTTACTCCAGATGGGCTGTAAAAGTACTAAGGAGTTTATTTTATGGGATATTTAATTTGATAAATGGTTTTATTGATGTTATTTTTGACGTGTTTTAGGAAATGTATGATGAACTAGATATTCGAGTCAACATTCCTAAGCATTCTTTTGCTTGCAAAGTTTGTTTTCATGTATTTCCTTAAGTTTAGAGTGGGGACACTTTTATTTTTTAGGATTGCTGGGATGGGGTGGGGGTTCCAGGTAAATTTAAACTTATTTCACTGAAAAGTTTGATTTTCCTTCTATGGGGCTGCTATACATTTTGAAATTAGGGGCTGTTAAAAAGTTTTTTTTGTGTGTGTCCGTCTTAATAGATCATTGGATTCCAGATGTTAGCTAGCCGACCTACGAACTCTTTGCAAGGGTCCTCACTGCAATTGACGATTGTAATCTTCAGTAAAAGGAAGTAATCCCTCGGGTTCTGCAGAAACTGGCTCAAGATATCAACTAACAAATGTTCGCATCTTGGAAAATGCCATTGAAATCCCTTAGAATGAAAAAGTTAATTTTCACAGTTTCTCTGAAAAAACACATAACTATGAAATCTGAGAATCAGGATATTTTGTACAAAATAAAACCTATTAGGATATGAAAAATAGGTAAGGTAAAACCATTTAAATGGTTTTAAGAAATGGCAAAACACAACTTTTATCACATTTGGTTGCCATGGCAACTGAAAATTACCGATATTAAATGTTAAATCTGTTTCAATTTTTGTGAAGTTGGGCATTCATATATAAAGTAGTGAGAAAACTAAGTTGCACATTGACAAATAAGAAAGATACAGAGATTAAAGATGACACAAAATAACTACATTGCTTATTTGTACTATTTTTGCCTACAGTGCCAATGTTATACATAGTATTTCCATAGGCATTGTTTCAAGAAAATCACTAAAATTAAATACCTAAAAATCTAACTTCAGAATGGTTTACTCGATTTTGATACTTTTTTTCAACTGAGTTCCTAATTTTTTCTCTCTCTTATCATATCAATTGCAAAGCATTAGTATGTATTTAAAAATTCCCCCAATATGCCTAATTATGCATACACATTTACATAAATACACCCTAGCTTCACCCCTGTCTAATACATGTACTGTCAGCTGTCATTCAGGAAGCAAACACTGCACAGGTAGCATGCATAAAAAATTGCACAAAAATCTGATTTTGTGTGTGCTTCGTGAAGAACAGTAATACGTAGTAAAAAAAACTGTAACTCTTTAACTTTAACTCTTCACAGACACATCCATGTGTTAATGGGTTTGAAAGAGTACACATATATGTACAGTCAAAAAAGATGTCCGTATGCTGTCCACAATGCATACAGCCGAGATGGCCGACATCAGGAATTACTTACTAGGATTAAGCTTTTGAAGACGCTTTTCAATTGTACTCATATTAAAAATGCCATGGACAATGGTTTTTTTGACACTGCCGATTAGGCAAAAGTGCTCGTCTTGTCCGTGTTCTCGTCTTGGCATACATGTAACTCGTATTAAGTAGGTTTTCTCTCATAGGAATGTGTACATTTTGAAAGGGACTGAAGAAATACATGTATGCTCGTCTCAAGTGTGCTCGTGTTATTCGTGTTCGACTGTACGTATACCTGACAAACCAGTAGTTAAGCATTTGATAGATCCAGAATTCCAACCTTAAAATGCCATTCCACACCATATGACAGCAGCTTGGCCCACACTAGCTAGCTGATGATTTGGTGAGGCACTTGTCGGAAAATACATTTTTGATGGGAAAAACCAGTGTAAATAATTGTTAAAAAATTGGGGTGGGGCGTGAAAATTGTGGCAGGGGCGATGTAAATCTAAAGATCATGTCAATGAAAAGAACAGCTATGAAGCATCTGTTTTTTAATTAACCCGGCACAAAGTGGTTAATAACCCAGCCACTTCCCAGCCACACTCACCATGGTTTAATGATTCTTTTCATGATTCCAAACAAAATATCCGTTGACAGAAAGATGCCACGTCGTGAAATGTGTGATGCTACATATATGTTCCCGACTAAAAACCAGAGAGTTGCTAGATTCTCCACCACATCTAAGAACCAAGTCAGAAAAGTCAAATCTGGATCAGGGTTTCCTTCACCTCATAAATATTCATGAGCACATCAGCACGCATCATTGGCCAATTTCACCTCACGCCTGGGAAGTAGAAATGATACACGACCTGATGATTTCATAGCGGTGAGTATTCACCTTGCTGCAGTGCCGGGCGGTAGTTTTTCTGGTAGTATCAAAACTCCCTCTGGAACCTACCCTGTAAACATGTAGTCTTCTGTGTTCACATACTCATGCCCAGCCAACATGTACATACATGTATGCAAATTTCCCATGTGCCTATTATAATTTGTGGAAAAGACTTGATTATAAATGCATACTGCCCCTTTACCCTCCACAATGTACTGTGGTCCCGCCGCCACGTTCGTCCGTTTCTCAGCGTCTATTGTTTACGGACGTGTCTTTATGGTATTTTCGGAGTTTCGAGTTCTGTAACCTTTCACGTTTGTGAATAGATTTGATTTCTGTTTATGAATAAAAAGTGATTTCTTATCTATTGGTAAGAGTGCTTACTTTCGTATTTGTACATGTACTTTGCATGCTGTGTTTTTTTGTTCTTTTCTGCCCCCTTTTTTTCTGTGCATCATCTACAGGTTTGGTTATGACCTACATGTACCATAGTGTGTTGTGTATGTGTATGGAACAGGGGGGGACATCCCTTTGTTCTCAATGTAGTGCGTGCATTCGAATAATAACGACCCAACGCTATATATGGGTCTGGCCATGGAGTGGGGCTTGGAGGGCTGCCCCGCTCCTTTGTGGTGCGGTTTGCATTATCTGATTAACGGCATCGACAAGGAGAGTCCCAATGGAGTGAAGAGGCTGGGGTTGAGCGTGCTGTGCCGCAACACTACCCCGTGGCTTTCGTCTGCCATACCCCATCTGCAGCTCCTATCTGCCGATGGACTCTGGTCATGAGACCACCGATCCTGACCTTGGACGCTCCTCGCAGGATACGACCGACCATTCGGGGGACCCTGCCCGGCTGTACTTCCAGCCGTCCCAGCCTCCAGCTCCCCCGCACTGGTGAAGGCTAAGGAGCACAAGGCCAGGACATCTTTTTGGCTTCTTCATCCTCGTCCAAGGCTAAGGTGCGACGTCCACTGCTGTCCGTTTTTTCTAGAGGCCAGGCCCTTTCTAGCCGGTATATTTTAATCCCATTTCTACTGGCCACTCTACCAGCCACGCAACTGGCAATGCTACCGGCCGAGCCTGTCCTTAAGGGCCCTACTGGCTGGGGATTCTTTGTGTTGCTGCTTTCTGCTAGGAGTCAACTGCTGATGAACAACACAATGGGGTTTCTTTAATCGGCTTAATCCTACCCAGCCAAACAATGGGACTTGGTTTCCTGTTGCAGACAAAGGCCTGGCATCTACATGTATATGTACTTCAGGTGGAGTGTTACAGCTGAGTAGTCTACCAGCAATTTTCTCGACATGAGCTGCTTTTTATTTACTGCGATTACTGAATTTAAAGAGATAATAAAAACAAAGAATCATGTAAAATTTTGCATTGCCTGTAAAGAAAAAAATCAACAAGTGGCGAAAGTGTGAACATAGAGAAGACAAGTATAAATTTCCAGAGTGTCGCCCCATTTGTCCTCAAAGCAAAGATGCCAAGATTGTCACAAAGCTATGTTTTGTGTACATGGAAAATATAAGAGTAATTGTTATCGATGTTTACAATCAAAGTGAATTATTTTTAATTTGTAATTGTCTTAAACAAATGGTACTTTATTAAAAATGATGGTAAACAAGAGATATATTGTAACTGATTGTTATGAATTGCTCAATCAAAATTGTCACCCAGACAAAGGGAATGTGACTAAACATGAGCTGTGGGGACAACTCATGAATACCAACCGCCTGCACGCAGAAAGACGGGTGACTCGAAATCACGATTAAAAGATTTTAGCGACAAACTATTTAATCTATGTCAATGGTTTACGATGATAAATCTGTAGACCTGTGACTGTTTTCCCGTAGATTCCCGTAGCCCTCCCTGATATAACGCTCTTACCGATATAAAGCTCCATTTTCATTTCCCCAACTGCACGCCCATTCACTGTGTGCATTTTTATGTGGTTATATCGCTCCCGTTTACAATGCTTTTTGGGATATAATGCTCACAATTTTCAGCCCCAGAACCATATAAAGCATGTAAAGTGATTCCAGTTACAGCGCTCTTTACCTTGGAATTCAGGTTTTTTTGAAAATCAACCCATGAAACCGCATCGCAGGCCGCCTCGATTAGACGGTAATCCTGGACACGGATCACACATAGTGCAGACACACACTTGTACTTGGCCACGCGCTAGCCGTCCATGCAGCGCGATCATGAGCACATGCTCACCACGGTGAGCCGTGGCCGCATGGCCTATATGTAGCTGTGGCGACATTGTAGTGATTATTTTCGCACTTTTTATTTATTCTCATGGTGTAGTTTGGGATGAAATAATCAACATTGAGATACTACATCTAATGTTTTGTTACCTAAAGGTTTCTTTCTACCGATAAATAAAATCAGCCTCTTAATTGTACACGTGTGTATCTTCATGTAGCAATCGTGCTTGGCGTGACATGTTTGATCTGTTTTCACATGGGTTTTCTGATGACATTGCACTTTCTGTGGTCACATAGTCATTAGGAAAAGTCAGCGATTGGAATGTCCATGGATGGGGTACGCAGTAGTAGTTAAGATGTCACGGTGGGTGCAGATGTTGTGTGTGTGTGCCGCGATGCAGCATGCATGAGGACCTGTGGCATATTTTGAATACAATTTTGTTTTTTTCTATCGGTGCCACGAAAACGTCTAGATTAACGGTTATTGCTTAACAGATAAATTTGCACACTCTGAAAATTACGGTACATAGGCCTACATCTGCCAGGATATGCCACTGTTTGCCCTTCCTGTTTATCACAATAAAGGCCAACAACCACTTATTTCATGTAACTTCATTTAGAAAACAAACCTTTAAAAAATAAATACAAAAATAGGATTGTTCTCATATTCATAAAGGAACCACCCGCATAAATTGAAACGAATGAAATCATGACCATAATTATTAATAACTGCAACTATAGACAAATCCATCAAGCAAAGTATCTTCGTTTTATGAATATTTAAATTTAAATGTTTAGTTTTTATTGCTTAATTTTTTATTTTGTTTTATAACTCATCTTACATTGTTTTAATTATTTAAAGTTAATTTATTTTTCGCATTTTAATGTACAGCGCTTTGAGATGTCATCGGCATAGAAAGCATTTTTTAAATCATTATTATTATTATCAATCAAAAGCTAGAGAGCAAAAATTTTTGATTTGAATTACCTTATTACCGCATGAAAACAAACTGGGACCATGAATGTGACTCTATAAAGGATTAAGGAATAAAGTTATGAAATAAAGTAATGTGTATGTTTGTGTTTCCTGTGTTCATGTATTTAATTTGAAGATGTACTGCTTGTACTCGAAACGAGCATGTTTCCACAAAATTTCCAGCGGCAGCACAAGGCTAATCACCCACCCCTAGCCTTGGCAGAGGCGTTACACATGCTTGCAAGGTTTGCCAGTTTCCTGTAGTCATGACAAATATAAAGCACAGTTCAAAAATCAATGATTTTTACATTGATTGCTCAAACATCAAGAGAAAAATTCCCTTCCTGATTCCGATAAAAGTATGACCAAACAAGTTCGCTTGACTACTCTCACATCTCAAGAGCCCAACTAATCGCCCAACTCTGAATTATTCATATTGCTGCAAAAAGATCTAGCGTACCAGCCAATGAGACTCTGCGTTTTCATGACATACATTTTGCGAGACACAGCTATCCAATCGCACTACAGTATTCCTTCATAACATCATGCTTCTTCAGCGACCAGCAGTGCGGGTGGCGCACCACGTGGTGGGCGGGTGAACATGAACTTTCTATCAATCGTGTCATGCAGCTACGTGTAGTGTTGAAAATCATAAGACAGACGGAAAATTAAATAAAAGTTTCCCTCCATGACACAATTTATGTTGGAAAAACCATGCACTTACATAGATGTGGGCTCCAGTTGATGAACCTTTACATTCTTGCAGGTACATATGCATGTCAATGGCAATCGAAAGTCTTTTAAAAAATGCCTGGATCAATGTTGTCATATGTATGTGTATACGTATTTGTTGTTATTAATCTCACATGCACATTAACCATTACGTGCCGGGGCATTTTTCAACGTTGAT
>NW_019091489.1:132880-152096 GCF_001949145.1 Acanthaster planci | reverse complement strand
TGAAATGATGAATTTTTCAAGGATTTTGAAAATGGAAAAAATGATAGTCATGCGGGCCCAGTGTCATCAACATTGAAAGATGCCCCGGCCTGAGGCATGGCTCCATCTTCTTCAGAAGGATATGATCCACATATTAGGCCTACTTTCCAATCAGTCTACAGCTGAGGCCTCTTCACATGCTTCCTTCAAGCGCCATCCCGCTAGGTTGGAGGCATCAACGCTGATTTTTCCCGAACTTTCACTTGACCGCTCATGCGTCAAGATGTTTAAAGTTTTTGCTGGTGCTAAACAGTGGCGTCCATACCCACCCAGGGCCTCGACTTATTTCCAGTTTGCCATGGAGGACTTCGATAATTTCCTCTCTGTCCCTGAGATTCCAATGGAGGCTAAAGATAAACTTTCTTCTGACGCTCACAAATCTACAGGAAAGTCTCCATTTAAAGACAAGGACAAGTGTTTTGTTGAGTCTACTCTTCGTGAGGTAGCTCAGCGGACAGACTGACGTGTGAAAGCCTTTGAAAGGCTGAGCCAAGCCTAGGCCTTGCAGAGAGCAGAAGTTCCTTTTGTGTGTCCAAATCCTCTAACAAAAGGTAGCATGGCAATCATTAATGCTGGGCTTCTGGCCTCACCTCGGCTCAGCCAAGCGTAGCTCATTATCTTGGTTCTTTGTCAGGGGAGTATTGTTAACTAAACTGGAGTCAACATATGGATTTCCTTTGAGGAGCCGACAGAATCATTCTCGGGCATGAAGAAAGGAATGCATATCAATAAAGCTGGGCCTTCTGGGAGCCTGACTGGACCAGTACAGTACACTTTTCAGGGGTCGAAATTGGTGGTCCGCTGGCCCGAGAATAGACGTGTAGAAAAGTCAGCGGACCAGCTGATCTATGGTATGGGCCAGTTGAAATCTGATGTCTTCTGTGTTCACAAACATCTTTCAATAATCTTTTCTCACATAAAATGCTTATTTTTATATGTCTTCCTTCTTGTATTTGCATTTTTTGAAAACAGGTGTTATTTTCACGAGTTCCGATTCACGTTTTGCTGTCGCAGTGGTGAAAACAAGCTCAATGCTCAAAGCTCAAAGGTGCTCTGGTTCCTGCTGCGCCCATGCAAAAGAATGTGTGATGGAAATGTAGGAACTAGAACCAGTCTGTACCAAACACGTCATGTACATGTACTGTGCAAATCCACTCTACATCGGCTGTACACGTCAAGGATGCAACTCTAAAGGCTGCGGGTCGGAAAGACACCAATGTTGGAAGAGGTTTTCTGTATTTCACAGAACTTGGTCTCTTATTTATGGATGTATTTTTTGCGTTCGTAAGTTTAATTTGAGGTTGTTCTGCTCGCACAAGGTTTATCGCCCGCTGGTCCAGATGCATCACGCAAGCTTACCACGCGATACACACGGACATTGTTGGCCACTTTGCCGTCGCAGTCACCTGAGTAGCACTGTGTAAATTGTGTATAATTTTCTAATGAATTGCCGAATGTAGAAATGTTTACATAGATTAAGACAGGTGTTAATCACTTTTTCAGATAATTTTGGAAGGTGTCTCCTGCTGATGCCATTCAATCAGCACACAGATTGCCCCCCCCTCCAAAATCTGACCTACGCCTACCGACCCTACTTTTGAGATGCATATGGTAGCACAACTGTGTTGGGGCCTAATAAAGGCTGCCTGTATTGTAGTAGGCCTATTATAGAGTCCTATGTAAAGGAAATTAGCGACATACTGGAATGGAAAGCGAGACAGTTATTCAGAGTCGAAGGATTCTATGCCTTCTAATAGATCAACATTTTAATCATAACAAACAATTGACAAATTACACAAATTATCAGCCGAGTTGTGCGGTAAACTGAACAGCAATACATTAGTCGGTAATTTTCAATCATACGCCAACGACAGACGTACTCCAAGGACTTTAATCTTTTAACCATAATTCAGTATTCTTTATAATAACATTAATTGGTATGTACAGTGGCATATTGGTAACATGAAAAATCAATAAGGAATTATTTCTATCACTTGAGTACAGAGGAATTTTTGAAGAATGCATCCTAAATATATTACAATAATGCATTATGCAAGGACATATTTTTGCAATACCGATAATATCAAACTTTATCAAGTCACATAGACCTAAATTTAGACCAACATCTTAAATCACCTAATTTAGGAAAGGACCGAAGTTCTTCACTGAAGTTTTTGCTCATGGGTGCCTTGATTAATGGCGAACACCTGTGCAGAATGGACGAGACTACAGCAGCAAAACAGAAGAAAAACTGATCTGTTTTTAAACGAAATCAGACGTTTGGATCTCACCACATTGTGAACTTGATAGAAAACTATCCACTTCCCAATATGAGAAAGGTCTGAACTGGAGTCATAAACATACCAAGCCCTAACATTTGTGACAAATTTCCAAATATTCTTGCCAGTGGGTAAACGAAAATGGCAAATTTTGGCTTGCAGCTACCATGCCATGGACCATCTGAAGCACGTCCCCGATGTGGTTTTCAATGGTCACCTCGTCGTGTGGCCCTCTGTTGACTAAGAACGATGGCTTGACCTCTGGATGCCTGTAGAAAGATGAAAATTGCCATTTGGATCATTTTTACATCCATGGCAATGGTCACTGGGTTTTGAATACCAGGAAACATCGCCATTTAGTGACATAACATCTTCACATCTTCATTGTCTGTATTAAAGTTTTGTCCTTTCCCGCCTTCTCGCGTTTTTACTGCTTATTCTTTTATAAATACACTTCCCTCTCTCTCGTCGCCACACGAATGCCAAATTGTCATGCGATTATATTACATGTTCTTAGAATTTTTCTTCTCTTTTCCTTTGATATAGATCCTGCTAGGGTCGAAATGTGAGGCTGTTAACAGCAATTTTAGAATTTCTTTCCGTCTGCTTCGTGTTATCGCTTGTATACATGCACAAGTACCCATTTAGGCCTATTCAATTTTCAGCGAGTTTTCACACTTACACATAGTGTTTTCTGCCGTGTTCATCAGTTGTCATTGCTGGGTCTTCTGCTGTTGTAAGACAAGTAGTAGGGATAGGACAGTTCTGGAGCACCTCCCCTTTCACCCTCTTTCACCCACCCGCACCAGGGTTTCCCACTTCACTCACCTTGACCTTTTAACCCCGGCACACTTTTTTGTCAACAACTCGTGACGTGCGCCGGCCTGCACAGACCGCACGAACAACCTAGACCTTTTGACCCTGTGACTCTCAAACAAAGAAAGGGACTTCCCCTCGCTTTTCCGGCCTGAATTCGTGACTTCTACTTAAAGCGTGACTCTGTTCAAAGCAAAATGCGCTATGTTTACATGTACAACCGCCTTAAATAAATGGACTATATATAAAAATAACAATAAATAAAAAACATGTCAAGTCGATCGAAAAAATGAGAAAAATAAATAGAAACTATATAAAAGGATATGATAGACCATACAACGAACGTGAATTGTTATTTTTGCAAAGACACAAGAAATTCGATGGACTTGATAGATTCGTACGATTGCTTTCGTCTTTTAAATTCCAACTGTTTATGCAAATGTACCGAATGCCATGATTGTCACCAATGTAACAACTGCACAAGATGTAATGACTGCTCCACTTGCGACGATTGCGGTAAATGTATAAATTGCGTGGCTTGTTTTAATTCATACGACTGCCAAAATTCAAATGCCTTGGACAGTTTCGAGGACTGTTACGAGTGCGGCAATTGTATCGAATGTTTTGGTTGTACATGTCATACCTGCTGCATAAATTGTGTCGAGTTGGAAGGAATGGATCACATGGTGCTTGTAGACGGTAAGCATAAAAAGCTGAGGCACGTGCGAGAAAAAGAGCCACTGCCTGATTTAGCGACCAAACTTGACACGGATTTATACAAAATTGGACTAATTATTGAAAATGACTTTAACGTTGAACATTTAATTAAAGTTAGAAGTCCCACCCGAGTTAATAGACGCGGCCGAATAAAAATGGAAAAAAATTTATGACACAGCCTGGAAAATCAGAACCATGTCAACCCACGTATATATCGTTTCAGATGACCAGGAGCGTCTCAGTGCCGACAACTGCGACCCCAACGTCACCTACAGTCTCTTTGACCTGAGTAAATTAATCATTTCAAAACCCATGATAAAAGAAGGCACCCACGTGAGTCAATGCAGCTCGCCCATTTTTTACCATCACAACGGCCAAAATATACCCTTGCTGATTATGACGATAGAACCCTATTACGGTATAACCCGCTTTACAAATACGGTACTCGAGAAAACCCCCGAAAACATCAAACACTGTCAAATTTGCTATCAAATTCAACAACCTACGACAAACATACTCGATCACATAAATTTGGTCGTTTATAAATTCATCGAATCTCAAGAGTCTAATCTTCCGACTAACACCGTAAACGCCTACAAAGCCAGTCGCGATATCGATGAATTGTACAAGATCAAATATGTAGTAAAACCACCTTATACGGCTAAAAACCAAATGTACGTTAAAATAGATCCCTATGCCTCTCTATTTGATCACTGAAAAAGACCCATGGACTCGTCAAATATCGATAAATTTATCAATAAGAGATGCGACGCACAATCATTTATTTGTCCAAAAGTATACTAGGGTACCCACGGTTCACTGTCGTGCAGCTCCAGCATTCGGTATTGAGTAACTGCGGCAATGTTGAAAATTAGAAACGACGGACTTATTTCAAATAAGTCGGTGTTGCAAGCGTTTAGCGGATATGGATTTGAATCTGGATCTGAATTTGAATTTCCCGTGAATTTAAAAGTCGATTAAATCTGAATGATTAACTTAAACCTCGGTTATTCCTCGGAATAACTGAGGTTAATTTTTTTGTTACTATTAATAAGAAATGACGGACGCAGAGATTTATCATTTAACCGGCTCATTACCTAAATGGCCAATCCCACCACCACAACCCGAAAACACTTGCGACCACCACGTAGTCGAAATAGATGTCAGATATGCGTGTAAACATTGCGGTCTAATTTTTGGGTGGGTTTCCTCATACCCTCCTGTAGACATGGGAGATGGATATTACAAGCATCACGTTTGGAAAAAACCGCCACCACCAAAATGGAGAAAAACTTTAAAAGAGTTTAACGTTCAATTGGAGAATGGTGAAGCGGGTGAAATAGAATATAAGTTAAACCGAGTTCTAAACGGCAAGATTTCTAAAGGTAAACCGTTGAAGGCTTTAATCGCGGTATATTATCAAGAGACAACCGGGGAGGATGATTTAAAAGTGAAAGATCTATTTCAAGTTTCGGATAAGCACTGGAAAAACGCCCTTGACAAATTAAACCTCGCCAAACAAGATGTATAAATTGACCAAACAAGATTTTTCAAAACGTATATAGTAAAATGGAGACTCACACGTTTTACTTAATGGAGAGCGAGCAGACTGGTAAATTGAAAGATGTCATTAAAAACACCAAAGGCGACAAAGTTGTCCGAGTAAAGAATATTCAGTTTGAAGCTGGATATGTTAATGTAACAAACGCGACTGAAATTGAGTGGGATACAAACTTGGACGGTAGGCACGCGGGGGTACTTGGCGAACGACCGCCCCGAGTACCTTCAGAGGAAAGAACGGAAGTATCTCCCAATTCAGAATTAGTAAAAACAGCTAAAACCAGATTGATCCAAGCAAATAAAAGAGGCACTTTACCAGAAGAGATCAGAATCATCGCTGATGAAATTGAGCAGCTAAACCAAGAAATCACAACTTTAGAAGAGCAACCAAAGACAACCATTAGAAACGCGAGCTCGTTTAGCTTATGATATCGATGATAAAAAAGTCAAATCAGCTTCACTGCTCAAGGGGCAAAGACAAGCCTTGGATGAAATTTATGAAGGGAATCCCCCAGCTCGACCTACCACAAACGCCCCCGTACAACCCACGAGACCAAGAAGAGAATTAACTAAAAGATTTTTTTGACGGGGCTAATGGAACCCATATACGATATACTTCATTCTCAAAGCTCATCTCAACCATTACCCGAGGGTCAAAGAGGAAGCATCGTGGTTTCTCCCGGTTATTATAACATGGACTGGTTTCACTTTTTGTTAAACTCAATTCCAGGCGTTTCTTTTAAGGTTCACTCAGAATCTAAAAGGGTGACTTAGGCCATTACGGACCCCAATCTCAAGTTGCGACTAAACAAAGAAGTGTCTAAGCTATTAAACTTACCCAAAATAAAACTTTTACCCAACGTTATTTATGAAGGCAAGTACGATTTAAACCCCGTGAAACTTGCGCTTATTCATTGCAAACAATTAAATACATTTGACAACTATTTAGACAACTTAGTCTTTAGACTTGCTATACGTGATTGCTTACTGAGCCTTGCACCTCAACACCCATGACGTGTAAAACGCCTAAAAAATTAATACACAGAAATATCAGTGAATCGACTTTTTCTGTTAAAAACGATCGAGGTGAGCTCTTGAATAATATTGGCAAAATTTTAATCGAGTTAGACATTTTTAAAATGCATATATAATAAAAAGATGACGACTAACTTATTCCTGGATTTAAGTAAACACCCCGGTTTGACTTTAAACTCAGCCGAACAACCGGAAACTAAAGTTTACAGACTCAGACAGATCGAAGAAATCAAATCTCAAATTCAAAGAGAACGTGATGTGCGCAAAACTAGTTACGAAAAAAATTAAACGACCTTTAACCGCTCTCGGTTACGTTGAGTATGGCATGGAAGCATTGGGCGCGACCTCCGCAGCCGTTGGCATTCCCGCAATTCTGGACGTCGTTACCGGACCCGTCGGACTTGTGATGGAAGGCATCGCTATCAGTGCGTTCGGTGCTTATGCTTTGCTAAAATACGCCAGTCGCCGATTAACTCACAAAACTAAAAAGCGTGACCAAATTCGAATGTTGGCAGACGCTAAATTAAACACGATGGAGGAATACGTATCTCACGCGATTGAAGACAGTGATATATCCAAGGAGGAATTCGTACTGATTTTATCCGAGCTGAAAAAGTTTAACAAAATGACAGAAAAGATCAGATCGAATACGTCTACAAAATCACAAGCGAGCAAAGCGACTAGCAAAGAGGAATTTGAACGTCAAGTCAATGAAAGAGCGGAAGTGGGAGCCAACAAACTGGCAGCCATTTTAAAAAAAGATCTTATGAAAAAACTTGGCGAGTAAGTTTTACAAAGTCGGTCCGATATCAAGATCTATGACCCGCTTATCAAGCGACCCAACCGACGGCACCTCCTTCAAAATAAAAATAAAGACGTATATAATAAACGGGAGCTAACTTCAGTAGTTCATCAATCGTAGTCAACTCGTCTACAGCCGAATTTCCAAATTTAACGCACGCGTATAAATTACCAAAAGTAACCACCGATGGAGCCGTCAATCGCTGGGTGACCGAGCCGATATCGTTTTACCAAAATCAATTTAATTTTGCGGTCTATTGCGTGACGACCGCTTGCGGCGTGGGTTTTGATTTGCTGTCTCCCAATCCATACGTGTCGGCTCTATTCAATTTTTATATATATTACTCCGTACGAAAAATATTTTAAGACTGCGTGATGCCCATTCCGAGCGACAACATATTTAGCATGTTACACAATAATTACGATCATCGGAAGTTTACAGACACGTGCCATTTATACGGAGTCGATTTCAAACAAGTCGTTTAAACAAACTTGCGATACATTGTCAAACAGGCTTTGGGCTGTTTTATACACTGGGTAAAGGAGGCGGTTTTGTCAGGTTAAGCTCAGACGAAATTGCGGCCTTTAGAAAATGCGCAGCAGCCTCTGTGGAATCTAATGAAGAGGAAGGACAAATAGGGCAAAGTACAGGAACCAAGTTAGTTCGGTTAAAAATTATAACAAATGCAACATGCATATATTAAACGGGAGAAACGTGGGTTTGATGTACTTGTCGATAGATACCGACTGCCTATAAAGTATCTTTCTTACAGCAGTTGGACGCGGTCACTTTGGCTTGGTGGGATTTCGTTCCTAAAAAGAGTAGCTTGACAGACGTGGGCTTTACAAAGGTAAACGAGTCTATAAGAGCTTATGTATACGCGTTACTCGGTGCATAAGCTCAGACAAGGTCGAGCGTTTTGGCCACTGGCACCAGATAAGATGGAAAGGAACAATTTATTACGATCATAGAATCTTTAATTCAACTCCCGATCTAGAACAATCGATTAGTCAATTTCAAGATTCGTTGCAATTCGCAAAAATGCGTTTAAACTTTGTTGTTGCCCTGGGGTTATACCTAGTACCCTTGGACATGGACTTACGCATCAGCACTTTTGAGGGTTATAACAATAATTAACAAATAGCGACTAAAGACATGACGACTAATTACGTACCAGGCTTAAATTTAAGGCCAAAGGTTGAAGACGATTTTGCAGATGAAGCGAGCAAAAAAGAACCTTTACCCGTAGAACCAACCTCGAGTCCTTTACCCGTAAAACCAACTCACGAGAAAAAAACGTTAGACATACACAACGAAGAAAAACTGTCTCTAACCACTGGAGCTATCTTTATAGGTGTAATACTGTATGAAATATTAAAATAAAAGGCATAAAAAAGCCCCTTCTCAAATTTGAGAAGGGGCTTAATTTTTTGGCCTAAAATTACATTTTTCGTATAAAAGTCAAAGCTACATAATCGATCGCTAAAAATAAAGTCCACACGTGATCTGCTATCCATCCAACCACTTTACTCGCCACGTTGAACAGCCAGCTCAAAACCCTACCGATGATTTCGGGCAAAGCGCCTAAAGCTTTCAACCCGAGTTTCTTCAACACATTTGCCAAATTCCACAGTTGACGTTTGATCCAATCGATTACGCCACCTTTGGAGGGGGGTTTTGGTTCAGAAGGTTCAGGTGTCGGTTCTGGCGTGATGCTAGGCGTTCCGGCAGCTCTAACGCTGACTACGATGCTACTAACGATAGTACTCACCGCTAGTGAAAAAGCCGCTAAAATACTTACGATCGTCACGCCCTGCTCTCGAAATATCGTTCGATGACTTCTAATCTACCTGTTTTTCGACTCGTAGGTCGTCCAATTGCCGTTGAAGTTCTGTACGTTCTCCTTCAGATGTCGCTTCTTCTAACTCGGCTTCGACTTGTTGAACTTTTGCCTCTCACTGATCTAATTTACCTTGATTTAAAATTAATTCTCCTTTTATCGTTTGTAATGATTTATCTAAAGCGACGAGTTCTCTGTAATTTAACCCTTCGGTTTAAACGTTTACGTCACGGGTGATGTCTTCCACAATGTTGCTCGCTAGATCTGCTTCTTGGGGCAGTTCTACTAATTCTATGCTCTCGGGATGAAGTTCCGCGAGTTTACGAGCCACTTCTTGCGCCTGCTGTTTTGTTTTGCCAGAAACATAATTGGTAAATCCTTAAATGCGTCTTATAAAACCCACGTTTGTTCTTTGTCTAATAGTATTTAGGCTAAGAAATATTTTACTATTTTTGGGGGGGTTAAAAGAACTTTTTTGCCTTCGAACTTTACATATAGGCGATCTTTACTGTCTAAATTAAAAATATTTGGGTCTTTAATTTCTATTTCATACCCAGTTTCTTTTTTTATAGCTGAGTAAAAATCGTTCACTTTAGATTTGTGCAACAGTCGCCTAAGCTCCATTAAGTTGACTTGTCTTGTTAGTTCCGTTTTGTGTAAAGGATCAACGTCTTTAATTAACTCATATATTTCATCTTCTTTGTCTGGCCCAACGTCAATAGGATCTTCTTCAAACAATGAATAACCCCAATCTAAATCATTTTGATTTGTTTCTTCGTTATCTAGATTTTGAAGAGGTATTTCCTCTGGATTAAATCCTTCAGGCATTTTACTTTAACTTTAAAATAAACGATTTAAAAACAACTTTAAACGATGGGCAAACTCACGGGTAATATGCCTTGTGCCACTAGCCAACCCTGGGTAGCTAACGCACCGCTTGACACCGCGGTCAATTTTAACGCGTCTTTGGCAGATAATTTATTTAGGTCTGGTGGTTTGATTTTAGATAGCTTACTCGATAGCATAGCCTAACCCATAGAAATCGCTGAGACTACAGCGCCGTGGTAAACAGTATTGGTGATTTCATTTACGTCGATTGATTTAAGCGTTACTCATTTTTAATATAAGGTGTTTTTAAATTTATTCCATATCTAAAATTTCGGGTCGCTCATTACCCTCGCTTCTGAAAGGTGGTGGTGGTTCAACTTTCATAGGCGTGCACTTATTTTTCCAAATTAAATATACCGCGAGCGCTCCAATGGCTAATCCACCTAATATTAAATTTTTATTCTCCGAAACCGTTTTGTAAATTTTATTTTTCGAGCTCGGTTCACTTGCTTCACCTAATTTCATTTTAGCTAACTGCTGCTTCATCTTATTATGATCTGCTAATTTCTTACCTTGTTCCACTCGTCTCGGATTTTTATCTTTAGTCACCGTTTGGATTTGGGTCTTTACCGGGCTGTTGGCCAGGTTTGGGCTCACTTCATTCGCTTCTGTTGACATCCTCTTTTAATATAAGAGAACTTTTGTTGAACTCTAAATGTTTAATGGTAATCAACGCAGCTGCCAATGGTGATAAGCATATGCTGTACTTGTAGCAGATCTCGCTTAGTAGGTGACCCATCATTTGACTAATGATCGGATCGTCGTTAAGGTCTTTTGTCAAGTCTTGTTCAGACGTTAAATTAACGTTGAAACCTAAAATATCAACGGGCGTTGCAATTCCCAAAAGACGCACATGCAAGCTGCAAATCGCGTTACCGAGGGTTTTCACGATATCTTTACCGAATTTAACTTTGTACAGATTGAATAGCTTTTCTTGGTCTTTGGGGCTAAGTGACTCGATGTCTTTTACAGAGTAATCTTTACCCAGGTATTTTTTAGATTCACCTGATGCAGCTATCGAGCAAAGGCGACCCTTGACGTTAAATTTGGATTCAGTTGGTTCCGTTTTTGAATTAGCGAGGATGCTTTTGATGTCGTCCATTTTAATTTATGGTTTTTAATATGGTTAAATGTTTGCTTAAGCTGTAGATATTTATAGGTATAAGAACTTAAATTGACTGCTATAGTTATTTGAATAACTAGTTGAATGTATTCAAGCAGAGCTATCATCTTAATTATAAGTAAAATAAAAAAAGCTTAAGCACAACTGTAATAGCCATGCTCAAGCGAGGAATAAGTAATCAATAAGTAATCAATAACTAGCATAAAAGTCTGTTGACTCAACTCCCGCTTGACTCAACCCAAGGGCCACCTTCTTGAGCAAGACATGATCCATGTTCTCAGACTCCCATCGTCGGACCCTACGCCTGCAGAGCAAGGAAACACTTTGTTCAAGCATCACCCTTCACGCATTGAGTCAGCTGAGCCGTTTTCCTGGAGATCCCCCAGATCGTTCCTGCGTAGAGATGATGAACGTTCTTGCGAAGGCCAAGTGCCGGTGTACAACTCCTCCGAGGCTTGTCTTACTACCGCTCTGCCCAGGAGGACGTCTCTCGCTTCCTGTCAACTCTGGATATCCCTGACTCTGTCAGAGACAAGATTTTGCCCGATTCCAGCAAACGCAACACTTCTTGGGATAAGGACAAGGCCAACTTTGACTCAGTTCTCCATCGCCTTCGTATGGCTTCTGGCTTCGGTCTCTAATGTTCAGCTTTTCTTGGAATATATTGTCTGGGCCTGCAAGGAGGACTCTCCGGTCTTTGGTGAGTTTGCGGCCGATGCCCTGCGAGGGCTTGATGAGGGACTTAACTCTGTCTTTGAACAGTGCACCCACATTTTGCTTCTGACCACTTTCAGCTACAGAGCCAATGCCGTGGACGCCATGCACATTCCCTACTAGTCGGTCAAGCACAAACTGCTTGATCTGCTTTTTCTCAGAGACAACTTCGACTTCGGCGGGAAATTTACCGAGGTCCAAGAGTCGGAGGTGAAGCGTATGGAGACCACCAAGAAAATCTCACTTCATGAACCCGTTGCTCCTTCACGCCAGCAGCCACTGCTGCCACCGAGATGACAGGCAAATCCACCCCCCTTGTTAGGCTGTTCCTTTAGTTGCCTGCTCCGGTCAGCAACTCAGCCATCAGACCCCAGTTGATTTTTTTTCCCAGCCGCTCCTTAAAGACTCCAGCCACGTCTCGCTGGCCGAGGGTTCACACATCATGCCCCCGGTCCCTTCAGGTGGCAGCACCGGTGACTACTCCTCTTTGCCTTCATCGTCCATCAATCCTGAACCTGTTGGCAGTCGGCCTTCCTTTCTGATCTCCAAGTTCTGACGTGACTGTGACAATGGACAAGTTGCTATTCAGATGGGAGCCTCCCTTCCTCCACTCCACGCCTCCGCTGTCTGGGTACCGTACTGGTTTGTTCGCCTATCGAGGCAAACACATCAACATGCTGGAACTTCAAGTGGCATTCAAAACTTTTACTTCCGACAGCATTTAATAGGCCCTTCCATTCGAATCCAGAGCAACAACTTTACAGCAGTGGCGTACATCATCCACCAGGGTGGCGCTTGCTCTCCTCAACTCTGCGTCCTTGCATGGCAGCTCTTCGTGTGGGCTAGCGATTAAGGGATCACTTTCCAGGCAGTCCACATAGCAGGAACTAGCAACAGCATAGCAGATGCACTCTCTCAGGGCACTGTCCATCTGACAGAGTGGACTCTTCATCCAAACATAGTCAAACAGATTTTTGTGGAAATCGAGTGTCCTCATATCAGCCTTTTCGCATCTGCTGACAGTACCCATCTTCTGATGTTCTGCTCCAGGTACCGTCAACTGCGGGCATGGGTGACGGACGCCATACAGGTCGACTAATCGGGCCTGTCCTCCAGTCTCCCTCATCCAGCAGATCCTGTCCAAGATACAACAGCAGCCATGTCAGACCCTCCTGTCCTCGCCTGTTGTGGTTTCCAAGACTGACAAGACTCCTGATACGATGGCCGCTGGTCCTTCCAGTCAGGGAGGACTTCCTCTATCAACCAAAGTCAGGGATCCTCCACCCAGCACCGGAGGGTCTTCACTTGAGGTGCTGGACGTTGTCCAACGATCCTTTAGGGCTTCGGACCTTTCTGTAGAAGCTGCGTCCATGGTGGGGTGATGAATAGCTTGACTTGGCAGTTTCTCTTGGTGAGTGCTTGCTCCTGCGATGCGCGCATTTTGTTCCTTTCTGTAACTACACTCCCTTCCCCGACCCACCTCCAGGATTTGATGCCACTTTGCATATATGTAGGCTGGGCAGAGGTACATGTATGTAAATGCAGGAGACTCCTCCCCCACGTGGAGTGGTCAGGTCTCCTAGTGATAATTGCCCCTGCCCATCCGCTCCTGCCTATCCTTCCCCACTTTGGCTCCGTTGATTTTCACCACTTCAAAAAGAACAACGAACATGGCAGCGGGACCGCAGTGCATTGTGCAGGGTCAAAAGGCAGCATGCATAATCATGTCTTTTCAGCAAATAGTAATATGCACATGGGAAATTTGCATATATGTTGGCTGGATAGGGGTAAGTATCACTAGGAGACCTGACCCACTCCACGTGGGAAAGGATTTTGTCAGTTTCCCACAACATCACTGCAACAGTGTTCGGGAAAACAGGCTTGTACTGTTCAACATCCTCAAGAATGCTCACATCTTTTGAGGCATTTCTTTCACTTTTTCTTGAGAGAGGGCCCAGGTCATCAGTTGTCAGTGATAAATACTCTGTTCTTTGCGCTTGTACTTTCATGTTTGTCCAAAGAGATGTACATGTATATGCAGAAGTGTTTCAGGAATTTTGTTAACTCCACATGCGTACATATTCATATACAAACAATTTATGAAACAGTTCCCTGCTTTTCCATAGTCTGTATCATATAAAAACTCAGCAAAACCCTGTTAGTAAGGATGAAGCTCTTTTATGGGGTTTCTAGCCCTGCTTTGGTGGCCTTGGTCAGTAGAAAAAGAAAACAGTAAAAGACAATAAAATAAAAGTGATTATATGAGTATTATATTACATTGTTTTGCTTACTATGATACATCAAGGTAGATTCAATAAAAACAATCTACCTTTGGTATTTCAAGTTTGATTGGGCTTTGAATGACTTCTGTAAAGAAGTTTTACATGGATGCCTCTTTAGTCAACATTTAAGTTTTGACTGAACCTGTAAACAAGTACTTTTAAACAAAGCATAGAAGTCAACTCCATTCCAGGGAAGTTATTTGTTTTGTCTTTACAGGTGAAGGTGTACAAATAGCTTATACCTATGCTTAATTTAGTATGGGCTAAATGATGTGACAGACATACTAAGCCTACTTTCAAGTATACCGTTCTACTCAGTTTTGTTAAAAAGAATTACTTAATCTGTTTCCCCTATGAATCCTCTTTTCGTAAGAAAACATCACAGAAAAAAGTTACTTTTGCTTCAAATAAATGAACAGCCCAACTTCTCCATGTGTTCTGGAAAAAGGCTAATCGAAGATTGCATATACACTGTATATGTAGCTTAACTTGATTAAGCTACATTAAGTAATAAACTGTAATCCAACTTTCCTTTTACAAGTGACTTTAAAAAATAAGCCTACGGAGCAGATCAATTTTAGGTCTATCATTTCTCTTGTAATGCATATGTGGCTCACACTTTTCACTCTTGCCTGACAGAAATGGCGTGATGGTCGTGGCGCTCACCAAAACATCATCCCAGCATCCACAGGTGCAGCCAAGGCTGTTGGTAAAGTCATCCCTAAGCTTCAGGGGTAAGTTCTTTGTCGTAGAATTTCCATTTCAACTTCCTGTTAGAGGGATCAATTTTGGTTGAGTGCTGCATAGAAGCAGGCCATGTTAGCATGACCAGATTATAATTTTTAAGCACGGCTTTTAAACCTGTGCTGAAAATATTAGAAAACTGTGCTCCTGTAATGTGGAGTTTCACATGCATAATTTGATATTTATTCTATGAAGAAGGAAAATTGCTTGAACTTTGAAGTTTTCTTCTTCTTGAGGACCATTAGGACATTAAAGACGTAATGCAGTCAAAAATCAATTTTATTTAACCTCAGTTCCTGCAGGTGTGGTACACCTTTTGTGTGGTATTAAATTGTATGTACGTGGACAACCAAAGAGCAGAAACAGTCCTTGTCTGTCATCAGATATCAGCAACACACACTGGTTCCTTCCACGACAAATAGTGCAAAGGACATGGGAGTGCTGGGAGCCTGTGACCCCTTAGCAATATGAGGTACACTGGCGGCAGAAGCAGAGGGGTCACAGCCCCCCTCCCACTTTTTTACTTTTGGCAGGTCTCCTAATGGCTGATTTATGTCCACCACTATCCCCCCACCTTGAAAATTGTTCCGCTGACATTGGCGAAGTAGTTACTTTAACCACTGTGTAAACACACACTTTTCCTTATTTGTTCCACGGGGACATGTACGCTCATTTAAGAATTCTCTTTTTATTTCTGCGGTTGATGTATTAACGACTGCTACAAAATGGGCCCACCCTCAACCAACAGTAAAACGGAAATGCCTTTCTGAAATGATTAAAATTGAATCGGGTGCCCACATGATACACAAAGGAGTTAAGGGGATAAAAGACCTCTTTTGTTTGGATAAGCCAATTTGCTAGAAAGCACACTTACAAACGAGAGCTAATGTTCTTCAGGAAGTACAGATACATGTACATGTATATCATCCGTGAGCAGCTTTGGAAATGTTGAAGGTGCACACAAGGTGACTAGCAGTAAGTCTGGCTTAAACATCATCATATCTCCTGCCTAAATGTATGCAAATCGTGTATAGTCTTGTTCCGGAAATGGGCTTTTAATGGAATTCTCTACATACTAGAGATCAGAGTTGTTGAGACATCACAAGGCCAGACAAAGACCATGTGCAAGACCAGTCACAAGTAACAGGGTGAACAGTGACAAAGGAATGATTTTGTCGCAGTTCATTTGACTTGAATTCAAACTGAACGCCTTGAGTTGGTCTTGTGTGGCCTTGTGAAGGTCTTCAGTGTCTTGACTACAGCACTGTTAGAGATACGGACCAAATTCAATTGTTCCATTGCTGAACAGTTGAGTGTCGGGGACACCGCAGTAATAGTGTCAGTGAATCAGTCTATTATGTTTGATCTAAACTGAGTGACCTCCATATGCCACCATGTGACCACTTGCCAAATTCTGTGTAAACCGTTCTCGAAGCTTGCTGCAGAAATGAAAACGATCAAGTTTTACATCTGGACAACAAATACTAGAACGTTTTGAAAAAAAAAAAGACCTGCAGTAACCATTAGGTAACCATCGGCCTAATTCTGTTAACCACCCACATGGTGTTTCCTGTGAAGATACAGTACAACCACCCTAATTTGAGATTGAGTCATGACTGAGCACTAGGTGACCCTTGACTCTGTATGCTTTTCATTTAGAACAGGAATTGTGTCAAGGACGATTAGGTCCAAATGTGGCTGAAATTAGCAAGGAAGGTGGCAGATACATGCACATGTAACTGATACCAAAAGTAGCGAGTATTCAACCATGCAATGAAAGAAAATGATCCTTGATGACCATAAGGTGACCAGTGGCCAAATTCTGTGAACATCCAATCTTAAGGCTTGTTCCAAAGCAGTAAGTAATCAATTTTGACAGTAGTTGAACCAAGAAGCAATTTGTTATTTTGAAGAAAATGACCACTAGTAACCACTACATGTAGGTGACCACTGGCCAAATTCTATTAACACATTTTATGACACTAGGTCCAGAGATATAATTGACCAAGTTTGACAATAATTGGACCAACATTGTGGAAGAAGGAATTTGTAATTTCAAAGAAAGTGACCACTATGTGACCATGGCCAAACATGCTAGTCAGTTCACATGAAACTCCAGCCAAGCTAGATACTCTCCAAATTTTGTTGAAATCATTGAATGAATTTGGCAGATAATGATTTTTTGTGAGCGTTTGCCGAAGAAAGAAAACTAGAACTCCATGCATTTGTCTCATAGACACAACAAAAAGGCTTTTCGTATTTTAAGGTTTCAAACAAACAACTGTCAAAGACACTCGGGTTAATAAACTTAAAAAGAAGTCTTCCCTGTTCCCGTTGCTGCAAGCTACGGCTTGGTCTATTGTCTCCATGCATTTCTAATGGACTGAGTACCAAGACCTAGCTCTAGACAAGAGATTAGGATGCAGCCTAAATCAGGCACAATTGATGGGCCGTCAAGCGCTTTGTACATGTATCACGTGACCCAGCACGAAAACTCTGACTGGCCCACACGCAGCGTTTTACGGTAACAGCCCGATCAAGCAAAGCAAATGAATGAATTCGCAAGACGTAGACACAGGTACCGGTACATAACTTCATTGGTTTATTGTTTATTAATGTACCACATAAAACGTGTTTAATGATGATGTTTGAGGAAAACTTGCACAGTAGGGATAGCCTAAAATCCACTTCGTGTTCGACTCTGCTTGCAGGCCAACAGCCGTAAGCCAGTAAGGTTACATGTGCACTGAAGCGTGTAACTTTCAAAAATTCGAATGTCATATAACTCAAACTTTTGGTCCATTCCAATGAGCTTCAACTTATCGACATTTTACTGTATTTCCTGAAGTACATGTTCTATCAGGTTGAAACTTTGCAGATAACTTAAAAGAAGGGTTTTATATACGAAAAATGACTTGATGTCATGATGCCGTAGTTGTTCAAATGTACAAAAGAATGTGAAAAAGCCCTCTGTTCTGTTGGCAAACAGACAGATAAGCTCTCGTTTTTTCTTCTTTTTCTTCTTCTGCTCAAAAGCCCATTTGTTTTGTACACGTTTTTTGTCGCTGCAACTTTAATTTTTAAGCAATTTTGGATCTTCATCAAATTTATACCAGTGAGGAGCCTTTATACACAGATGGTCCGAGAAATATTACGTCATTATGACGTCGTCAAGTGATTTATTATTGATTTTCTAATATTTATTTTAGCCCATTGATTTTGTACATGTTTTCGAGACACTATTTTCGTACCTTGTTAAACATTGATCGTCGTCAAACTTACAGCAAGCACTAACTATAAAACGAAGATAATTGTGAATTTTTTACGTCATGGTGACTTCAAGTGATTTATTATTAAATTTTGAATATTTGAATATTCTGTTAAATGTATAAAAATCCATATAAAATCAACCGTAGCCTCCCGCAATATCCTGTTTGCAGCAAGTGCCAGGTTAAAATGTGGTCTTGAATTTATCTCATGTGGGTCAAATCACGTGACCCTTCCTTCCGGTCGAAACCGGAAGTGGTCTTATTGTTCACAAGTGGTAATAGGTATGAAGTTGTTTTCAACGTTGTAAGTCTGTTTGGGTATAGTATTCTTCAAATCATCCACTGATGATGTCACCTTATTGTCGAGTGCCCTCTAGTGACCACACACATATATAACGAATCGGTACTTAAAACACCGTCCCTTTTTAAAAAAATTCTTTCACATAAATAACTTTTATTTGACATCAAATGGGCAGATAATTTATAATAGTTATTAAGTTTAGGGGGTTTTGTGACATTAAAACCCTTTATGCTGGCCCCTAGTGTTGTTTGTGGTTTGCCATTGAATGTCAGCATTGCAGCTGCTTTTTGATGACGTCATTGCCTTCTGCAATGAGTACCAAGGTATTAGTAAATACTGCGGTATTTTTTCATAGATACCGCAGTATCGAAAAAGGCAATACCGCCCAAGCCTAGTTTCTAGTCAGCAAGATCTTGGAATTTTTGTAGACAACAGGTTAAATTTTGTATCTCTTGTTGATTTTATTGTAAAGAAGGCGAATCGTATTATTGGCTTGGTGTGGCGAGACTTCCGACATTGTAAAAGTGAATATGTACTTCATATAATGTACTGCTTCCTCATCAGATCCCAAGTGGAAATATTGCACAGTAGTATTTAATTCTATTTCTCACTCACAATCTGAGAGACTGGAAAGACTGCAGTGGCATTATTTAATTATATATAACGAGTTTGCCCTTACCCAACGAATATTAATAAGCACTGTATGCTCAGTGCTTGTCCGAGAGCTTGCGAAAAAACCTCACAAGCTTACTCGGGTGGGACTCAATCCCACGACCTCCTGCTTACTAGTGCAGATGTCTTAACCAC